>CM067311.1:67570653-68076188 GCA_034231615.1 Meghimatium bilineatum | reverse complement strand
GATACGCACAGACCACCAGCCATTGAAGTCGATGTTGGATGCTCCTATGGACAACAAGAAGATACATGCCTGGGCCTTAAACATACAAGGGTACGATGCTAAAATCGAATACATACCAGGGACAGAGAACACATGCGCCGATCTGCTGCACGGATCCCTTACGAGGATCGGGCAGATGAGAATGACAACGACGATGTGGAACCTGATAGAGATGACAGAAACTGACGGGTAAACGCCTTGAGAACCCATATTGTACGAACACCCGAACGCACAGAGCGACCTGCGGAAATCATAACGGCAACACTTCAGTCTCAGTCACAATCTTCAGACTTGCGGAAGGAATTACAGGATGTACTTAGTCAACTACAGACTACCAGACGCGAGAGTGAAGTACTCGCCCGAGCCCTGTAAGAGTACGAGACAGACGAAGTAGAGAACTAAGATCGGAGACAGATCTCCGAACTAACCGGGAAGATGGCGGACGTGGTTTTTAGGTAGTGTGTATATAATGTCCCATTGAATGTACATAGTTGATACATAGTTATAGCTTGATAGAAGACAGAGTGGTTGGAGGGATCACTGTTTTCATCTTTATTTTATCCGGAAAAATTTATGCGTGGCCTTCCGCCTCAGCAGAACTAAGTATAGACTTAGATTCGCCACGACACAAAGCCGCATAAAGTTGTTTTGTGACAAGGGGGCGAGATGTGATAGTATCTGGTTACGGAACCCTTCACAGGCAAGGAGTTTCACAGTAAGAAGTGAGAACCCTTCACAGATAGCGAGAGATGGACAGTGTGAAATGCAACACATTGACTGTTTTTCTCTTGTGTAAATGTTGTCACTACGGACGCTGGTGGCACAAAATGCAAATGTGTGTTTATCTAAGAACGTGTCAAGCGACGATAAAACCCAAACGTGTGCTTTTTTAAGAACGCGTCAAGCGACGATCAAGTGCAACGTTTGTTTACCTAAGAACATGTCAGATTATAGACAGACGGGAATCATACCAGGTAGAAGCTTTCTGGTTGGTCTGAGGGAACGTGGGTTTATTTTAACCAGAAGGATCAATTTCTGATTGGACAGAGATTTTCTTCTGGGGAAATGAAAGATTTTGATTGGTTGGAATTTTCTGGAAGTTTAGAGGAACTTAGGAGTGGAGGAGGAAGAAGGAATTCGATTATCGACTGCCGAGCTTTTGCTCATGAGGAAACAGTTCCTAAACCGAATAGGCGGTTTGTCGTGAAACCCACGGGTACAGTCATAGGACTGTCTAGAACTAGTATTGGAAAAGTGAGATTAGAGTTGAAAACTGAGATGTTTTATTATTCTCATTAAGATTATACCGTAACATGTGCTTATTCATTTGGAAGTGTTAGAGTCGTTTCATTAATGCTTTTATGTTGTACATTTCATATTCATGATCTGACGTTCGTCTCGGAGATTGGAGTTGCTCCGGAATTTGATATTCATATTAAACATGGTTCTTATATTGAGACAAGAAGTGCCTTTGTGATTACTTGATGTCAAGAAGAGTTCCACAGGTTTAGACCTGGCCACAGCACCAGAGGTTCTAGAAAGGATTTTGTCTGCAACGCTTGATAAGCATCTTGTTTTACTGTCACGCTTATTTATGACGCTGATTCAGATTGTTCTATTGTCACACTAAAGTGACGACACTAGCATCGTCACTTGTTTTTATCCTGTCAACGAAGTACAGATCTTTCATCAAGGACACCACGTGCAGATCCATTTTCTGTCACAATGGTGCTATAGAGCTGTTCATATAGAGAGCGAAAAATAGATAGCTGATAGATAGAGGTGATAGAACAGTGTGATAGAGAGAGGGCAATGAAAAGGGAGGGAGATAGAGAGGGAGCATGTGATATGTGTGATAGAGTATGAGAGAGGGTAAGATATAGAGATAAAGCTTGATAGAGAGGGCGATAAAGTGTTCAGAGACAGGGTAAGCGATGGGGAGATAGAGATATGGGTGAGTGATAGAAGGGGTAATATATGCACGGTGATAGAGAGAATGTGATAGATTTAGTAAGAGAGTGCAGGTGATAGATGGTGATAGCGATAGTGTTTGAAAGTAATGGGTAGTAGAACCACAGATAACGAGAGAGGGTTGTAAAACGAGAGAGGGTAATAGAGGATGGTAATAATAGCGATAGTGTTTGTGAAAGTAATGAAAAGGGTAGTGGAACTAGAGAGGTTGATAGAGAAATTGAAGCAGTTCACTGTATGTGTAGAACATTGTTAGCTTGAGCTAAGAATATGGACATATTTGGACAACAAATACGTGCCTCAGCTATCACAGTTAGATTTTTATATTCTGTTAGATGTCTTTAGAAAACTGGTTACATTTCTTTAACCGTGCACATTTCCCTTCACTGATTTCCTGGAGACTAAGCGTTGTCAATTGGCTAATATTGACACACAAGTGTATTCGCAGGAAAACTGTTATGGAATTGATTTCTGTCCTCATTCATACTTTTTGTTTTCTGTAAACTGCTTTGAACTTGTTTTCTGTATTTTATCTAGTTTGACTTGATGTATGGTGCCTTTTTGTTTTCAAGCCTCTAACGTATTAGCAAATACTAGAAATGTAAATTTGTAAATACATATTCTGTACATAAACATTGTGTAGGTATATATTTTGTAGACAATTTGTGTAGATTTCTGGCATATGAAATGCTAACGGTTTATTTGGAATAGGTTTGCTTCTTGGTAACTGGAAGCTTGTTCCTAGACATGAGGGATGCTTACGTTTTATGACTTCCGTAATTCGTTGTCTACTGTACCACCACTATCACTTGTTGCTGTCCTCCAGCGATGTGATGTTTTCGCAGTATATTCATTAAACTGGTCCTAGTTCTCCTGATACTTGCTCCCTAATTTCGCTTTTATTCGCATGGACATGATGACCTGCCTATCCAGACCATTCGCCGTCTTACAATGAACTGCGGCAATATTTCGTGCTGTAAAGAAAGTTGACAATCACAGATATATTTGTCTTGTGAAGTCAATTCTCATTCCCTTTCTGTCGAGTATTCCCACTAGGACAGCAGCTATGCGGTTAGTGAACCTGCACCTGATCATATTTAATTGTCTCCATATATTAACATGCATAGTGCGTTGTTTTCTCTCTCTCTCTCTCTAATATTGTGTACAATATGTTTTTATCTCTCTTTAAATCTACTCGTATCTATCTATCTACCTATCTATCTATCTATCTATCTATCTATCTATCTATCTATCTATCTATCTATCTGATATTATGTATAATGTGTTATCTCTTTCTCTAATAGTGTGTACAATCTGCAGATTTTCTCTAATAGTATCTGTTGTTTCTCTGTACAATGTGATGTTTCTCTCTAATGTTATATTCTATGTGTTGTTTCTCTCAAATATCATATTATATGTGCTGTTTCTCTCTAATAGTATGTACAATCTGCTGTTTCTCTCTAATAGTATCTGCTGTTTCTCTCTAATAGTATGTACAATGTGATGTTTCTCTCTAATGTTATATTCTATGTGTTGTTTCTCTCTAATATTATATTATATGTGTTGTTTCTCTCTAATAGTATCTGCTGTTTCTCTCTAATGGTATGTACAATGTGTTGTTTCTCTCTAATAGTATGTACAATCTGCTGTTTCTCTCTAATAGTATCTGCTGTTTCTCTCTAATAGTATGTACAATGTGTTGTTTCTCTCTAATAGTATGTACAATCTGCTGTTTCTCTCAAATATTATATTCTATGTGTTGTTTCTCTCTAATATTATGTATGTGTTACTCTCAATTTCTCTGATAATATATATAATGTGGTGTTCCCTTTCTCTCCCTAATAACTTGAATAATGTGTTGTTCTCTCTCTAATATTATATATAATGTGTTGTTCTCTCTCTCTCTCTCTCTCTCTATCTGAAAACTTGTATACCGTGTTGTTCTCTTGTAACAGGATGACAAGTTAGGAGAGAAGAATTAAATATTGATTTTGAAAATGGTGACTTTTTTGCTATAGAGATATATAGAAATAGGGGTCTATATTATTGTGGTCAAAGGGAGCTGACCCTAGAGTGTAGTTAAGAATTAAGCAGAACGAGTTAGCTACTGCTGTTCTAGAATATTCGAAGAACTATGGTGTATGGTGACTTAGAAATCACGTTGGGAAGTGAGCAACATTTATGATTGCTGGTTGCTAGAGAATTGGACACTAGAAAATGAAATTGACTTTGAGTAAAAGTAAATATGTTTATGACAAAATTGTACGTAGCTAGACGGATTGAACCTAAGTAAATATTGGAAGTAATTATAGTGAACAAGATTTGGAAGATTGGTGAAGCATTTACGCCAGGGACTTGTAGTATAGAAAGACAACTTAGAGTGGTATGCAAAAGATAGTTTTGAATCATCATCATGTGTAAGGGGAAAACTTTATATTTAAAGAATTGTGAATCTTGTTGTGAAAACTGTAGGTTCGTAACTATATCGCCCAGTGCCCATTCTATGTGAGTCGAGGAGTGTACTCAACTGTAACTGCAAGTTTATAATGCCAAGAACGTTGTATACTCATGTAAATCTGTATGCAGAGTATGTCTGAATTGAACACATCAATCAAGAACCGGAATGTGGGAGTAAACCGCACCTTTTGAAAATTGTTATAGATAAAAAGTGAGAGATTGACCTATGCATCATTTAACAGGTGAATTATTATTAACTTTGGTCTCTGAGCTTAGTGAGAGTGACTGATTGCTTGAAGCATAATCTACATATTGTTTTCTCGGAACAAATTTTTAGATGAAGCTAGACGCTTTGGTCGAAAGAAGATCGACATATTTTCAGATTTTAAGTTATCCAGAAGAGACCAGGTTATCCTGCTGCGCCTCAGAACTGGTCACAACAAAATGAGACATCATTTGTACACCAAATTCAAAATAGGTACAACTGGGCTCTGCCATTGCAGCCTTGCAAATATGACAGCAGAACATATCCTACAAGAATGTCCCCATTATGCAGACCTGAGAAACAAGACATGGCCCACCCCAATCAGTGTTGAAGAGAAACTGTATGGCAAAGTGGACACTCTAAAACAGACAGCAGCTTATATCATAGAATCCGGAGTCCCAACCTGACTAAGTAATGATCGCTGAAGAAGAAGAACATTTTAAGTAGACCAAATTTGTGGCAGTTACATTTGTTTATAAAAACTGGTCCAATGAAATTCTCCAAGGTACGATGCGAGGAATAAGTGATTGACAAATAGAAATTCAGTAGAATTTCAATAAACTTGCAAACAACTCAAAAGGGTGAACTTTATCGTTAATTGACAGTATTTGAATTTACAAGGTTGTTATGTTGCATAAGAAGGACTGTTGGTGTCTATAAATAGCTCTCAAAGTTGAGAAGGCATGAACTTTGAATCGAAGTAGTTACAGGATCGTCAAAAACGTAGCAACCAGTAGAAAAGTGAAATAGTAGTGTAAATCACATTGAGTTGACGTTTACAGAATCCAATAAGAGACACCGGTGCGGTTTAACTGACTGGTAGAATCTTATTAGGGAGTGAATTTAGTATTGTTGAAATTTGTATTGATATTTATATAATCCACCAACTTGGATGCTGAAGATAGGGAAACTCTGAAATTGTCTGAAACAAAGGAAGGATTACAATTGTAGCCAAGCTGCCAATGAGATTTTATCTTCAAGACGAGACATATTATTTTAACTAATCGTCATTGAATATCTAGATAGGCCTTTGCCATCGTTAAAAGTAGTTGCATCGGCCTATCAACTGGGCCTAATCATTACTGGATGGTGCTCATGCTGTCTTTGAACTTGTCAAACACAGTCTGTGCTGTTTATTATCCTTTGGTCTTTGCTGATATGTTTGAACTTGTCAAACACCGATTGTGTAGCTTGTCCTCATGGGATTAACTTGCAGAAGTTTTCCTGTGGAAAAACGTCCCTGAAAAAGTTCCTCTAGAAGGTTCTACGTCACCAAATAGGAGGTTGGCATCTGTCAGGAATTACCAATGACAATAACTTTCATCTTATTTAAACAAGAACTTTCTTATTCGAGAATTAAAACACTCCTCTTCTTTTTCCAAATCAGTCAATACAATTTATTCTGTCACCAACTGTGAGTACTAAATGTTAGTGGCGCCATGTTGTCTTGTTGAACAAATTAATAATATAATTTTATAATAAAATAATAATACAAACATGTCGTATCTGAGAGAAATAATAAATAAGCACAACTATATTGAATATTGAGTTCAGTTGTTAAAAAATAGTTTTGGACACAGTTTCTCTGCTTTCTTAGGCCACATGTCGCGGAAGTACTTGTACAAGAGTGGATGATCATGACCAAATGAATTAAAAAGACTGTGTAAGTCTTCAACATTTATGTGAAATCTAGAGTGATCCAAATGAGATATCAAAGTATGATATAAAAATTACAACAGGAGATTAAAGATTAACTTAAAAAAAAATTATGGCAGACCAAGATTGTAAAAATGTTACACTCTCTTCAATATCTTGTAAAATGTGTTGTTCTTTCTCTCTCTCTAATAATATGTATAATGTGTTGTACTCTCTCTCTCACTCTAATAATATGTATAATGTGTTGTACTCTCTCTCTAATAATATGTATAATGTGTTGTACTCTCTCTTTCTCTAATAATATGTATAATGTGTTGTACTCTCTCTTTCTCTAATAATATGTATAATGTGTTGTACTCTCTCTCTCTAATAATATGTATAATGTGTTGTACTCTCTCTAATAATATGTATAATGTGTTGTACTCTCTTTCTCTAATAATATGTATAATGTGTTGTACTCTCTCTCTCTCTAATAATATGTATAATGTGTTGTACTCTCTCTCTTTCTCTAAAAATATGTATAATGTGTTGTACTCTCTCTTTCTCTAATAATATGTATAATGTATTGTACTCTCTCTCTCTAATGATATGTATAATGTATTGTACTCTCTCTCTCTAATAATATGTATAATGTGTTGTACTCTCTCTCTCTCTCTAATAATAATATGTATAATGTGTTGTACTCTCTCTCTCTAATAATATGTATAATGTGTTGTACTCTCTCTCTCTCTAATAATATGTATAATGTATTGTACTCTCTCTCTCTAATGATATGTATAATGTATTGTACTCTCTCTCTCTAATAATATGTATAATGTGTTGTACTCTCTCTTTCTCTAATAATATGTATAATGTGTTGTACTCTCTCTCACTCTAATAATATGTATAATGTATTGTACTCTCTCTCTCTCTAATAATATGTATAATGTATTGTACTCTCTCTCTCTAATAATATGTATAATGTGTTGTACTCTCTATCTCTCTCTAATAATATGTATAATGTGTTGTACTCTCTCTCTAATAATATGTATAATGTGTTGTACTCTCTCTTTCTCTAATAATATGTATAATGTGTTGTATTCTCTCTCTAATAATATGTATAATGTGTTGTACTCTCTCTAATAATATGTATAATGTGTTGTACTCTCTTTCTCTAATAATATGTATAATGTGTTACATAATATGTATAATGTGTAAAACAAGACATGGCCCACCCCAATCAGTGTTGAAGAGAAACTGTATGGCAAAGTGGACACTCTAAAACAGACAGCAGCTTATATCATAGAATCCGGAGTCCCAACCTGACTAAGTAATGATCGCTGAAGAAGAAGAACATTTTAAGTAGACCAAATTTGTGGCAGTTACATTTGTTTATAAAAACTGGTCCAATGAAATTCTCCAAGGTACGATGCGAGGAATAAGTGATTGACAAATAGAAATTCAGTAGAATTTCAATAAACTTGCAAACAACTCAAAAGGGTGAACTTTATCGTTAATTGACAGTATTTGAATTTACAAGGTTGTTATGTTGCATAAGAAGGACTGTTGGTGTCTATAAATAGCTCTCAAAGTTGAGAAGGCATGAACTTTGAATCGAAGTAGTTACAGGATCGTCAAAAACGTAGCAACCAGTAGAAAAGTGAAATAGTAGTGTAAATCACATTGAGTTGACGTTTACAGAATCCAATAAGAGACACCGGTGCGGTTTAACTGACTGGTAGAATCTTATTAGGGAGTGAATTTAGTATTGTTGAAATTTGTATTGATATTTATATAATCCACCAACTTGGATGCTGAAGATAGGGAAACTCTGAAATTGTCTGAAACAAAGGAAGGATTACAATTGTAGCCAAGCTGCCAATGAGATTTTATCTTCAAGACGAGACATATTATTTTAACTAATCGTCATTGAATATCTAGATAGGCCTTTGCCATCGTTAAAAGTAGTTGCATCGGCCTATCAACTGGGCCTAATCATTACTGGATGGTGCTCATGCTGTCTTTGAACTTGTCAAACACAGTCTGTGCTGTTTATTATCCTTTGGTCTTTGCTGATATGTTTGAACTTGTCAAACACCGATTGTGTAGCTTGTCCTCATGGGATTAACTTGCAGAAGTTTTCCTGTGGAAAAACGTCCCTGAAAAAGTTCCTCTAGAAGGTTCTACGTCACCAAATAGGAGGTTGGCATCTGTCAGGAATTACCAATGACAATAACTTTCATCTTATTTAAACAAGAACTTTCTTATTCGAGAATTAAAACACTCCTCTTCTTTTTCCAAATCAGTCAATACAATTTATTCTGTCACCAACTGTGAGTACTAAATGTTAGTGGCGCCATGTTGTCTTGTTGAACAAATTAATAATATAATTTTATAATAAAATAATAATACAAACATGTCGTATCTGAGAGAAATAATAAATAAGCACAACTATATTGAATATTGAGTTCAGTTGTTAAAAAATAGTTTTGGACACAGTTTCTCTGCTTTCTTAGGCCACATGTCGCGGAAGTACTTGTACAAGAGTGGATGATCATGACCAAATGAATTAAAAAGACTGTGTAAGTCTTCAACATTTATGTGAAATCTAGAGTGATCCAAATGAGATATCAAAGTATGATATAAAAATTACAACAGGAGATTAAAGATTAACTTAAAAAAAAATTATGGCAGACCAAGATTGTAAAAATGTTACACTCTCTTCAATATCTTGTAAAATGTGTTGTTCTTTCTCTCTCTCTAATAATATGTATAATGTGTTGTACTCTCTCTCTCACTCTAATAATATGTATAATGTGTTGTACTCTCTCTCTAATAATATGTATAATGTGTTGTACTCTCTCTTTCTCTAATAATATGTATAATGTGTTGTACTCTCTCTTTCTCTAATAATATGTATAATGTGTTGTACTCTCTCTCTCTAATAATATGTATAATGTGTTGTACTCTCTCTAATAATATGTATAATGTGTTGTACTCTCTTTCTCTAATAATATGTATAATGTGTTGTACTCTCTCTCTCTCTAATAATATGTATAATGTGTTGTACTCTCTCTCTTTCTCTAAAAATATGTATAATGTGTTGTACTCTCTCTTTCTCTAATAATATGTATAATGTATTGTACTCTCTCTCTCTAATGATATGTATAATGTATTGTACTCTCTCTCTCTAATAATATGTATAATGTGTTGTACTCTCTCTCTCTCTCTAATAATAATATGTATAATGTGTTGTACTCTCTCTCTCTAATAATATGTATAATGTGTTGTACTCTCTCTCTCTCTAATAATATGTATAATGTATTGTACTCTCTCTCTCTAATGATATGTATAATGTATTGTACTCTCTCTCTCTAATAATATGTATAATGTGTTGTACTCTCTCTTTCTCTAATAATATGTATAATGTGTTGTACTCTCTCTCACTCTAATAATATGTATAATGTATTGTACTCTCTCTCTCTCTAATAATATGTATAATGTATTGTACTCTCTCTCTCTAATAATATGTATAATGTGTTGTACTCTCTATCTCTCTCTAATAATATGTATAATGTGTTGTACTCTCTCTCTAATAATATGTATAATGTGTTGTACTCTCTCTTTCTCTAATAATATGTATAATGTGTTGTATTCTCTCTCTAATAATATGTATAATGTGTTGTACTCTCTCTAATAATATGTATAATGTGTTGTACTCTCTTTCTCTAATAATATGTATAATGTGTTACATAATATGTATAATGTGTAAAACAAGACATGGCCCACCCCAATCAGTGTTGAAGAGAAACTGTATGGCAAAGTGGACACTCTAAAACAGACAGCAGCTTATATCATAGAATCCGGAGTCCCAACCTGACTAAGTAATGATCGCTGAAGAAGAAGAACATTTTAAGTAGACCAAATTTGTGGCAGTTACATTTGTTTATAAAAACTGGTCCAATGAAATTCTCCAAGGTACGATGCGAGGAATAAGTGATTGACAAATAGAAATTCAGTAGAATTTCAATAAACTTGCAAACAACTCAAAAGGGTGAACTTTATCGTTAATTGACAGTATTTGAATTTACAAGGTTGTTATGTTGCATAAGAAGGACTGTTGGTGTCTATAAATAGCTCTCAAAGTTGAGAAGGCATGAACTTTGAATCGAAGTAGTTACAGGATCGTCAAAAACGTAGCAACCAGTAGAAAAGTGAAATAGTAGTGTAAATCACATTGAGTTGACGTTTACAGAATCCAATAAGAGACACGGGTGCGGTTTAACTGACTGGTAGAATCTTATTAGGGAGTGAATTTAGTATTGTTGAAATTTGTATTGATATTTATATAATCCACCAACTTGGATGCTGAAGATAGGGAAACTCTGAAATTGTCTGAAACAAAGGAAGGATTACAATTGTAGCCAAGCTGCCAATGAGATTTTATCTTCAAGACGAGACATATTATTTTAACTAATCGTCATTGAATATCTAGATAGGCCTTTGCCATCGTTAAAAGTAGTTGCATCGTTCTATCAACTGGGCCTAATCATTACTGGATGGTGCTCATGCTGTCTTTGAACTTGTCAAACACAGTCTGTGCTGTTTATGATCCTTTGGTCTTTGCTGATATGTTTGAACTTGTCAAACACCGATTGTGTAGCTTGTCCTCATGGGATTAACTTGCAGAAGTTTTCCTGTGGAAAAACGTCCCTGAAAAAGTTCCTCTAGAAGGTTCTACGTCACCAAATAGGAGGTTGGCATCTGTCAGGAATTACCAATGACAATAACTTTCATCTTATTTAAACAAGAACTTTCTTATTCGAGAATTAAAACACTCCTCTTCTTTTTCCAAATCAGTCAATACAATTTATTCTGTCACCAACTGTGAGTACTAAATGTTAGTGGCGCCATGTTGTCTTGTTGAACAAATTAATAATATAATTTTATAATAAAATAATAATACAAACATGTCGTATCTGAGAGAAATAATAAATAAGCACAACTATATTGAATATTGAGTTCAGTTGTTAAAAAATAGTTTTGGACACAGTTTCTCTGCTTTCTTAGGCCACATGTCGCGGAAGTACTTGTACAAGAGTGGATGATCATGACCAAATGAATTAAAAAGACTGTGTAAGTCTTCAACATTTATGTGAAATCTAGAGTGATCCAAATGAGATATCAAAGTATGATATAAAAATTACAACAGGAGATTAAAGATTAACTTAAAAAAAAATTATGGCAGACCAAGATTGTAAAAATGTTACACTCTCTTCAATATCTTGTAAAATGTGTTGTTCTTTCTCTCTCTCTAATAATATGTATAATGTGTTGTACTCTCTCTCACTCTAATAATATGTATAATGTGTTGTACTCTCTCTCTAATAATATGTATAATGTGTTGTACTCTCTCTTTCTCTAATAATATGTATAATGTGTTGTACTCTCTCTTTCTCTAATAATATGTATAATGTGTTGTACTCTCTCTCTCTAATAATATGTATAATGTGTTGTACTCTCTCTAATAATATGTATAATGTGTTGTACTCTCTTTCTCTAATAATATGTATAATGTGTTGTACTCTCTCTCTCTCTAATAATATGTACAATGTGTTGTACTCTCTCTCTTTCTCTAAAAATATGTATAATGTGTTGTACTCTCTCTTTCTCTAATAATATGTATAATGTATTGTACTCTCTCTCTCTAATGATATGTATAATGTATTGTACTCTCTCTCTCTAATAATATGTATAATGTGTTGTACTCTCTCTCTCTCTCTAATAATAATATGTATAATGTGTTGTACTCTCTCTCTCTCTAATAATATGTATAATGTGTTGTACTCTCTCTCTCTCTAATAATATGTATAATGTATTGTACTCTCTCTCTCTAATGATATGTATAATGTATTGTACTCTCTCTCTCTAATAATATGTATAATGTGTTGTACTCTCTATCTCTCTCTAATAATATGTATAATGTGTTGTACTCTCTCTCTAATAATATGTATAATGTGTTGTACTCTCTCTTTCTCTAATAATATGTATAATGTGTTGTATTCTCTCTCTAATAATATGTATAATGTGTTGTACTCTCTCTTTCTCTAATAATATGTATAATGTGTTGTATTCTCTCTCTAATAATATGTATAATGTGTTGTACTCTCTCTAATAATATGTATAATGTGTTGTACTCTCTTTCTCTAATAATATGTATAATGTGTTGTACTCTCTCTCTAATAATATGTATAATGTGTTGTACTCTCTCTCTTTCTCTAAAAATATCTATAATGTGTTGTACTCTCTCTCTCTAATAATATGTATAATGTGTTGTACTCTCTCTCTAATAATATGTATAATGTGTTGTACTCTCTCTTTCTCTAATAATATGTATAATGTGTTGTACTCTCTATCTCTCTCTAATAATATGTATAATGTGTTGTACTCTCTCTCTCTCTCTCTCTAATAATATGTATAATGTGTTGTACTCTCTCTCTAATAATATGTATAATGTGTTGTACTCTCTCTCTCTAATAATATGTATAATGTGTTGTACTCTCTCTCTAATAATATGTATAATGTGTTGTACTCTCTCTCTCTAATAATATGTATAATGTGTTGTACTCTCTCTCTAATAATATGTATAATGTGTTGTACTCTCTCTCTTTCTCTAATAATATGTATAATGTGTTGTACTCTCTATCTCTCTCTAATAATATGTATAATGTGTTGTACTCTCTCTCTAATAATATGTATAATGTGTTGTACTCTCTCTTTCTCTAATAATATGTATAATGTGTTGTATTCTCTCTCTCACTCTAATAATATGTATAATGTGTTGTACTTTCTCTCTAATAATATGTATAATGTGTTGTACTCTCTCTCTCTCTCTAATAATATGTATAATGTGTTGTCCTCTCTCTTTAACAATAATAATGTACTCTTTTTCTATTAGAAATTATGTTATTCCTTCTCTCTCTTTCTCTCTATCTTTCTCTTTCTGTGTGTCAGTAAATTGTGCAACTGTAAAGATGGTAATCAGCTGAACTGTTATTGAATGGAAATCGATGAATTCAAATTTCTAGTCAGGCGAGGCAATGAAACAACGTCCCGGGTGATTGAACACCAAAACCAGTTACTATTTTTCTTGTTTCAATTTATCAGCTTGTCATCACATAATAACATTTTCATACAAGACACGGAGCTGTGGGAACTAGTGTGGTAATAGGCCGAGCCAATAAATGCGATCTCGGCAAGAGACGGCGATTAACATATATGAGTAAAGATTTTTTGGGAGTAGAGAATCGGAGAAACGCTTAAAATCCTCAGACAAGGGTCCTGATTTGATGGATGGCAGCAATAACTGCAGGTCAGTTATTAACAGTTGGAATTTAGACGCTACAGCTGGCTATATACCAGTGCATGCTTTGTGTATGTCCTATATGTAGCGCCGATGTCTGTAAGGCGCTATATAATTGTATTCATGTGTAAAATATTTATCCGTTTAAAATGTGCATTTAGACCATTGTAACTTATGTACGCGTGTCTTCGTGCATGTATATATATATATATATATATATATATATATATATATATATATATATATATATATCGTTTGACTGTAACAAACTAGAAATTGTGAAACATAATGGGAAACATGGGCTTTCCACGCCATCTCATGTCGTTCACTAAAATATTTTATCAGAAACAACAGGCTTCTGTTCGTCTCGACGGAGAAAGATCTGACTGGTTTGAAGTCCAAAAGGAGTCAGACAAGGATGCATCCTCTCACTACACCTTTTCAACATTTATGCAGAAAATATCATGCGAAATTTACAAGAAGATTCATGTTATTAACAGTTTCAGTCCCTTAATATCAGAGGACACGAAATCCCAAAAATTAGGTATGCAGACAACACCTCACTAATATCAAGGAGCACCACATGTTTAGAACAAATGATTATGTCAGTCAAACATCATAGCGAAGCACAAAACCTTTTCCTCAATTCAAAAATGACAAAAATAATGCATGTAAGCACAGATGACATTACACTTGAAATAGCCACTGACAAAGAGCAACTAGAAAATGTAAACATCTTTGCTGACTTAACTCTATGTTCTCCCCATATCCTCTTCTTCCCTGTCATGCTGCTCAATCTTTGCTTCCTACATTTTCTATTCGCTATTGTCCTCTTATCCTCCCTATTATAACCATGTTTGTCTCTATATAAGATTCGTTTTATTGTGGTCTTTTTGTTTGTCCTGATGAAGGCTTTTTAGTCAAAACGTCGTCTGTCTCTGTATCTCGTTGTTAGGTTGTTTTATGTCTTATTTTGGTAACACGTCTACTTGTTTTTGTTCATCTTGATATTTCCCATGTGTTACTTCAGCCACTTACTTCCTTTTTAGGGTTATTACCCTACTCTGTTCCATTATTAAAAGTCAACAATTTTACATATTTAGGCACCAATCTAGCATTGGATGGAGACGCATCAAAAGAAATTTTACACCGTATTGCCCTTGCAGCGGGTGCTTTCAATAAACTACGCAATATCTGGACGTCAAACACACTAAGAGACACCACAAAACTCAAGTTGTTTAACTCCAACATCATCCCTATTCTATCATATGGGTGCGAAAGTTGGAAAGCCACAAAAGCCACAGATAAGAGACTAGACTCCTTTGAAAACAAATGCGTACGTACCATTCTGAATGTTAAGTGGAGTGACTTTAAATCTAACACTACTATAAGAGAGGAAAGCAAACAAACCTATATATCTTCTTTCATTAGACAAAGGCGTTGGACTTACATCGGCCATGTTCTCAGAATGAACAGCCTAAGAATTCCCCAGTAGTCACTATAATGGGTACCACCTGGAGTAAGAAGAAGAGGGAGACCTAGAGAAACTCTACGAAGAACCATTAATAGAGAAGGCATGTCAATGAACCTAAACAACACGCAGCAATTGAAAGACCTGGCAACACAAAGCTATGGTTTCTGCCCTATGCGCCGCATATGGCCCTGGAGGAACATAACATAACATAACCCTACTCTGGAACATTTATCCTTTGAATATCTAGGATCAACCATCAACACCACAGGAGATCACATCGGCAGAGATAAGAAAGAGATTAGCAATGGCACTACAAAATACATCACATATGAAAAATCTATGGTAAGGAGCAAACATAAAAGCAAAGTTACAACTATTAAGAAGCTATATCTTTCCAGTGGCAATCTACGGTTGTGAGACATGGGCAATGACATCGACAATGGAAAAGAAATTATCTGCATTCGAAATGATATTCTATAGAAAGGTCTTAAAAATATCATGGACAGAAAAAAGAACTAACGCATATGTTCGCAAAGATCTGAACATTGAGGAAGACAGGCTCCTAAAAACTATAAAAAAAGAATGGTTTGGAAATATTAATCATGGAGGGTAAAGTTCCAGGTTGAGAATAAGTGGCAGACCAAGACTACGATGAGCACATAACTTGATTCTTGATTAGAAACTGGCTTCACAGCACGCGGGACATTCCCATAAGTGCTCCGCTCCAGCAGCCATCCCAGTGCATGTAGACTCATAGTTCCGGTCAAGTGTTGATTGTGGGATCTTCGGGACTTTCAAAAAAAATTAATTTTCCTTCCCTCACCTCTGAATACTCCCATTTATAACATTCTCTGTATGTGTACGTTCTCAACCTCGTTGAGATCATCTAAATCTCGAAATTAATTTATTACTGCCTTTATTAAATCTGCTTTATCTCCTCTCAGCAATGTGCCGTCTATCGCCGCATTGCCTGCCAATAAGTCGGCTCTCTCGTTTCCTCTGACCCCAGCATGACCAGGGCAGTATATCCATGTAATGCTCTGGACAACTGAGTTGTTCAATAAGTCCCCCCATTCTTTTCTTAGCATGAACTTTTCTATCTTGCGCAGCATGCTTCGAGAGTTTGTGCGTATTACCGAGTGTGTTGATGTATCAGTTATCAACCAATTAAGAGCTGCTGTAACTCCCTCTATCTCCATCCTCATGCTCGATGTGACAGCAGAATATGCTGAAGATTTCTCAACCAACATCACTCCGTTTCTGTAGGCAACAAAACCCCAACCGCCTTTATTTGTGTTTCCGCTAATGGAGCCATCTGTGTATATAAATATGTCTTGTGGTTTCGAGTGTAGCCGGGCAAGTTCATGCACTGTAACCTGGGACCTGACATTCGTTCATTTTCAACACACTATCTAGTTGTATTATTACTGTAGTCAGTGATTTCTTCTCAGTGTCTATCTCCATCCATTCACTACCCTTTCCTATTTCTTCCAATTCACATACTCTTCGCAGTGTGTCTTCAGCCTCTGTCATCCATGATCTGCCACGCTTGATTCGTTTTCCCTTTGGCTCATCTAGACCAGAGGTGGACAAACTACGGCCCGCGTGCTGCATGCGGCCTGCCATTGGATATTTTGCGGCCCTCAAACACATTTTTAGATAAACGAACGATCGTCACAAATGATTTTTCCTATTAATATTACGCAGAAATTCATTGGAATTTTAATTCAACTTTCGTATATATTAAATATACAATATATATATATCTATATACATATATATATATATGTGTGTATCGTCAATGAAATTTTAGTACGTTTAATATGAGTGTTTAATATTGAGTAATTTACTATACTACAATTGGCGTAATATGATTGGCTGAATGTTTATCAATGATTATAAGTACTCGGACGATATAATTTTAAAAAAGTTGAAAAAATTGCCTTTCAAATTATAATTAATTGTTTTTAACTTTTAAACATTATGTCGGGATGTATGTTTAGTTTATATTAAAAAGACGTTTCATACAAAATTGAATATAGCTAAAAGCTATTATAATTAATAATACATAGTTACAACAATAATGTATCGTCAGAAATAACCCCACTCCCCCTCCCCACATCCTACGAATGGAATGCGCAAATACTAGATCTGCAATCATTTAAGCTGCGCAGTGCCTGGTGACGTCCCGGTGTATTTTAATAACCACCACGTTTGTAGTTTCCATTCATAAATTTCCATTTTTATATTGCAACCGAGTTTTCTAAATCTAAATAATTATATTAGCGCTGTCGGAAGCACATTTGATTTTAGTTAATTTTGTAACATTTTAAGATATTTTTATTATAATGAGTGCATCCAAAAATCGTAACATTGAAGACAAGTGTCGGGTTTTCAAATACGAATGGATTACCAAATATTGTTTTATGCAAGTTGGCAACAAATCTGTTTTCTTGCTGTGTCACGAATCAGTTGCTGTTTTTAAAGAATATAGCTTAAAAAGACATTGTCAGACAAAACTTCCCAATTTCGGACACAATCTAACATCTGAAGAAAGGAAAAGAAAATGCATGGAGTCTGTAAAAAGTCTGTAGAAACTATAAACTGTGTTTACAACACAGTCTTCAATTCAAGGTGTCGCAACAGAGGCTAGTTTGGTATTGTCACACAAAATTGTGAAATACAAAAAGCCATTTTCTGTTGGTGAATTTATTAAGGAATGTTTACTAGATGCAACAAACATTCTGTGTCCAGAAGAAAACAACAAATTTTATAGTATAACAATATACAGAATAACTGTGGTCAGACATGTTGAAAAGATAAGTGAAGATTTGATCCTTCAACTTCAAGATGCAAGTAAGCATTTTTTTGTGGTACTCTCTTGCATTGGACGAGAGTACTGATGTACAGGATACTGCTCAATTATTAGTTTTTATACGTGGAATAAACAATTCTTTAAACTCTTAAACTCTTTGAAGAGTTACTGAGTGTTGAGTCGATCAAAGACACTACCACTGGCCTCGATATATTCAATACTGTTAGTAGCTGTATTGGAAGAGCTGGGTTAATATGGAACAAAATGGCCAGTATTACAACTGATGGTGCTTGTGCTTTAACTGGAACAAATATAGAACTGATAAAGTTGATCAATGATAGGATTAGGTCAGAATATCCTGACCACGTAATATTACCACTTCACTGTGTGATTCATCAGGAAAGTTTGTGTAAATCTGTTTTAAAAATTAAGCATGTTATCGACCCAGTTGTCAGTGTCATAAGCCTCATCAGATCAAGAGAACTCAATTACAGGCAGTTCAGAGCATTACTAGACTATCTGGAAACTTAACATTCTGATGTCCTGTACCACAGTACAGTTCGATGGTTGAGTGTCGGAAAGGTTTAAAGGAGAGTATGGGGGTCTTAAAGAATAAATAGTAATGTTTCTAGAGATGAAGGGCATAAAATTTGACTTCAATGCTAACATTTTTGATGTAGAGTGGAAGGTTGACTTTATATTTGCCCTTGAAATAATGGAAAAGTTAAATGAGCTGAATGTTAAACTTCAAGGCAATGGTTTGTTTGCACAGGAACTGTATGTTCATGTAATATCATTTCAAGCCATACTCTCACTGTTTACCAGACACGCAAGTGAAAACATGTTTTGTCTCTTCCCTTTGCTGAAACAAGAAACAATTTCTAATGAAATGAGTAAAAAATTCAAAGCTCAGTTAGATGTATTGGTTGAAGAATTTGGAAAAAGATTCCAAGATTTCAAGAACTTGGAGCAGCACTTCAATGTTATCAGTTCTCCTCTCAGTGCAGAAGCTGATAAAGCCCCAGAGCGTATACAGTTGGAGTTGCTTGAATTACAAGCCAATCGTTACCTAAGGGAAAAATTTAAGTCTGTATGTTTGTTGGATTTCTATGGTTCTTTGCCTGAACAATCATTCCCAAACTTAAAAAACTTTGCAGCTAAAATTTTGTCATTATTTGGATCTACATATATTTGTGAACAGGTATTTTCTTGCATAAAAATCAACAAATCTAAGAATATGTCTTTATTATCTGATTGCAACTTAAATGCAGTCATGCAAATTTCTACAAGTAAACTTGTTCCAGATTTCAAAGGAATTATAAAATCTTACAAGCAATTACATACATCTCATTAGAAATTAATAATATCAATAAAGTTGTAACTCTTGTGACTGTATGTGTATGGTGTTTTTTTTTTTAAATCTTCATTAAAACTATTGATATGAACCCATATTGTAACTGTATGCAACATAATATTTTTCAAATATTGTTAAAATATTTGCAAAACCTTTTATCCATATTAGAAAATATACTGTTATAGTGTAAGTCTGTTAGAAATGTAATTTATTTCAGAAGTTATCTACATTATGTAAAACCACCTTTCTTTACAATAAAAATATTTAATTGATTACTTACCGAGAATTGTAAACAAAAATATACATAATATTATATGTGGCCCTCCAATAGCTTTAAAATTTTCAATGTGGCCCTCTGCACAAAACGTTTGCCCACCCCTGATCTAGACGATGGTGTAATTGGTGGTGGTTGTATTCTGTCACTTTAAGGTACGACTTAACTTGTGCTACCTGATGTCGCACTCTAATGCTGTGGAGATCAAACAGAAATCTCATAGCAGAGATGGGTGTATCTCTAGTACAACCCAGATCCGCTCTCATTGCCTCATTTTGAACGTTTTTCAATCTATCGTCTTGTGTCTTTGACAAAGTTAGTACTCCGAGGCTATAATCATAGCCCATGCAACTAACAGCTGGCAGTGTCTCATTGACCAGATTATTATTTAAGGAGTACCAGACGACCTTTGCTTTCGAGGGATTGATCACAGAGTTGTATGTTCTGCACCATATCGACAATTGATCTAGTCAATTCTGTACACTGACAGCGATATCTGTTCTGTTCCTGCCCATGTTGTATAGTAGGATATCGTCAGCATATGTTAGAACTCTACAATTGCTGGGAGTTTGCAATTGAACAATTCTCAATGTAGACACATTAATCAGTACTGGGGACAGAGGAGATCCTTGTGGGAGACCAGGTTCTATTGTTCTGATCTCAGACGTCCAGGATCCACACTTCAGAGCGACTTTTCTACAGATTCGCACATTTGCTATCCAGCGTATGATCCAGGGGTGGATATCTTGTTCCCTTAGCATGTCGATGAGATGGGTGTAGCTAACTCTATTGTATGCATCTTCCAGGTCTATCGCTGAAATTGCAGATTCTTCTTTGTTCTGAAAACCTTCATAAACTTCATATGCAAGAACTGCTGCATTTGTGACTGTGTTTCGTCTAGGTCTGTATGCACCTAGGTTATTTGGGAGAACGCCTTTTATCTCTAGTTTCTGGTTATGCGTCTAGCAACAATTCGTTCCAGAATCTTACCGTACACATTCTGCAGTGTGATGATGCGATAACCTTTTATGTTCGAAGAATCTTTGCCTGGTTTTGGCACGGGTATAAGATAGCTATGTAGCCACTCCTCTGGTACTACTCCTGTTTTCAGACTCGTATTATAATCGTCTGTTATTTTAGCAAGCATATTCTCCCCAATGTCCTTGAGTAAGCTGTACATGATTCCATCCGGACCTGGAGCGCCATCGGATACATTCTTAATAACTAGTTGCATTTCTTTAACATCTGCAAGCTGGTCTTCTTTGGACACATGACTTCGAAGGCCTTCTGATCATGATATTGGAAGAAACTGGGCCGCACGTGCAAAATCGTAAAACTTAGAGAGTGGCAGTGAGGAAAACGTCCTGCAACGGACACGCATATATATATATATATATATATATATATATATATATATATATATATATATATGTGTGTGTGTGTGTGGTTGTTTGTGTGTTGGTGCATTGTTGTAGTTACTTTTATAAAGGATATCCGCTGATTGGACATCATTCAACTTATGAACTGTGTCCACCTAGTCATTAACTTTTTGTGGTTACCTGAAATGTACTACCTCACGATTGGTGAAATCAAGGTCAAAACAACATTTCTGGCAATAACTCGTGACAGAGTCATGGGAATCACGTGAAACAATTAGCACACATCTCTCTGATCATATTATTGAATGACTATAAAAGATGTACGGTCTTTGAGTAAATTCACTTGAAAATTGAATGTACAAGTATGGCTCATCTCACTACAGAACATCAATATATCACTGGATGCTTACAGCTTGGACAATCACAAAGTTTAGTGGCTAGACAGTTAATGTGATTAGAAGCAGCATTAGATGCCCTTGGAATCGATTACAAGAAACTAGCTCAGTGGCAGACCTGCCGCGCAGTGGAAGACCCAGAGTCACAACTCCTGCCGAAGATCGATCCATACGGTTGCTTCACCCCAGGAATCGATTTACATCGGTGTACTCGGCAGTCCAGTCGATGCTAGCAGCTCATTAAATTTCAGATTAGAATGTCAGGAACCGGCTGTACGACGGTGGTCTTTGAGCTAGAAAATCCTACAGAGGTCCTGTTCTTACGGACCAGCATTAGATCCGACTACAGTGAGCGAATCAGCATCGTTAATGGACGGTTGAGAATGACGGGAGACGGGTTTCGTTTAGGGATTAATCATTTTTTGTCTCTAGCGACACGATAGACAGAGCAGAGTCCGTAAGCGATACGCCCAGAATTTATGAGGCTCCTCCAGATGGTGATGGAGGTGTACTGATTGGGGGGGGGGATCAAATTCATGTGAAAAAGTGTCCTGTGCAAATTGAAGGAATCCTGAATCCTTCTAATTCTGGCTGTACTGATGTCTGTTTTTCAGCAAGATAAAACTCAACCTCATATGGCAAACCTCACCAGTTTCTCGTTGATAACATCAAGACTATTCCGTGGCCAGCATGTCTGTGATAGTATCTGGTTGCGCAACCCTTCACAGGCAGGGGGTTTCACAGTAAGAAATGAGAACCCTTCACAGATAGCAAGTGATGGACGGCATGAAATGCAACACATTGAATGTTTTTCTCTTGTGTAAATGTTCTCACTATGGACGCTGGTGGCACACAATGCGAAGGTGTGTTTATCTAAGAACGTGTCAAGCGACGATAAACGCAAACGTATGTTTTTATAAGAACGGGTCAGGCTATGATCAAGTGCAACGTTTGTTTACCTAAGAACATGTCAGATAATAGACAAACGGGAATCATCCCAGGTAGAAGCTTCCTGGTTGGTCTGAGGCAGCGTGGTTTATTGTAACCAGAAGGATCAATTTCTGATTGGCCAGAGGTTTTCCTCTGGGGAAATGAAAGCTTTTGATTGGTTGTACGTTTGGAGGAACTTAGGAGTGGAGGAGGAAGAAGATTGCATTATCGACTGCCGAGCACGGCGGTCGCATTTCACTCCTGGGGAAGTAGTCCCCGTGAGTCAAGTCTCCTCACGGTCAGTCTCTATCAGGCTTGTCTCGGACAGTCAGTACTTGTCTCCCAGGAGAGACAAGTCCTAGTTTAGTCTCGCAGCTGACAAAGTCAGTCTTCGGTCTCCCAGGGATGAGGAAGAATCAGAGCCAGATAGTCAGTCGGTGTATAATCTCTACTACTTAGCTTATAATCCGAGTGAAACAATTCCTGGATGTGCTAGCGTAATTTGTAATCGGCGATTGTTATATTATTGCCCAGTTGCAGACAATTTAGGATTAGTCTGCAGAGTTGAGGACGGACTCGAATAAGACTAGATTGGGACTTGTGACTAGTGTTTATTTGCCTCTCTTATGAGTATGATGTTATTAATTGATGTATATCAACTTGTGTAAATAACCCTCATATTACTGTGAAGGAGTGCTTTGGTTAACTGATTGATATTACACAGATTTAGACCTGGTCACAGCACCAGTATTCCAGTAAGTCCTAAAATGCATTTTCTTCCGTCGCAAATTATTGTGACGCTGCAGATCTTCTTTCTGTCACACTAGTCTGTCCAGGACAGACAGTCAACTATATGTTTTCGGTAACAAGTTGTTTCTGTCACATCAAGTGCAAAGCATGTTACTGTTACACTGAGGCCATCTGACTACGGATCGTCTGGGCCAACGCGGAGTGATACCCTATATTTGATCATCACGAAGGCCAATTATACTGAAATGCAGAGCATGTTACTGTTACATGTCATCATAAGCAAACCCCACTTATCGATGAACTTGACGACTCCGCCAGCGAGACGTGGCTACAGCCAATCTTCGACAGTTTCCTCCTGAACTGCGGAAAGAGTGGGCAGTCTTCCCACAACAGATCCAACGGCAAACCAGATCCATATCAAATGGATGTCGTTCTCTGATAGAGGCAAGAGCAGATGTCATACACCTTGCTGAAATAAAGGCCACAGTTGCAAAGAAAAAAACAAAATTAATGAACATTATATTATTAAAGTCAGAAAGTTTATTCATGCAAAGGTTGAAATATTAATTTCGTAAAATACAATTTTGGTACACATTAGAAATTTGGTGTTCATTGACACTGCAATAATTTTACGTTACTTTTTTTCTCCGAACAGTATATAACACAAATAAAATACTGCCATACACAAATTAAAGAATATCAGAGATGGAAGAATCTATCTATCTATACGTTGTGACCCTTATTTGTCTTGCGGCGTCAGGGGTGGAAGAGTTCTCTTGAGATGGCCTTCTTGTAAGCTTGTTCCTGTGGCTTCTTTGATTTTTGTGATCCATCTTTTACATGGTCTGCCTCTGGCTTTATAGCCGTTATGTCTATGTGTCATGGTCATTTGTGGCATGCTATCTGTTGGTAATGTGGAAGCGTGTGAAAACCACTTGATGAAAGAATGTCATACAAAAACATGATAGAATGCCATACAATTAAATACGAAACAATCTCATACAATCACAGATGAAAGAATGTCATACAATCACATATGGAAAAATATAATAAAATAACAGATGAAGGATTGGTCTCAGAATCACAGATGAAAGACTGTCATAGGATCACAGATGAAAGGGGAAAACAGCAAAGAGATACAAAATGTACGCAATAAAACATACCAGATCCTAGGACAGATGACACGTATTTTCAAGAACAAAAATGTAAACATAGACACTAAAGTTGCATTATACAAGACTATTATTATTCCATCACTATTCTACCAGTGCTAAACCTGGACAACCAGTTGAAGACAAAAGAAAATTACTAACAGCAGAAATGACATGTCTACGAAGAATACTCGGGGTGCTATTAAGAGATAGAATTTGAAACGATAACATCAGACAGATAACCAAAGCAATACCAGTATTGGAACACATCAAAAGACAACAGATCATGTGGTTTTCACACGCTTCCAGATTACCAACAGATAACTTGCCACATATGGCCATGACACATAGATATTGTAAACACGCCCACTCCAACGGTTACATTGAGAGGGGATGTCCTCGAGAGAACCAACACAATGAAATACTTGGGGGTTATGTTGGACCGCAGTCTGAGTTTCAAAGATCATGTTGACCACATAACTGTAAAGGCTTATAAAGATCTTGCGGCGATGAAGATTATGGCTGCTGCCCAATGTGAAAAGAGGCTGTTATTTCTGCTGTATCAGGGACGTGGTGGCGATGGTAGAGTACGCACTGGCGATTATAACACTGAGTCAGACTCAAAAAGTAAGATTGGATAGAATCCAGAATGAGGCAATGCGAATCATTTTGGAGTATACGAGGGATACGTCGGCACGAGCTATGCGATACTTACTGGATTGCCCAACTGCAGAGCAAAGAATACAAATTTGCAGGTCGCCCGACTATCTACAAATCACCGCTGACAAAGAATATCATCTACACCCTGAAATTGTCAAAGTGAAAGGAAGTCGACTTAATAGAGGAAAGTCGTGGATGGGGCGCGCAGAGGATATTATACAGAGTGAGTGCTATTTTAGAGGATGTTCTACCTGGTGCGGAATGGAGTCGTGCGCCCTTAGATTGTCTGACAGCCTTCAAAATAATAATAACAGTCAGTAGAGAATGCAGGGAATGGTGTCTGATAGTGGTGGAGTCGAAGGTACTCGCTCTAATCGGTGAAAATTCCAGGGAAGGTGATATGATTGTATATACAGATAGGTCGGTTGAGAGACACATCAGAAGTGCCTGGGCCTTCACGGCTCAAAGGTGGGGGAAAACCATCAGAGAGGAAAGTGGTGCTTTCGCTCAGACGACATGCAGCATGACAATGGAGGTTTTGGCAGTAACCAAAGCTTTGCAATGGGTCTGCTCGAAGACTATCTGTGAGCATGCCTGCATACTCAGTGACTCGATGAGCATGATTGTGAAAGTTAAGGCGGGATACATTCGGGAACAATGGTTGGATGCAGTGAAGAATTCCTGTATGCGTAAAGTGACTTTCATTTTTGTGCCGGGGCATGCGGGAGTCCGGGGTAACGAGAGAGCAGATAGTTTCGCCGCACACGCTGCTACTACGGCTGCTGGTGGAGCGATGGATCGAGCAGACATTTTGAACGCCCTACGGGAAAACGCACGAGCAAATGACTGTATAAGTGACGATGACTCTTGTTCCATGACTAGAATAAAGGAATTTGCTTTGAAATGTGGTGTCGCTAGAACGGATCGGTTTCGTGGGCAAGAAAGAATGATGGTCAGTCAACTGCGTACTGGGACCGTCAGTCAACGTGTAATGGTGGCTACACTCAAGGAAAGATCTGAGCACCTATGGACTTGTCCGGAGTACAATGACGATGATCCAACGATAACTATCTAACTAACTAATTAACTAACTAAAATAGACATTACGGCCATAAAGCCAGATGCAGACCATGTAAAAGATGTATCACAGAAATCAAAGAAGTCATCGGAGCAGGCTTACAAACAGCACACAAGAAGGCCTTCTCCAGATAACTCTTCCACCCCTGACGCCGCAAAGCAAACGGCGTATAGATAGATAGACAGATAGCATGCGGTGACAGATGAAACAATATTATACAATCACAGATGAAACAATATCATAACAATAACAAGAAATAATTTCATAATAAAAACAAGTGAAAGAATATCATATAATCACAGATGAAATAATGTCATACAATCAAATCTGAAAGAATGTCATATAATCACAGATGAAATAATGTCATAACAGCCACAGATAAATACATGTCATAACAATCACAGATAAAACATTCTCATGAATTTCATGATATGAAACATACCAATGTGACTGTCGATGTCATTACTCATCGTTTTCTGTTATATGTTTTAATTATGTTTCAATTGTTGTCTTGATAAAGGCCTTTTTTGTCGAAACGTCAATTTGTGTGTGTGTTATTATGTGTGTCTCTAGTTATGAGCATAACGATATTACCCTATTCCCGGATCTACCTGTTGAAATAATGTAATAAGAATTACAGATGAAAGAATGTCAAAACAGAAATCCCATTAGACCATATACGGCTTGAGATAAACACACGAAGAACCTAGCTAATTGTTGCGCTTGGCCGTGCACCTAACACTTCACATCTTCATGCTGCAGACAACCAAGTGTTCTATTCTGGTAGAGGACTCACTTCCCTAGTTCTGGAGGTCGGGTTGTGCGTATGTGTGGGGGTTGGGAGAGTAATGGGGCTCATAAAGAAGTTTGTTTTTTCGGAGGGAATAAAGAATTGAGATGCGTGCATGAAAAATCTCAAAAAGGA
This sequence comes from Meghimatium bilineatum, assembly GCA_034231615.1. Lineage (NCBI taxonomy): Eukaryota > Metazoa > Mollusca > Gastropoda > Stylommatophora > Philomycidae > Meghimatium > Meghimatium bilineatum. The sequence continues at coordinate 68,049,273 of CM067311.1, read as the reverse complement.
GAAAATAATCCAGTACAACTTTAGTTAAGATATCAGCTTTGGCTAGGTCATGGTCTGATTAAAACCATGTATCTTCTGGTTTGTTGGTTTCCTTGAATAAGCAACTGCTCTACGTCACCCATCCAACACCCTTTTCTACGCTATCACTCAGGCAGATCGGCGCATGCGCAGTGACCCCACGTGTTCATAAACAAAGTTTAGCAACGAGAGACTCGGGTATGTGGGAACACTCAGCATTTTCTGAATTATCTCGGCTACATTTCTTCTATAACTTGTCAGTTTTCTAACATGGGAACTGAAGCTAATAAAGATGACCGAAACACGCCTGAATATCTCGCACAGTTACTCAAAGACAAAAAACAAATCCAGGCACTACCAACTATATTCATTCACATGGAAACAATTTTAGACGAAGGTAAGTTTCTTAACTTTACGACTATCAGTTTCATGCGTTTGTTGGAAGTTATAAAATATAACCTTTCCCCACTTTCGCTTGACTATCAATTCTGTTCCATTTGTAGGGGATGGTAACGAGTGCAATCACACAGATAAGAGACCCTCAATCAGGCCTTATCTTTGCGGCATTTGTTTGAAGATAACGAGTTCAACCACACAGATTGAACCACACAGACCTTCAATCAGGCCTTATCAATTGAATCTTCGTAATGTCCGCGCTACTGTTTCCGAGCCTTGGTATTGTGATTGTAAGATTCCTAAAAGTTAAATATCGAGATAATGTCTCAGTTTCAATGCTAGACATTCATCGTTAGGATGATAACTTTTTTGAATGCATGATTAAATCAAAGTTCAGAACAGTTATTTGCGTTGAAGAAGAAACATTCCAATACATTGTAGTGCATAGAAATAATTTAAGCAGCCATTTTGGAAATATTGCCACCCCTTGAGACTGTCGGCAGGAGACTTTGTCCTTAGAATGATTGAGATTCTATCCTAGCAGCTCAAGATCACTCGGGCATAAACTGGGGAAACTTGAAATGCTCGATATTTGCTAGTGATATAAAATCACCAGTCATGAACTTATGCAGTGGAATATATTAAATATTTGCATACTGCCTAATAAATAATAAAAGTTCATGTTTAGATGAGCGTATAATTAATACTAATTCAATAACATTATATGATAATATATGAAGTACAATTGGTAAACTGAATTATTGGAACTAGGAGTAAACATTAAACAGTTTGTAGGTTAGAATACAAAACCAGAAAAAAACTTCAGTTATAGGTTACAATAATAAAACTAGGAAAAAACTTGTTTGTAGGTTAGAATACAAAACTAGGAAAAAAAACTTGTTTGTAGGTTAGAATACAAAACCAGGAACAATTTTTTTTAAAGTTTATTTTATAGGTTACAATACAAAACTAGGTATATGCAGTATAGTTTTTAGGTTGGACTACAACACTAGATATAAAATGTATTGTTTGTAGGTTAAAATGCAAAACTTGGAAGTAAATGGATTTGTTTGTAGGTTAGAATACAAAACTAAGAATAAGCTGTATTGTTTGTAGGTTAGAATACAAAACTAAGAATAAGCTGTATTGTTTGTAGGTTAGAATACAAAACTAAGAATAAGTTGTATTGTTTGTAGGTTAGAATACAAAACTAAGAATAAGCTGTATTGTTTGTAGGTTAGAATACAAAACTAAGAATAAGCTGTATTGTTTGTAGGTTAGAATACAAAACTAAGAATAAGCTGTATTGTTTGTAGGTTAGAATACAAAACTAAGAATAAGCTGTATTGTTTGTAGGTTAGAATACAAAACTAAGAATAAGCTGTATTGTTTGTAGGTTAGAATACAAAACTAAGAATAAGCTGTATTGTTTGTAGGTTAGAATACAAAACTAAGAATAAGCTGTATTGTTTGTAGGTTAGAATACAAAACTAAGAATAAGCTGTATTGTTTGTAGGTTAGAATACTAAAGTAGTTGTACTTCCTACATGCTAATAGTGATGCATTTATGTGGTTATGCAAATGTTCTTCATCTGTAGAATACAATTCTAGGAATAAACTGTATTGTTTGTAGGTTAGAATTTAAAAAAACTATAGTAAAACTATGTTTTAAGACTTCACTGTGCTAATGAAGTTATTGCAATTAATGGATGCCGTGATGTCATATCTCCAGACTCAAATGAAATCAAGTACACTTATAATTATAATTTTTATAGCTAATTTTTTTTAAATTGATAACTGATCCTGACTCTTACTCCTTTCCCTAATGTAAATTAAAATACTAATATGAAAATAATATGCCTTTTCAATTAATATACCTTTCTTTTAAATACAAAATTTACTAATCACACTCCAAAAGTTAGGTAATACCTCGAAACTAGAACAAAGGTCACAGTAAAGACTTATAATGTAGTTGTGCCAAAGCTAGAAATAAACTATTTTGTTTGTAGGTTAGATTACAACACTAGGAATAAACTTGTAGGTTAGAATACAAAACTAAAACTAGGAAATTTTGTTGGATGTAGGTTAGAATACAAAACTAGAAATATAGAACTATGATTAAATTGTATTATATGTAGGTTGTGATACAATACTAGTGCATTGTGTGTAGTTTACAATATTATGTGTAGGTTGAATTACAACACTAGATATAAACTGTATTGCTTGTAGTTTAAAATCGAAAACTAGGAACACAGAAGTGGAAATAAACTGTATTGTTTGTAGGTTGCAAGGCAAAACTAGGAATATACTGTATTGTGTGTAGGTTAGAATACAAAGGTTGGAAAAGCTAGGAATAAGCTGTATTGTTTTCTGGTTAGATACAAAACTTGGAATAAAGTGTAATGTTTGTCAGTTAGAATACAAAACTAAAACTAGGAAATTTTGTTGGATGTAGGTTAGAATACAAAACTAGAAATATAGAACTATGATTAAATTGTATTATATGTAGGTTGTGATACAATACTAGTGCATTGTGTGTAGTTTACAATATTATGTGTAGGTTGAATTACAACACTAGATATAAACTGTATTGCTTGTAGTTTAAAATCGAAAACTAGGAACACAGAAGTGGAAATAAACTGTATTGTTTGTAGGTTGCAAGGCAAAACTAGGAATATACTGTATTGTGTGTAGGTTAGAATACAAAGGTTGGAAAAGCTAGGAATAAGCTGTATTGTTTTCTGGTTAGATACAAAACTTGGAATAAAGTGTAATGTTTGTCAGTTAGAATACAAAACTAGAAATAAACTGCACTGTTTGTAGGTTGGAACACAAAACTAGAAATAAACTGCACTGTTTGTAGTTTGGAACACAAAACAAGGAATAAAATGTATTGTTTGAAAGTTGTCATGTGACATATTCTTTCCAGAACATTGTCTTCCCAATAAATTCTCTGAACTCCTCTCCGTCTTGGGCGATGCGGCTTGCATTTTCCAATGAAGTATTCATGTTATCTTTAATGCTGTCAGTCCGTCTTCTTGGTCTGCCCTTTCTCCTCTTCCCAGGTACTCTGCCCTCCATTATTTGTCTTTCTAAACAGTTGTCTCTTTATATGACCAAACAAGTGTAGTTTTATTTTTGTTATTGTGTTTAGTAACCAACACTCTGGAATCTTCAATATGTTTATAATATCTGAGTTTTTCTTTTTTTCCTTCCATGATATTCTAAGTATCTTTCTGTAACATTTCATCTCAAAGGCATTTATCTTCTTTGCCGCTGTTTACATAGGGTCCATGTTTCACAGCTGTATGTTGCAACTGGAAAAATAAAAGTTTCTAACATTAGCAATTTTGTTTCTATTTTGTTGTTTTTCCATATGTTTTTCAAGTGTTATTTTACAATATGCCATTGCCAATCTCTTTGTTAAAAGTTTTATTGTTTGTAAGTTATAATACAATAATAGGTAAAAACTGCATTTTTAGTAAGTAAGAATACAAAATTCGAAATAAATTGAATTGTATATTGGAATACAAAACTAGATATGAACTGTATTGTTTTTAGTTAGAATACAAAACTAAAAATACACTGTATTGTTTTTAGTTTAGAATACAAAACTAGAAATAAACTGTATTGTTTTTAGTTTAGAATACAAAACTAGATATAAACTGTATTGATTTTAGTTTAGAATACAAAACTAGAAATAAACTGTATTGTTTTTAGTTTAGAATACAAAATTAGAAATAAACTGTATTGTTTTTAGTTTAGAATACAAAACTAGAAATAAACTGTATTGTTTTTAGTTTAGAATACAAAACTAGAAATAAACTGTATTGTTTTTAGTTTAGAATACAAAACTAGAAATAAACTGTATTGTTTTTAGTTTATAATACAAAACTAGAAATAAACTATTGTTTTTAGTTTAGAATACAAAACTAGAAATAAACTGTATTGTTTTTAGTTTAGAATACAAAACTAGAAATAAACTATTGTTTTTAGTTTAGAATACAAAACTAGAAATAAACTGTATTGTTTTTAGTTTAGAATACAAAACTAGAAATAAACTATTGTTTTTAGTTTAGAATACAAAACTAGAAATAAAATGTATTGTTTTTAGGTTAGAATACAAAACTAGGAATACAGAGTTTGGAATTAACTGTATTGTTTGTAATTTGGAATACAAAACTATTAAAATACTGTATTGTTTGTAGGTTGGAATACAAAGCTAAGAATAAACTGTATTGTTTATAGATTGGAATACAAAGCTAAGAGTAACATGTAGTGCTTGTAGATCGGAATACAAAATACGGAATAAACTGTATTTTTTGTAGATTATTATAATTCTTAAGGCTGATGGGAATTGAACCAGGTCCATTCTAGTGGCACCAAATCACCTTGAAACTCAAATAGGTTTCCTGTACTTGACCAACCACATCCCCAAAAGAAGATGTGATTTCAAGACATTCAACCTGTGCACTCAAGTCACTGAGAACAGACCAATGGAGACAAAGACTATTACAACGACTTACAAGTATTGAAGTATCCTCAGGAACACAAACCGACAACACAAATATTCGTACTATAGGTTCCGACAGGACAATGTTGCTTCAAATAATAGCTTACACAAGTAAATTCAAGTAGGAAGCATGATGATAAAATGAGAATTATTCTAAAGATTGACGGGAATTGAACCAGGTCCGTTCTAGTGTCACTGAATCACCTTGAAACTCAAGTAAACTGGTTGTACATACTTGACCAACCACCTCTCCACAATTTTTTTTTTTTAAAAGTGATTTCAATTCTCGTCAGCCTTAAGATTTATTTTCATTTATCCTCATGCTTCCTACTTGAATTTATTTGTATGTTGGAATGTAAACTAGCAATACAAAACTGGGAACAAACTGTATTGGTTGCTTGATGGACAGTAGCACTCGAAATGACCACAGGCAACACTACCTATTGCTTCACTTCCATTGAGCAAACGTGTCATGTAACCTCGAGTGACGCGCCCTTCAGGAAAAGTTATTTACATATAAGCATTACGCCAACATTGACATCGAGGACACAGAGTGAGGATTTCTGAAACTTGAAAATATCTTCTGATATAAATGGTGCAACACTGCCCAAAACGAGTTTATTGATCAGTTGTATGCTTATAGCCAGGTTCACTCTATGGCTGTATTAAGTGGTCCGCATTTCCTGCCGGTTGAATTCTTTGATGGCATTCGCGCGTGACCCAAATTGGAACCCTATTGAAAGTAGAAGCTCTCTCTGGGGGCACAAGAATAGCCAGTAATTGCCAATTGAAGAGTCTTTGCTAGAGGGGGATGGATGATTTTGCCAGTCTAGAAAATATCCACACCTTAGATCAGGCATGTCAAACGTGCGGTCTGTGTGCGGCCCTTAGCAAGCACGTATGCGGCCCGCACAAATAATACTGCAATTGTCTCATTTAATGGCTAAAATTGCAGTTTTAATACTTTAAACTAGGTGCTTAAAACATAAATCTGACATGGTGCCACATATAAGAAAACAATGCGACTATTTTAAGCTAGTAAGGGTTTTCTATCTATGAAAATTGGCAACATTGACTGGAAGTAGCAGACAGGTTGTAATTGCCATGTTAAAATTTTAAAACAATAATAAATTGTATCTTGTGGAATCATACCGGTAATTATATTATTTATTTTTATGAAGTACTGCGTACACTGACACCGTTTAAAATGGCTACATCACCTTCAACTAAGAAGAATAGGATAATTGATGAAGATCTGATGAGACCGTTGACATCACTGGAATAGCACAGCTTGCAGTTTTTATTAGGGCCTGTGACAGTGAATTTAACATTTATGAAGAACTGATTGAACTAATCCCAATTCAGGACACTGCAGCGAGCGAAGACATTTTTGAAAAAGTCGAGCAGATTTTGCATGACTATGATTTTGATTTGAGTAAACTTGCATGTTTATCTACTGGTGTTGCTGCAAAGTTGCGAACAAAAAAATTGAGAACTCGTGTCCAGATACGCCCGTGTGTTGCCTGGCCCGAAAGGGGAGCAAAGAATAGCAACACTGTTTACATTTCACGCATGTCATAAAAGGCGACTAATGAGGAGAAGAGTATCCATATTTATCTTTTGCACATTTTCACTGCATTATTCATCAGAAAAATTTGTGTTCAAAGACTTTAAATCACGTGCTTAGTGCAATGCTCTCAACCATCGCCAATTCAGTCAGCTGGTAGAAGACATGTATAGTCAGTTCACCGATGTTCCATTCTACACAGTAGTCCGTTGGTTGTGTCACAAAGTGCTGAAAATATATTATTTGCTGAGATCAGAAATTACTTTATTTTTGGAGATAAAAGGTAAAAACTCGGATGAAAGTTGGATCAAGGATCTAGCGTTTGACATTACTGCACATTTAAGTGATCTTATTTGAAATTACAAGGCAAAAACAAACTCATCACTCAGTTGTACGTAAGAATTTGGTTCGTTTTCCCAACTGCAAAGAACTCAAAAATCAGAACAATGCTTAATCTGTGCTTACCTTTGTTAAATATGAGTCACATAGAGTTATTATCAAAAGAGTTCCAGGAAAGAATTAGTGATTTCTCATCTTTTGAATTCCATTTTGCATTATTCTCGGCACCATTAAACTTTGATGTTGTCAAAGCAGAGGAAAACTTGCATATGGAGTTTTTAGAAATGCAGTCTGATTCTACACCCAAAGAAAAGTATCTAGAAGTCGGCATACCTGGCTTCTATTCATACCTTCCTGAAAAGTTTAAAAACTTCAGAAAGTTATCAACTAGGATTATGGCAATGTTCGGTTCCACCTATGTGTGTGAACAGTTATTTTCCTTCATGAAATTAACAAAATCATCGCACAAAACAAGGCTGACCGATGAACACTTGTCATCCCTGATGAAAATCGGAACTGCAAATACATTTCAGTCAGATATATGAAAAATAGACATCAAACCTCAGGACAACACACTGATTAAAGAGTAAAATTGATTGAATGTTCTTAAATAAATGTTGGATTACAATTGCTATATTTGGCGTTGTGGGGCGGTAGCTTGTTGTAGTAGGCGTGCAAATTAATTAAATATAATTCAATAATATCAGTGTTTCTTAGATTTGTTGATGTGGCCCTCCGTTGTATTCAAAAGTATCTTATGCGGTCCATGATGCTTTTTTTTAGTTTGACACGCCTGCCTTAGAGTGGCGGTCAAGTCTGCTATTACTGTAGTGTTAAATGTCCTTCGATTGTTATTGTCGTGTTTAATATGTCCGCAGACTATTACTGCAGTGTTTAATATGTCCGCCGGTTATTATTGTCATGTTATGTCTTTTGTTACGAGTTAGTCATCATGACTGCATCACAACATCTATCCATAACTGGCATAAATGCTCGGATCTCATCAAGATATCCATCAGCGTGTAGCGTCTGACTACTTTGTGTTGATTTACCAGTCTCTATATGGTTACCTGCATAACGCTCTTGTTTAGTCACTCGCCCTCTTGACACTTAATCTGCGCAGACTCGTAGATTCACAAGTATTTAGTATATCGGTTGCTCACGAAGAGCATCTGTTCAGTCCATTACTTGTCCGGTCCTTATGAGCACCATACCAGCACCTGTCTGCGCGCTCTTTTATCGGATGCCGGCATTGCCGGTGCAAATATGAAATTGACCATGTTCCCATAGATGAACTAGTGTACTGTGCGAGCAATACCCACATAGGGGTTGCGACGTGCTGCTAACTCATCCCTTTATCATCTTCGGTTTATGCGACCGGTCTCATTTCAAAACACCTGGCCTACAAGGCACTTGTCGTTGCGGTTGTGACCTTGTCCCATCTTCCGTCACATTTTATTGGGACCTCTGCTACACCGACCTCCTCTTACTACGACATTGTGGACAGATGACCCTTACTTCGTCACCTACGACCATCCACTTCCTCACATGCTTTGGCTGTAGCTCCTGGTCTGCCTCCTCCCGCTATGGTCTTCTTTTCCTGTCTCCTTAGTCCCTATCTTCTCTGGTGCCCTTCTCTCTGGCACCCTCTTCCTATGTCTCGTTATATCAGCCCGATACCATCTCACGACATGCTTCCCCGTGATAGTCCATTACTCTCCCCTGTTGTACCCTCCCTGTGTCCCTCCCACCCGCACTTCACTTTCTTGCTTGAAGTATCTCCGTCTAGGGGCTTTCGTCGATCCATCACGTCATTTTTTTCCTTCTTTTATTTTCTTCCTCTGCATTTTTCTTATACTCTTTGTCATCTTTCTCTATGGCTATTTGGGTATAGTCATGATTCACAAAACCCTCTTAGTTGTTCGACTTACGCCCCCGTACTCTCATCAGTTGGTATGCGCTGTGACCCAACCAGGCTATTGTCATTTCCATTATTCTCCCTTTCGCGGGTGTGTTTTCTTTTCACTTCGGCGCCTCGGGTACCGTCTATTACTGTGGCATATCTTTATCTTTCTAACCTGTACAAATACGTGCTATCATGACCATTGATAGAAATCTGGCTTTCACTGTCCATTTTTTTCCTTTGTTGCCATTATGCGTGTGCTCATTCATTTGGAAGGAACGTAGACTAGACGCTGCATAAGTTAAGTTATTTTACTATTTTATTCTCATATAATACCATTATCTGCTCATATTCTCTTCCTGCTGTATGCCCTTTCTCTCTCTCCCACCGGATCCCTCGTACCATCTCATTTTGCTCTTCCCTTACATCATGATTGCTTGTCTATAGCATTCATTCTCTGTTGCCACTTTTGAGGTGAGTATTTTAATGTAATTTACTTGCTACCATATCTTTTCCTTTGTTCATCTCACATTCTTCAGTCTACTTTCTCCTCCCTACTTACTACTAACTTCTCCACATACGTTTTTCTCACCTGTCATGCTTCCACATCTTTTCTTCCCTCATTACCTATCTGCCATTGTCCTCCTCATTATAACCCTATTTGTCTCCATGTAAGATTTGTTTTATTGTGGTCATTTGTTTGTCTTGATTAAGGCTTTATAGTCGAAACGTCGTCTGTCTCTGTATCTCGTTAAGTTGTTTTATGTTTTATTTTGGTAACACACCTACCTATTTTTGTATATCTTGACATTTTGCCCAGTATTACCTCAGCCACCTACTTCCTGTTTAGGGTTTTTACCCTACACTGGTTGATTTATCCCTAGACCGATTCACTGACTCCAACCACTGTCTGTGTATTCAGTTATTTTTAATCATGTTTTAGTACACTCACTGAGTCGGTGAGAAAGATACACGTGTAGGTTGAGATTCTAACCATGCCGTTGCTCTTGTTACCGATATTATCTCTATGACCATGCTACTTGCAGCTAAAGAAAATGCAACCATCTTTAATCACAATTGTCTCCAACTTGTGCAGCATCACCTATGAATTGCGAAATCCCATATGAACAGATCAATCTGTATAAATTACTGGTCTCCTTAGGACTCATTCTCTATAATGAAGGCTTGAACATCTGCTTCCACCACCAAGGGGTTCTGTAGCCCACATTCTCTGTCAAACCTGATGTGTACAGAATAGACATTGCGTAGTTCTGATATCACTTTCTTCCATTCTGCACCAGGATCTATATCATCAGGTGGTAATACTTATGGAATATCCTCTACCTGACCCATCCAAGATTTTTCTCTTTTAAGCCCCCCCCCCCCTTTTTTTTAGTTTTCGCAATTCGCAGTATAGAGGTTGATTTATGTCTGCACTGACTAAAGGTCATGCGTTCGGAAGATATTTTTGTATCCTCCATCATGTTTGGAAAATCCAGGAGGCAACACATCACCACGCACGCTGTCTTTAGTGCATCCACATGTGATGGATACTGCCTTTTTCTGCACCCTCTCCAGCTTTTTCATTTGCGTATGGCTGAGGGTTGGGATAGTAAGTGTGTATTCGATAATTGAAAGACCCAGACCCTAATAAAAGAGAATGATGTGGCGTTGCTCACAGTTTTTTGCAGCCATTACACTCGAACATTTTCTGACTACTCACCCTTGCACGTGTTCAGAGAAAGCAACACTTCTGTCAAATCGCACTCCCAGATACTTCACTGTATACTTCAGATACTTGATTTTTCGGGTGGGCTACCCTAGCCTGTGACAGCCTTCCTATCTGTCACCAGGCGGTGAATATGTATTGAAGCTACACCGAGACGGTTTGTCCTTCACGTCTATCTTGCACGAGGTGTTTTGCAGCCAGTGAACTTGTCTTGTGTAATTAGACGGTGTGCCTGTGCCCATCGGGTACTTCTCTCATCCGCGAGCCTGGTTTCGGTTTAGGAAGGACTCGACAGAAGAGTTGGCCCGGGATCTTTCGCCCTCTTAGCCGAGTAGGCATATTTACACTGTTCTCTCAACGAGCATAATTATGTTAAAAATAATACTCCACAGTAGAGTTGGACATAAGCTGTGAGCACCTGTAACTAGTTTTCCTAAAGTTTTAGTCAGAATCAACACGAACATCTGTATTTCTGTTTCCATGGTGCACTACAAGGATGTTCATTTGGGATCTCAGTTGTCTGCTAACCCTGGGTCCACCGAGAGTAATGCGGTACCCTTTGCACTCCGGGATGATGTCTGCGATGTGCCTGAAATTGTCTACCATACACTGAACAGTTCTTGCCTTTCTTCTAGCGCGTTTTTGTTGCGCAGGCTTGATGTCTGAGGTTCTCTCCAGCTGCTGGATCTCTCTTGATTCTGCGATGCCAGTCGGGTCTGTCTTGTGCAAGATTCTCCTGCGTTTGTATGTGTTTTGAAGCTAGTATCTTTAAAACGCTTCTTCTGTCATCCGTTTTAAAGGGGGGGCAGTCTATAGTTCTCCATATGACATTTTTTGGTAGACGGTGAAATATTTTCCCTGTATGACCTCCGTACACAGTTGGAGTTGACTTATTGACAATACGATTGTTTAGAAAGAACCGTGTGGCTGATGTTTTTGTTGGGTAAGCTAGTGCTCCAGTTTTTTCGCACCACCTGTTAAACGGTCTAGTTTTGTCTGAAGCTCTGAAGTCACCTAATCCCAATCTCTACCGTGACGATCAACTAAAACATTGGCATATGATAGTCCTTCCTCTTCCAATGATGCGTTTTGTCCATCGATTATTACATCAATGCTTTGTCTATCGATTATTACTGCAGTGCCCTGTCGTTTATTATTTCAGTCCTTTGTCCATCGATTATTACTTCAGTACTCTGATCATTATTACATCACTACTCTGATCATTATTACATCAGTGCTTTGATCATTATTACATGTGTTCTGCCAATATATTATTACAGCACTGCTTTGTCTATCGATTATTACATCAGTGATCTGTCCATCGATATTACGTCAGTGCTCTAACCATCGATTATTACAGCACTGCTCTGTCTATTGATTATTTCACTACTTTGTCAGGTCAGTTATTACTGCAGTGCTTAGTTCATTCAGTATTACAGCAGTGCTTTGTCTGTCGTTGATTATTTTGGTGCTTTGTCAGTCTGTTATTACTGCAGTACTTATATCATTCTTTATTGCTGCAGTGCTGTGTCCGTCCATGTTTACTTTAGTGTTCACCAATCGACCACAATCACATGTTACCAATCGAGTATCATCAATTCTCACCATCCTAATTTTCGCCAAATGACAACTAGCAGTTCTTACATGCCCCATCCTTTATAGACCTACAACCTGCAGTGTTCAGAAGCCACATTTAAGTAACCATGACTGCTACATTTATTGACAGTGGTAATATTATAGTTTGACACCTTCTGATTTTACTGAACTAAAAAAAGGTCACAGTGAAACATAAATGTGTTGTCTTGTGACGCCAGAGCAGAGATTGGTGATATTCCTTTTGTCTCTCGACTATTTTCCACTTAGCTAACTAGGCATGTATACATTCTTTTACCATCCACTAGTCACTGCCCGGTTATTTGTAGTCGCATCTCAAAAGTAGTTTGCAAAGTACAATTTCACTGAAATACCGAGACAAGTGTTTCCAGGAACTATATATGTGTATATTTGTAAGCCAGCGAATACGTGATGTAAGTCTATACATGCCGAAATCAAATAAGCAATAATTACATAGAGTGTACTGCCATTTGGCTTTTTCCTTGTGTGAGGTCTATATTCAATGTCTAGTCAAACTTGACGATTGATTTACGCTTGGACAAACCATAAAAGGACAAACTTAATGCAATTAATTAAGATATCTGATGGACACGTGATATTTGCAACGTTTACTGATCGATTTTTAGACTATTTTTGCTGGTGTTTTTTTTTATTCGTCATTCACTATTTTTCCGAACATTCTTGTATTCACAAATTATGAAACTTTTTTTTATAGCATTACTTGTGTTCGTTTGAATGGAAATAGATCAATTGGAGTGTTACCAATAGTTAACATTATACAATATGATGAGTTGTCAGTCATCTGTCATGTGACGTATTAATTCCAGAACTCCCTGATTCCTTCTCTGTCGTGGGCGATGCGGCTTGCATTTTCCAACGACGTATTCATGTTATCTTTAATGTCGTCAGTCCACCGTCTTCTTGATCTGCCTTTCCTTCTTTGCCTAGGTGCACTGTCCTTCATTATTTGTCTTTCTAATCAGTTGTCTCTATTTATATGACCAATCAGGTGTATTCTTTTTGCTATTGTGTCTAGTAACCAACACTCTAGTATCTTCAATGTGTTTATAATATCTGAGTTTCTCTTTTTTTCCTTCCATGATATTGAAGTATCCTTCTGTAGCATTTCATCTCAAAGACGTTGATCTTTTTTTGCCGCTGTTTTACTTGGGTCAGTGTTTCGCAGCCATATGTTGCAACCGGAAAAATAAAAGTTCGTAGCATTAGCAGTTTCGTTTCTATTTTGTTATTTTCCCATATGTTTTTCAAGTGTTATTTTACAATATGCCATTGCCAATCTCTTCCTCATCTCTGCCATACAGTTTCCTGCAACGTTGATGTTTGCTCATAAGTATTCAAATTTATTCACACATTATTTCTCGGTATTGTCTATTCTTATTTTTGGTTGTTGTGTTGTTATATCGCTTAGCATGTTTTTTTACACGTTAAAATATGTTTTGTGATTTGCTGTATTTGTGTTTTTGATTAGTTGTTCCAATCCCTATGTATCATTTGAAAGAAGCACAGTGTCGTATGCGTAGCGTATTTCAGGAATTCCAAAACCACTGATGTTTAAAGCGTGATAGCCAGCATTGTGTATGTCTTCTCCCACATTCCTGATTATATTTTCTGTGTAGATGTTGAACAGGTATGGGGAGAGTGTGCATACCTGCCTTACTCCACTCTGTACCTCAAACCACTCTGAGAGATAGCTAACTTCACTGCAGCCTTTTTGATCTTGGTAAAGTTCTTCTATTAGATGGTTCTTCTATTAGCCTTAGGAAACCCATGCTGTTCATTATCTCCCATAGTTTTTCATGTTGGAAGCAGTCATCTAAGAAGCACATGTGCAGATCAGTTGAGAATTCCCTACACTTTTCTATAATATGTCCCATGTTAAGGATGTGATCTCTTGTTCCTCTGCCCGATCTGAAACCGGCCTGTGTTTCGTTTATCTCCATCTAATTTTAGTTTGATTCTTTGCATTATGATGTTTAGCATTATTTTACTTTACTTAAAAGGACTAATGTTCGGTAATTTGAGCAAATCTGAAGGTCACCTTTTTTGGGGAGGGGCATATATAATGACCATATTTTTCACATATTTTTCAGCAGAGTTTGTGGTAGATCTTGATTCTGGCCTCGCCCCCTCGTGTATCATTTCTGTTAAACCATCATTGCCTGGGTCTTATCCTCTCTTTTGCATATCTCACTTTTTCCTTTATAGGTTCTGGCTCTTGTTCATACTCATTTATTGATTTGTTTTTTGTTTTACGTGGGCCATTGTACATCTCACTCCAGTATTCTTTCCATCTATGTAAGATTTATTTCCCTTCCGTTAGTGTGTTAAACTGTCAGTAGATTATCATAATCAATATAATTATACTAAGTTGTACGTCGATTGTTATACAATAATCATGATATACTAAGTTGTCCATAGATTTTCATACAGTAGTCAACATTATATCTGTCGATTGCATATAATAACATGGTATACTAAGTTGTCCGTAGATTATCATACAATAGTCATTATGATATACTAAGTTATCCATAGACTGCGTACAATAATTAGCATGATATACCAAGTTGTACATATATTGTCATACAATAATCATGATATACTATGTTGTCCGTAGATTGTCATACAATAATCAACATAATATACAAATATGTCTGTAGATTTATCATCAGGTGACATATTCTTTCCAGAACTTAGTATTTCCTATGGATCTCTTGAATTCTCTGTGGTCTTGAGCAAGTTGTCCCACCTCTTCCAGTGACATGCGCATGAATTCTTGAATGTCTTTTGTCCAACGGCATCTGGGGCAGCCATTGCCTCTGTTGCCTTCTATCATCCCCTCCAGTAACACTCTCTTCATGCTGTCATGTCTCTTAATGTGACCCAAAAAAACCTGCTTTTCCTTTAATATGGTGTTCATAAGCCAGCCTTCCTGGACGTTAATTGTTCGTTACACCTGGTTTGTTTTCCTTGCTGTCCATGGTATTCTCAAAACTTTTCCATAACACTTTAATTCAAATGATATTATTCTTTGGCCACTGTTTTTAGTGTCCATGCTTCACATCCATATATCACCACAGGAAACACATGTTCGTAGTAAACACAATTTGGAAATATATGATCTATCGTGCCTCTACCAGTTCTGAATCCTGCTTGAGCTTCATGGATCTCATCTTTGATCTTGTTATGTATTCTTTTCATTACAATGGGCAGTAGTATTTTACTGGTTTGACTGATCAAGGCGATTGTTCTATAATTTGAACATATTTGCATATCACCACTTTTGGGTATTGGTATGTATACTGAACGTTTCCAAACCCGTGGCCAATTTTCTGTTCTCCAGATCTTATTGCATAGTTGATAAAAGATATTTACGCTGCTTTCGCCCCCGGCTTCAATCATTTCAGCTGTTATGTCGTCACAACCTGCTGCCTTTCCTTTCTTCAAACTGTGAATTGTTGATCTAATGTCTTCTATTGTAAGCTCTGGTTCTTGTGTATTTCTGTCTATGTTTATGTGACTCCCTAGGTCATTTTGTGGTGGGCTCTGAGTACATCTCTTTACAGTATTCTTCCCACCTTTCTAAAATGTCACCTTGCTCTGTAAGGGTGTTTTCTGATTTGTCTTTAATGACTCGCATAGATGTTTTATATGTTTTGCTCTTTGTGGTGTTTGCTGCAAGAAACTTCTTTCATTTTTCCTTCTTTGTACAGGTCATCTACGGTATGTTTTTTCAGGAGTCCTTGATAAATTCTTGTTTATCCTTTCTTATTTGTCTTTTTATTTCCCTCATGAGTTGTTTGTATAATGCATGGCTATTGTTATTGTTGTTGGGCTTGACTTTTCTTCTTTCTTCTACTAGCTTCATGGTAATTTCTGTTATAATGTTTGTCTCTTCTTTGTTTTCTTAGGCATATATTTTTGTGCACCCTGTGTGTAAATCTTGTTAATCTTGTTGGTGAACAACTCTTCCACTGGTATCTCTCTCAAGTTCCTCTAATAAGACTTCAAATCTGTTTGTAATTTCCATATTGTATTCTGTTGGAATTTTTGAGCAGTTGAAGTTTAATGTAGCTTTACCTCTGACATTTTTTAAGTTTTTGGTCGAATTTAGCTACTAATAGTTCATGGTCAGAGTTGCAGTCTGCCCCAGGGTATGAGTTACATGCTGAGATGTTGGATTTCCATCTTAGCTGATTTGATTTTTCGTTTTACCATCTGGGGACCTCCAGGTATACAGTTTACTAGGATGTTGTTTAAACTGCGTGTTTGTAATGACTAAGTTGTTTTCTAAAATGAATTGAATTAGTATTTCCCGTTATCGTTTCTTTCTCCCAAACTGAAACTTCCTTTCACTGTAAACTTGTGTACTAGTCTAACTGTGGCATTGAAATCATCCATAATTATCAATGTGTCGTACTTGTTCATTGTACCAATTGCTGCATGTAGATTGTCATAAAATAATCATGATATACTAATTTGTCTATAGATTGTCATAATCAACATCATATACTAAATTGTCCATAGATTGGCATACAATAATCAACATAATATACTAAGTTACCTATTAAACCCCTGGTATGTACCATAAAAACTGCAAGTAATGGAACTGACCACCTCACTAACTAGTTGCTGCAGTTTAGTACATGAAGAGTTATCTTATCCTCGACGGCAGGCTACTGCCATGGGACCTACCTTTATCTTTGTGTACCATAAATTTACCTACTATTTAACCCTTGAATGTACCATAGATAAACCGACTATTTAACCCTTGAATGTACCACGGATTTATCTACTATTTAACCCTTAAATGTACCATAGATTACCTACTATTTAACCCCTGGTATTTACTATAAGCAACGATAGCTTGTCCAGCTCTGTGGCGAAGTGGTACAGAGCGCGTCTGTGACGGCAAAGGTACCGAGTTCGTTCCTCACCACAGGCAATTGTGCATCCGAACCGTTCAGAAAGCAATGGCAACCTACTTAACGTATTTATATTGCCTAGAAAATCACCACAGCCAACAAATACTGAGTTGATAGCTATGTCCTGGATAGGATATGCTACCAAAATTTAAAAAAGATAGCTAAAAAATACCCCAAAATATTCAGTTATAGACAGTGAGATATGTAAAATGTTGAACAGCAAAAACCAATGGCTAGAAACAAAATGCAGACAAATAAGAAAAATCCTATAAATGGGGGATAGCTGTATTAAAGATAAAAGTGGGAAAAATTATATTTGATAAAACAGAATTACTTACAAGATGGGCAGATTATGTAACAGAACTGTTTGATGACCAGCGGAACAAAAAACTTACAAAACACAACAATGATGGACCAACAACACTGAAAAAAAGAAGTAGAAAAAGCAATAGTATTAATAAAATGTGGAAAGGTCAAGAATATGAACTGGATACAAACATCCAAAAAACAAAACCCATGATAATCAGCAAAGTCACAGAAGAAGCTCTAAACATAAACATACATGGAGTGAAACCACCAAAAGTAGAACATTATCAATATCTTGGAAACCGAGTCACAAATGACGGCAGATGTGAAACAGAAGTTAAAAGGAGAATAGAAAGGATTAAAAGTACATTCAATGATGTGGAAAAAAGTAACATCTAAACAAATTACAAACAATTTAAAAATGAGAATTATAAAATGCTACATCTATTTTATATTAATGTATGACTCCAAAACAAGGACGCTAAACAATTAGAAGACAGAATTGATGCCTTTGAGATGTTGTTATATAGAAGAATTGGAAGAACATCATGGAAAGTGAAGAAAAAAACAGGTTCGAACAATACTTACCGGGGTAATATGAAGAGAAATTATTAAAGGAAATAGAGATCAGGCAAATAAAATATTTTGGACACATTAAAAGACATGACACCTTGTTGAAGACTTTACTTGAGAGCAAAGTCGAAGGGAAGTGAACAAGAGGTAGGCAGAGTTATAAGTGGGAGAGCAACATCACAAGATGGACAGGTTACAGTCTAGCAAGTGCACCACCAAAACAAAGGAAAGGGCATGTTGGAGGTCTGTTGCAGCTAACCTTTGTTGCAGAGGTGGCACATGATAATGATGTAGCATAGATTTACCTATTTATGATCCATTGTTAGTATGTCATTTTTACTATTGTTCTTATGCATTTACCATTTTCGG
Source organism: Meghimatium bilineatum (assembly GCA_034231615.1). NCBI lineage: Eukaryota > Metazoa > Mollusca > Gastropoda > Stylommatophora > Philomycidae > Meghimatium > Meghimatium bilineatum. The sequence goes on along the minus strand of CM067311.1, from coordinate 68,031,003 downwards.
TTTGTACTCACATCTGCCTTGTGTCACTGTACCACCTATGTTGTACTCACATCTGCCTTGTGTCACTGTACCACCTATGTTGTATTCACATCTGACTTGTGTCACTGTACCACCTGTTATACTCACATCTGCCTTGTGTGACTGCACCACCCATATTATGTTACCCTTGCCACTACAGTGTTGTGACCTTTCTATTATTTGTGACTGGGACAATCTGACATGCAGGCTTGTTGATTTCAGAGATTAACAGAGTCAGGCTGTCCTTGTTTCACCATCAAGGGCAGAGAGATTTGCTTGATTTGCCAGAGCCGATGGGGCCAATTATACAGCTGCAAGAGAAACTATTTGTGCCAGTCCAAGAGTATCCAGATGTAAGTATTGTGACAAAGTGGCTTGTGTAAGAACTTGATCACATTCATGTGATCTCCCTAGCATAGTGGTTTAGCTGTTCATCTTGTGCTCAAGAGGTCTTTTGTTCAAGTTTGGCTCATGTCATCTTGTTTACAAGGTAGATTTTTTCAGAGATCCATTTGAATTATCGCTTGTAGCTACTAAGTTACATGCTATAAGCGATACTCTCAACAGGTGTGCCACTTTATTGAGAATGACAGAGCACATATGGCAAACTGAGTGCAGTGAAGTCAACTCTCTATGACTTTTGAACCTATTTGATATTGATGGTTTGATATTTGAACATTCATATGGCTTGTTGGCAATTATGTTGTCTTCAATAATATGTACTTACTACGCAAAGCTGAAATCCAACATTTAAATCCAGGAAAAGGGTAATGAAGTTTTGCTAATCACTAAAGACACACATAATAACACACACAAATCTATCAACCAAAAGGTCTTTATCAAGACAAAAATTAAAACATACAACAGAAAACAGACAGTAAGAATTATGGACGATCACATTGGCATGTGTAATGTATATGACTGGAAGAGGTACAATGGACAATGAATATACAAAAATGATTACATACATGTGACAGAAAACAAACAGAAACAATGGAACAACTAGAATCATCAATGAGCACCTGTCTCATTGATGTCGTAGGGTTTAGGAGTGCCATGTTGTTAAATGTAGCAGTTCTCAAGCGCAAGACGGGTCCGGTCATCAGAGAAGCACGACTTAATTGCCGTAACCTGAATTTCTTGGGTGTCCTGTGTTATTGAAGTTGACATCTACAGGATAACCCAAATGGTTTTGTGTGTTATGCAGATGGTCTGTGAGGCCCCTTCCAGTTTCACTTATATATGTCATGGAGCAACGCTTGCAAATGATGGCATAGATGAGGTGGAAAAAACACAAACAGAACATAGACAAAACACACCCAAATATCTGCAAAACAAGACAAACCATGACTAACCAATATATATTTTTTCTATTTTCTTTCTGTTTGTGGTTTTTTACCACTGCTCTTTTTTGCTGAAAGGAATATATATTAAAGAATCTGTAACTTGGTTCTCTCTCAATAATTGCATTGTATGTGCATCAAATCTGAGTTGTTTATTTGTGTGTGTGTGTGTGGACACTCAATAATTACACTGTATATGCATCAAATGTGTTACTTATTTGTGTGTAGGTGGGGACACACTCATTAATCACACTGTATGTACATCAAATCTGAGTTATTTATTTGTGTGTGTGTGTGGGACACTCTCAATAATCACATTGTATATGCTACAAATCTGAGATATTTATTTCTCTGTGTGTGTGTGTGTGTGTGTGGGGACACTCTCAATAGTCACATTGTATATGCATGAATGTGTTACTTATTTGTCTGTGTGTGTGTGGGGACACTCTCTCAATCATATTGTATGTACATCACGTGATATTTGTGTGTGTGTGTGTGTGTGGGGACACTCTCAATAATTACATTGAATATGCATGAATGTGTTACTTATTTGTGTGTGTGTGTGTGTGGGGACACTATCTCAATCATATTGTATGTACATCACATGTGATATTTGTGTGTGTGTGTGTGTGTGTGTGGGGGACACTCAATAATTACATTGAATATGCATCAAATTTGAGTTATTTATTTGTGTGTGTGTGAGGACACTCTCTCAATCACATTGTTTAAACATCAAATGTGTTATTTATTTGTGTGTGGGGACACTCAATAATTATATTGTATATACATACAATCTGAGTTATTTATTTGTTTGTGTGTAGGGGGGGGGAAATCAATAATCACATTGTATATGCATCAAATGTGTTACTTATTTGTGTGTAGGCGTGTGTGTGTGTGGGCACACTCTCAATAATTACACTGTATATACATACAATCTGAGCTATTTATTTTTGTGTGTGTGTGTGGGGACACTCAATAAAATCACACTGTCTATCTATCTATCTATCTTTACACTCTGGCCCTTGTTTGCCTTGCAACATCAGGGGTGGAAGAGTTCTATAGAGATGGCCTTCTTGTGTGCTGTTTGTAAGCCTGCTCTGGTGGATTTTTGGATTAATGTGATCCATCTTTTACATGGTCTGTCTCTGGCTTTATAGCCGTTATGTCTATGTGTCATCACCATTTGTGGCATGCTGTCTATTGGTAGTCTGGAAGCATGCGATAACCACTTTATCTGTTGTCTTTTAATGTGTTCCAATACTGATATTGTTTTGATTATTTGTCTGATTTTATCATTTCTAATTCCATCTCTTAATGACACTGAGTATTCTTCATAGACATGTCATTTCTGCTGTCACTATTTTTCTTTTGCTTTGAGATGTCATTGTCCAGGTTTGGCACTGGTAGCACAGTGATGGAATAATAATAGTCTTGTATTCTTCTTCTTCTTCTTTCGTTCACTTGAAACATGTCTATATCTGTAATTCTGTCTCCTTAATAAAACTCACTGTCTTTTGTAGTTCATACAGTGTCCCATAGAGTTTTGATTCCAGTGTTGTTTCCTCTGACCAATATGTCTGCCTCAGTGTTTCATGCTCAGAACACTCTTGAAGTATATGTTTGGCACTCTGTGCTGCCTGTCCACATGTACACATGGCTGTGTTGCCAATCTTGAACTTTGTATACATGTGACTGCGGAGTCGGTTGTGTCCTGTTCTGAGACGTAGAATTATAACTTGTTCTGGTCTGTTCATAATATGATAGTCATCTTGTGTTGGTGTTTGTGGCTTTCTTATTGACTTGATCATCTGTTTTTTCTGATGGTAGGTGATTGGTATATCTGGTTGGTCTTCGGCAGCACCTTCCTTAGCCAGTTGGTCTGCTTTTTCATTTCCTGGTATTCCACAGTGAGAGGGTATCCACTGCATGGTTACCCTATACTGGTAAGACAATTCGCTAAGTAGTTTTTTCAAGTCTGTTAGTTTTTCAGACTGGAGAGCTTGAAGCACTGACCTTGCATCTGTCAGGAATACCACAGGCTGTAGGTCAGAGTTGGAGTTCAGCAGTTTTTTAGCTGCCACACTAATTGCCTGCATTTCTGCATCATAATTATTGCAGAATTTTCCTGTCGGTGTTCTGATTGTATCTCTAGGCTTGTGTGGATATTCTATATATACACCTGCACCTCCATTCCTCACGGCATTCTGTGCTGACCCATCTGTGTATACTCTGACCCATATATCTTGTGGATATTCCTCATCCAGGAAACTTATGCCAATATATATTCAGACCCATGTGAAAGGAATACTAAGCGTGGACGAACAGAACAGTGTGCAGCGAAGGACAGTCACCCTCAGTTTCCTGGATAGTCTTGTATAATGCAACTTTATTGTCTGTGTACATTTTTGTTCTTAAAAATATGTGTCATCTGTCCTAGAATCTAGTATGTTTTGTTGCATCTATTTTGTATCTCTTTGCTGGTTTTCCCTTCACTCAATATAATCCTTCCTAAGTGAACTCATTTACCTGTTTACAGTGTTTATTATAGATGGAGATAGTGATATTTCTAAAAAGTAGTTCGTTCACTTTGTCTTTTATGTTATCTTCTATGTTGGTACTTGTTATTTTACAGATGTGGTTGCTATATGTTATAAAAAGTAGAGGGGATAGGACACACCTCTTGCGAACTCCTGATGGAATTTGGAACTTATTGAACACTCCCGCATTTGTTCTTACTTCACATTGGCTATAAGCATAAATGCCCTTGCATGTATAGATTAAATGTTCTGGTACTCCTTATATTGATAGTGTTTTCCATAGTTGTTGTCTGTCTACTCTGCCGAAAGCCTTTTCTTGGTCGACTAATGTGATGTATAATTCCTTGTTGTTTTCTGTCGCTCTTCCTGTTAGCTGTCTAAGTGTAAAGATATCATCCGTACAGCATTTGTTTTTGCAGAAGCCCATTTGGGTATTTTTAAGTTGTTTCAATGTATGAGCGCAATTGTTGTTCTAATATTTTGTTAAAATTGTTTCCTGTGTGGCTTAGTGAGGATATTCCTCTGTATTTTGTGCAGTCTCTCTTACTGCCTTTTTTCTTCCATATGGGAATGATTGTCACATTTCTCCAGTCTTCTGGTGTTTCTTGTTACTTATAGTAGTAAAAAAGTAAAGTAACCCATAGCATTTATTAAAGCCGTAGGGGTGTGAGATGTTAACGATCTCACATTTCACAGGCTCTGCAAATGAGGGTGGTAGCCATCTCCTCTCCCTCGCAGTCTTTACTTCCCGGATTAATCCGGTACCCATTTAAGGCTGGGTCGACCTGGGAGCCGTTGCGATCTGAAAACATTTCCGCCTCAACTGGGGAATGAACCCAGGACATTGTTAATTATATATGACATTGAAAAGTCTGGGTAGCCATTTTTTCCTGATCTCTGCTGCTTCTTTGATAAGTTCTGTTTGTATGTTATCAGAGCCTGCTGCTTTGTTTATTGCATTTTCTATTTCGGATAGTAGTATATTTGGTTCTAGGTTTGCTGCTGTAGAGTTTATTGTTGTATCTGCTTCTCCTTCATTTAGGTTTAGTAGTTTCTTGAAATATTATTGCCATCTTTCCATTATTTGCTCCAGTTCTTTTAGTGCATTACCATTTTCATCATTTATTATTTATGTTGCTTCATATATATCATCTTTGTTTCTCAAGTTCTTAATTTTCTTGTAGAACCTCCTTTGTGTATTTTTATAGTCTTCATTGAACATGTCTCCATATTGTATAATCACATTGTATATGCATCAAATGTGTTACTTATTTGTGTGTGTGTGGGAATGCTTTCAATAATCACATTGTATATATATCAAATCTGAGTGTTACTTCTTTGTGTTGGGACACTCTTAAAAGAACCAGGACAATGAAATATTTGGGTATGCTTTTCAACAGGAGTCTGAACTTCAATGATCATATTGATCACATAATCTCAAGGGCAAGAAAAGGTCTTCCAGCAATGAAACTATTACTTCTATATCAAGGATTGGTTGTTTCTGTGATGGCATATGAATTGGCAGTTATAACTCTCAGCCAGAAACACACTGAAAGGTTGGATTAGATTCAAATTGAGGCACGAGTTGAATTTCATTCTTGGGTACACAAGACACATCTATATGAGCAGGGCAGTATTTACTTGACTGTCCAACTATGAAACCATTGATTACAGTTGTGCTGAGCAGGAGCTTACCTCAAATCAATGCTGATAAAGAGAATCCACTGCATTCTGAAATACAGTTTGAGTAGTAGATTAAAGAGTGGAAAGTCGTGGATGGCATGTGGTGTGGAGGTTATACAAGGTATGTGCTCACTGGAGGATGTGACACCTGGGGCAGAATGGATAAGTGTTCCTGTAGATTGTCATACTTCCTTTCATGTAATCACTTTTGATAGGGAATGTGACAGGTATGTCATAACTCTTCTTTAGAGTGTGACAGATAAGTCATAACTCTTGATAGAGAATGTGACAGGTAAGTCATATATCTTGATAGAGAATGTGATGGGTAAGTCTTATATCTTGATAGAGAATGTGGCAGGTAAGTCATATTTCTTGATAGATAATGTGGCAGGTAAGTCATAAAGAGCTCGGCTTGACAAGAAATGAACATTATTATGGTTGGCAAAGAATGTCAACCAACAGAGAGCTGGAACTAACAGTTGTCATGTAATCGTGGATATACTCAAGGAGAGATCGGAGCACCTATAGATATGCCCTGTATGCAGTGATGATGATCTCTCGACTAACTTGAACTGGTGATTGACTTGACACATTAAATTTTGCAATGACATATTTAGTGATGTGATTGTAATGATATATTCACTGAGGTGATTCTAGTGACACATTGAATGGTGTGATTATATTGACCAAGGTGATTGTAATGGTACATTGATTGATGTAAATCTAAAGATTGTAGATGACACTAGTGCAATAAATATTTGATAGATCTGTTTAAAAAAAATTCAGTTCAATTTTGTGGGAAGAATCCTTGGTCCTCGTGGAATGACAGCAAAGGAACTTGAACAGTTTACAGGTTGCAAGATCATGGTACGTGGCAAAGGATCTATGAGAGATAAAGTTAAGGTATGTATAATTTCTCATATCTTGATCACAACAGTCAAACACCATTTCAGATTGTTTAGACATTCCATTGGCTGTGGCAGGTAAATTCTCCCAGAATCACGAGTTCAGAACATCCGGGAAGAAGACTACATTCTGTAAATAGTATGTCATCCGAAGGAATTATTCTGTGTATTGGCTATCATGTAAAATGTAGGAACAATTGTTCTATCTGTGTATTGACTATCATATCTAATATAGAAGTAACTGATCTATCTGTGTATTTATTATCATATCTAATATAGGAGCAATTATTCTATCTGTATAGTGGTTACCATGTCCAATGTAGGAGCAATTGTTCTGTGTATTGGCTATAATTTCTAATATAGGAGCAATTGTTCTATCTGAGTGTCGACTAGCATATCTAATGTGTGAGCAATTGTTCTACCTGTGTATTGACTACCGTATCAATATATGAGCAATTGTTCTATCGATCCGTGTAGTGGTTACCATGTCTATTGTAGGAGCAATTGTTCTTTGTATTGGCTATCATTTCTAATATAGGAGTAATTGTTATATATGTGTATTGACTATCATGTCTAATGTAACATCATATCATTATTACTGTGATAAGAGGTTTGTTCAGTAGCACCATTGCTGTGATGTGTTCTATGGCACCATTGCTGTGATAAGATATGCTATATCACCATTGCTATGATAAGATGTGCTATATCACTAATGCTGTGATAATTCTGCTATATAACTGTTACTCTGATTGATGTGCTATATCACTATTCCTAAGATGTGCTATATCACTATTGTTGTGATAAATAATTAATATTGAGGAGTAATATTTAAAAGACCAAAATAATGGCAACATCAAAGAAAGAAAACAGTATCACTCTCCATCGATAATAAACACCGTAAACAAATTAAGGAGTTCACCTAGGAAGCATTATAATGAGTAAAGGGAAAACAGTAAGGAGATACAAAATTCATTCATTTTCCTTTTGCGCTGAAGTTAGCGCATATGGCAGAGGTCAGATCTCTCCAATTATGTCTGTTCAAAGCTATTCTGTGCAGTTCTTGAATAGTATGAATATTGGTTGTTTTACTTTCTCTAAGTATTGTTCTTCTGAGTGTTTCTTTTGGTCTCTCTTTTGCCTGTAGGTATCAGATACAAAATAGATGCAATAAAACATACCAGATCCTAGGACAGATGACACATATTTTTAAGGACAAAAATGTAAACATAGACAATAAAGTTGCATTATACAAGACTTATCCCATCACTGTGCTACCAGTGCCAAACCTGGACAATGACAGCACAAGACAAAAGAAAAATAGTGACAGTGGAAATGACATGTCTACATAATAGAATACTCATTAGGGTGTCATTAGGAGATAGAATTAGAAATTATAACATCCAACAGATAACCAAAACAATACTAGTATTGGAACACAGCAAAAGACAACAGATCAAGTGGTTTTGACACACTTCCAGACTACCAACAGACAGCATGCCACAGATGGCAATGACACATAGATGTAACAGCAATAAAGCCAGATGCAGACCATGTAAAAGATGGATCACAGAAATCAAAGAAGACACAGGAACAAGCTTAAAAAATAGTGTACATTAGCATGTATGCCTATACATAGTTAGGATGGAGTGCATTTATCACTCATCATGTTAGAACTTTGTGAGAACAAAGATTTGTTAGTCAAGTTTCATGTTGGATATAATTCCTGAGTAGTACCATTCTAAAGTATTGTTGTTGAATATGAATAACTGGAATGCACTCATTTGTTGTATTGTCAAAACCTAGATGGAACATTGTTGATTTATCAGAACCAGCTGTTTGGTTAGGTATATGGAAACTTACGTAGAGATCATGTCTCACCTTTCTAAAGACGTCAATCCATTGATCGTGAATGAGGCCCACTTGTACCTTCCTAATCATACTCATAGAGTCACTCAAGATGCTGACCTGCGTTACCATCTATGTGCCTAATGATGTGCCTTTTTTAAGTATAATGTTCTTTAGGGTTGCTTTAGGCCTTCCTTGTTTTCTTTTACCCTCATATGTCCACATACGGGCTTGTTGGTTTACTCTGTTTTCATCTAGTCTTAGGACGTGACCCAGGTTTCCACCTGCGTTTTCTTATGATGTTTGAAACATATTCTTGGTATGTTTTGTTTCTTAAATCACTATTTGTGATGAAACCACTCCATTTTATGTTCATCAGTTTCTGGAGACATTTGTTTTCAAAGCTGTTTAATTTTTGATCTGTTGAATTTTTGATCTGTTGATTTCAATCTTTCACTTCCATACGTTAATACTACAACAATACAGGAGTTGTAAAGAATTAGCTTGGTGTTACTTCCTAAATCTTTTGATTCCCAGATATTAGTTAGTTTAGTCCCCATCGAGACCAGCACCGTGCAGAGGTGATGGGGCGTAGTTCAGCCATCAGGGGCTGGAAACTAAGACTGGTCAGGCAGTCCCAATCGAACAGGACCATAGTCCTGCCCAAGTAAGCAGAGTGCTGAAGACGGAGGCATCCAGCCAAAAGGCACACAGATAATCAGGATGCCACACACAAAACACAATGGAAACATGTCTACATCTATAAATAGTTATGGTGCCTGCCCTCTGGTGGACGTTCAGGCAGGAATGGTGCCGGGCCCTATACCTCGAAAGGACCCAACCTCAGTTACTGAAAGTTGACTCGAGGAGCCAGGAGGCAAGGGAATAGAGCTACTGGCCAAACAAACTTTAAATGACCAATAAAAATAATGCACTGGAATGCTGAGGGTGTCAACAGTAAAAGAGATGGATAAAAATTGGAACTTGAAAATGTCCTCAGTGAAGAACAAGTTAATATATGCTGTATCCAAGAAACACACCTCAGCAGCGACATAGCCTTCAAAATCAGAGGCTACCAGTGCTACCGATCTGACCGAAAGGACAGGCGAAAGGGTGGAATTCTGACACGTTAAAAACAATATTAGCGCATGTCAGCTGGAAGTATATATGGAAGGGGCAGAATACCAGATGCTCCACCTAAAAACAGACAGTGCAGAATTCCATCTCCTGAACTACTACTGCCCAAATGATAAACCATTGGCACTAGACATAATTCCAGATAAAGAGAGACTTATGGTGTGTGGTGACTTCAACAGCCACTCTCAGAGCTGGGGCTACGATCATATCGACAAGAGAGGTGAGGAACTTGAGAGCTGGCAGTATGAAAATAATCTCATCCTTATTAACCAGCCAGCAGACTCGCCAACCTTCTACTCGAGAGCACGGCACACCAGCTCTACACCAGACCTGGCATTCCACTCACCAGGCTTGGAATGGAACATCACACGTGTTGTTGGAAAGCAGCTTGGAGGTAGTGACCACAGACCAGTATTTCTGGAAATCCACAATGAATTTACCAAGGACAGCAGCACGCTCACTAGGTGGAACTATAAAAGGGCAGACTGGAAAATGTACCAGCATTTAACCAGTGTTCTAGCTAAGGACATGAACTTGGACAAAGACATCAATAGAGCAGTGAGTGAATTTAATAGATGTATACTACATGCTGCTAGTAAAACCATACCCAGGGGGGCACGCAAAAACTACAAACCCTACTGGAATGATGAACTGGAAAAGCTGCAAAATGAGATGGAAACATCTAGACAGCAGGCTGAGAACAGACCTAGCCAAGAACATCACAACAAATATCAGCAAACAAAGGCTAAATTTCAAAGAACCAAGTTACAAGCCAGACGGAGCAGCTGGAAAGAAAAAACAGAGTCGCTGAACCTAGAAAGAGATACTAGGAAATTATGGAAACTTGTAAAACAACTAAATGATGAAGGTACAGGGAGAAATACCAGGATCACACTTTATAAAGATAGAAACATTTTAACAGGTAAACATGCAGCTGATTACTTTGCAGATTCCTTTGCAGAAGACAATAACGTCAAAGTCAGCCCAGACAAACAACAGGAGGTTCGAGAGAACCAGCAAAACATTGGACAAGGTGATCCTATACCTGAAGTCATGGAGGCACCAATCACAATGAGAGAACTGGAGCATGCAATATCCAAATTGAAAAGGAAAAAGTCCCCTGGAGCTGATGGAGTGTCCAATGAAATGATTAGAAACCTGGGAATTGCAGCAAGAGCAAAGCTACTGCAGATCTTAAACACAAGCTGGTCCACAGGTAATGTACCACAGGCGTGGAGAGAAGCAATAATGATACCACTCCTCAAATCAGGAAAAGATGGCAACACAGTCTCCAACTACAGGCCCATCAGCCTCACAAGCTGTCTATGTAAAACAATGGAAGGCATTATCAATCTTAGGATGCAGTGGTACCATGAAAGTGAAAACTTTCTGGTATCACAGCAAGCAGGTTTCAGACAGTGCTACTCTACTGAAGATCAGGCAACCTACCTCTCCCAAGAGATTGAGGATGCCTTCCAAGAAAAGAAACTGGTACTACCAACATGGATAGACCTCAGGAAAGCATTTGATAAGGTCTGGAAAGAAGGGCTCCTAAAGAAATTGCGAAATTGCAGGGTTAACCCAAGAATGTACAAATGGGTAAAAGCATACCTGCATAATAGAAGAGCCAGGGTACAATTAGATGGTCGCAAGAGCAAGAAAGTTCTACTGCGTCATGGAGTCCCCCAGGGAGGAGTCCTGTCACCCACACTTTTCTTGGTTTACATCAATGACCTAGTTGCTGAACTACCACACAGGATCAAAGTGGCAATGTATGCTGACGACCTGGTGATCTGGTGCACGGAAGAACATGCAACAGTGGCCACTAAACAAATACAAAGAGCTATCAATGCCCTAACCTTATGGACAAATAGATGGTGCGTCAGCATTAACACAGATAAGTGCAGCATTACACTCTTTACCCTCTCACCAAAACAAAAAGCCGGTCATATCAAGATAGATGGAGAGCTCTTGAAAGAAGACAAACAACCCACATACCTCGGAGTTACTTTTGATGATAAGCTGACATGGAAGCAGCACATAAACAAAGCAACAACAAAAGCCAGGAGGAAGCTAGCTATCCTGAGAAAACTAAGTGGAACCACATGGGGAGCCAGTGGAAATATACTCAGTAAAGTTTACCAGCAAGGCATAAGACCACACCTGGAATATGGTTCAGCTACGTGGTGTCCTGCATCAAACACCACATTACAAGATCTAGATAAAGTGCAAAACCAGGCACTTAGAATAATGTTGGGAGCAATGAAATCAACACCCATAGCAGAGATGCAGAAAATGGGAAGAATGCAAACACTTGGCGAACGCAGAGACACAAAAGTACTAATTCAAGCAGAAAAGTTTCAGTGTATGCCAAGTCATCCAATGATGAAAGATTACAAAATCTAGCAATGGGGCGACTGAAAAGGAGCAGCTTTATCCATCAAGCTAAACGACTCCGTAGACAACATACAGACCTACCTGAAGTTGACAGCCCCTTAAGGTCTGTACCAGAACAAATCCCGTGAAGTGAAAGCCATGGAATGCCAATATATATTCAGACCCATGTGAAAGGAATACTAAGCGAGGACGAACAGAACAGTGTGCAGCGAATGACAGTCACCCTCAGTTTCATGGATGAGGAATATCCACAAGATATATGGGTCAGAGTGTACACAGATGGGTCAGCACAGAATGCTGTGAGGAATGGAGGTGCAGGTGTATATATAGAATATCCACACAAGCCTAGAGAAACAATCAGAACACAGACAGGAAAATTCTGCAATAATTATGATGCAGAAATCCAGGCAATTAGTGTGGCAGCTAAAAAACTGCTGAACTCCAACTCTGGCCTACAGCCTGTGGTATTCATGACAGATGCAAGGTCAGTGCTTCAGGCTCTCCAGTCTGGAAAACTAACAGACTTGAAAAAACTACTTAGCGAATTGTCTTACCAGTATAGGGTAACCATGCAGTGGATACCCTCTCACTGTGGAATACCAGGAAATGAAAAAAAAACAGAACAAGTGGCTAAGGAAGGTGCTGCCGAAGACCAACCAGATATACCAATCACCTACCATCAGAAAAAACAGATGATCAAGTGAATAAGAAAGCCACAAACACCAACACAAGATGACTACCACATTATGAACAGATCAGAGCAAGTTATAATTCTACGTCTCAGAACAGGACACAACCGACTCCGCAGTCACATGTATACAAAGTTCAAGATTGGCAACACGGCCATGTGGACAGGCAGCACAGAGTGCCAAACATATACTTCAAGAGTGTTCTGAGCATGAAATGCTGAGGCATACATATTGGCCAGAGGAAACAACACTGGAATCAAAGCTCTATGGGACACTGTATGAACTACAAAAGACAGTGAGTTTTATTAAGGAGACAGAATTACAGATATAGACATGTTTCAATTGAATGAAAGAAGAAGAAGTTAGTTTAGTTAATGCGATGGCTGCAACTGCTAAGCATGTATTTATTTATTTCATTGAGTCTCCGTCAACAAACATTCGGTTGCCCAAGTAATTAAAGTTAGAGACTTTTTCTAGTATTTGGTTGTTTACTGAGATATATGCTGAACTGTTAAGTTCTATGATAATTTTTATTTGGATCTATTGACCTGGTGGCCAATTTTATCTGCGAGTGTGCATAGTTTGTTGGTTAAATCTTGTGTTTGTTGATGAGTAGAGCTTAAGATTGCAATGTCATTTGCAAAAACAAGTTCTGGTTTTTTTAGCCATTGGATGTTCGCTTTTTAATCTTGAATGATTTTATGCATGATCCAATTGATGGCTATTCCAAATAGCATTGGTGATAATACACAGCCCTGATTCACTCCAGTGTCGACATTGAACCATTCTGAATGTCCTGTTTCTGTTCTCACTCAACAGGTGCTTCTTGGTAAAGGGCTTTTAATGTTTATATATTTTATTTGGAATCCATAGATCTTAAGGATTTCACATAGTGCAGATCAGTGTATACTGTTGAATGCCCTTTGGAAGTCTATAAAGTTAACCCCTTAACTGCAGAGGTATTCTTAAGGATACAATGAGGGGTTACTGCCATTTTGCTGAGTCTTCTTCTTAGTTTCCCAGGCAAACAATTCATCTGGATGCTTTATTATGTCTCCAGATGGATTTTTTCCAATGGAAGCTAAGATGAGGAAAATCTCTGCAAAATAGCGGTGTTTTTTCATTGTATCTTTAAGAATAACTCATAGCTAAAGGGTTAATTAGTAAAGGAGTTTGAAACTGAATTTAATTTTCTATAATATTTCTAAGAGTGAAGATGTGGTCTACACATGAACTGTTAGGTCTAAAGCTGGCTTGTTCTTCTCTAAGTCTTCGATCAACTTTTTTCATTCTTTCCATTATGATGCTATAAAACAGTTTTCCTGGGATAGTAAAGTAATTCCATGCCAGTTGTTGCGGTCTGACAGGTCTCCTTTTTTGGTTGTTTGAAGATTACACCATCTTTCCAGTCTTTTGAAGGGGATTCTGTCTGCCATACAGCATTCATTATTATTGTAAGTGGCCCAATGAGTTGTCATCTGCTGATTTTAGCATTTCACTCAAGATTTCATCATTTCCACAGGCCTAGTTGTTTTTTTAGTTTCTTGATGGCTTGCTTCATTTCATTTAATAAGATGTTGTTGCATGATGTATTTAATGAAGGCATGAGTTATTCCATTTCAAAATTTGGCAGTTTTGTTGGGGGTGGTCTATTTAATAGCTCTTTGAAATGTTCTGCTCATCGGACTTATTGAGAGAGTATAATTTCAATGATAAGTTAAACTAAATACAGGGTTACTGTAGATCACTAACTATCATTATAAAATAATAAGAAATAATAAAATATAGAAAAAAGACAATTATCAACGTGTCTGACCTTTATCAAGAAACAAAAACCAAGACAACATAACTATAAAGAAAACACCCATGAAGACTTGGGCAACATCTCCTTTGCAAGAGACCATTGCCAAAATGGTGGTTCTAGCATGTTGTGTCTTTCTTACAAGCTGAGAAATTATGCTTTCAATATATGCAAAACTAGTGCAATATTGACAGACAGAAATGGGCATGGCAAAAATAATTATGAAATGAAGACTCTTAAGCACAAGATTAAAAATGCAAAAACAAAGGGGACACCAACTCATTGTCAAGAATGGGGGAGGGGGTTTAGGGGACAGGAGATAAAAGGGGAAAGGATAGAGAAAGAAATTAGTGAGAGGGAGGGGGGGGGGCTACAAATAGATCTGGAGAACACAGTAATGTATGAGGAATAATAACAATCAACAGCACATGGGGTATATCCACATCAAAATATACACACACCAGCACACAACTATATATATATATACACATATATACACATACACACACATTCCATTTGAATAAGAACAAATATCCAATTACACATGCACATATACATACAAATATCAAAACACAAACACGAAAGCATACATCTGATCACAGATGCACACATGATTATAGGTGTTCACACACACACAACATATATATACATACATACACACACATATACATACACACATTTATAAATACATATATATATATATATATATATATATATATATATATATATATATATATATATATATATATATATATATACACACAAATATACATACAAATACACGTATGATAGGAACAAACGCAAAGGTATATATCTCTTGACAAATATACATACAAAGTACACTAGGAATGCACACACACACAAGTAAAAATCTAACAAGATAAATACATAGATATAAGAAAGTACCCACAAAAAATGCACAAGCATGTATCCAAACACAAGTAAGGGTTCACACAAGAAAGCATCAGCAGAAACATATATACATGCACCCACATAAACATTTTCTCACATAAATACATATAATATGAACATTCACACACATAGAGATATATTCATGTATTACCAAACACATTCATCCACATGAAGATATTCACATGTATTACCATAACACAAGAATATGCACAAATACATATGTGGGACCCAAAGTAACTGTATGGATACATAGAACCTTGTAAAATAATATGCATATACAAATAGATATATATGTAGGTATCAATCTGTAAAACAGTTACATTATTAAATTGAGGAAATAAAACAAAAGTCAAAATATGTAAATGAAGCAACACAATTATACAATAGGGTATAATCATACACAAATGACAGAATAGAATACAATATAAATAACAGAAATAACAAAGACATATAGCAAATACACTGAAATCTAACAAACATAAAGATAATTACTCGTGAGCATGCACATAACAAAGCAGTTACAAGGAACAGTGGAATATGAGAGTGAGGTTACAAAACGGTGGTGGGTAAATCAAACAAAACTGTGATTAATGTTCATGACGTGTGGTTGTAAGACCCCATATGACAAATAAGCCGATATTCTAAAGACTGACATTACCGGTCACCGGAATAGCAATGTAACAAACCAGTTACAGAAACACCAGTGCTGCCATGATGTGAAAGGCTGTTGAAATGAATGGCCACTGGGGAGTCATGGTTTTTTTAATAGTTGTGTGGTCTTAGTTGGTTTTTGTTTCTTGATAAAGGTCCCAATAGGACTTACATGTCGATAATTGCCTTTTTTCTATGTTTTATTGTTATTTCTTATTATTTTATATTGATCACTAGTTATCTACAGTAATCTGTATACTTAATTTAGTTTAACTCTTTATTTGTCTGGTTACTGCAGCATTTTCCATTTTGTTGGTCTTCTTCCGATATTTTAGTTATTTATATAATTCCATTGTTTTTGCTTTTCTCTGGAACATTTGTAGTTGGAGGATGGTTTGCAAGTTGTTTAACAATATGGAACAATGTTTTACTGTTTCCAGTGCTAAATGCTGCTATTTCTACGTCTGAAGATAACTTTTGTATGAGGTCACATTTATCCTTGCGTGCGCTTGTTTTTACTTCATCTAGCTTTGCTTATGCTTGCATTGATAATTCGTTTCTAGTTGAAAGCATTTTGAGTTTGGACAATGTTCTTCTTCTTTGCATTCATTCTCAAACTCCTACAGATTAGCAGGATGTAGTCCGGAGAACGGAATGTGTTGTGTCATGGTTTACAGCATTGCTGTGATATCTGCGCCTTTCGGCCTGACACATCTGACTTCAGCATGGCTTTGGGTCACTGACCCTATATGGGATGGGACAGCAAACTCCATCCATTAACCTCCTTAGTCGCCTTTTGCGACATGCATGGAAGGTAAACTGTTGCTATTCTGTGCTCCCCTTTTGGGCCCGGCAACACAGGGGCATGCAATAATGTTCTTTCTTGAAATGTAGTAGCAAAAGTTATATCTGTGCATTGGCTTCTTTTGATTCTTGATTAGAAACTTGCTTCACAGCACATGGGACATTCCCGTAAGTGGTCTGTCTTCCATTCCAGCAGCCATCCCAGTGTATGTAGACTCAGAGTTCCAGACAGGTGTTGATTGTGTGATCTCCTGGATTTTCCAAAAATATTTTTTTTCCTCACCTCAAGATACTCCCATTTCTGACATTCTCTGTATGAGTACGTTCTCAGCCTCATTGACATCATCATCTTGAAATGAATTTATTACTGCCTTCATTAAGTCTGCGTTATCTCTTCTCAGCAATGTGCTATTATTTACCACATTGCCTGCCAATAAGTCTGCTCTCTTGTTTCGTCTGACCCCCAGCATGACCAGGGCAGTATATTCATGTAATGCTCTGGACAATTGAGTTGTTCAAAAAGTCCCACCATTATTTTCTCAGCAGGAACTTTTATATCTTGCGCAGCATGCTATGAGAGTCTGTGAGTATTACTGAGTGTGTTGATGTATCAGTTATCAATCAATTAAGTGCTGCTATAACTCCCTCTATCTCCATCCTCATGCTTGATCTGACAGTTGAATATGCTGAAGATTTCTCAACCAACTTCACATCGTTTCTGTAGACTTACGTAAAACACAGGTTTATATAACGAGCTGAAGTCTTCATGAGTGTATTCGCTGTCACACTGTTTGAAAAATGGCGGCCAATATCAAGCGGCCTAAACGAGGTGGCTCAAAAAGGAAAAGTCACCGGGCAGGTGCTAGAAGAACGAGATCGAAAACAGCTAGGCTAGGAATTAAAAACGTGCGTGTGCTGTTTTGGAATGTGGCCAGTGTACACAAGCGTAGAACAGAGCTAGAAAAGATGTGTTATGAGGCTGACGTCATTGCATTGCAAGAAACGCAGCTAGGTGAAAGTGGTAATATCAGGATAACCGGATTTCAGTGCTTCTACAACAGGCGACATCTTGGACAGGCAATCTTAGTACGCGAGGGTTTTAGTGTATGCGAGGTTGATATGTCCAAGTGGGATAGCAACAATATCCAGTTACAGGCAGTGAGGGTCCAGAGGGTCCAGCACCCAATCATGATTGTAAATGTGTATGCCTGCAACACGAGCATTGATCTTCAGGGTTGGAAGATCCTAGAGGAGATAATGGAACAGGAAAAGCAGATCCTCTTTTGTGGTGACTTCAATGCGAAAGGTACATCATGGGGCAATAGTGCTTCGAACAAACAGGGAAGAGAATTTGAGGAGGCCCTGACAGATACGGACCTGGTGTGCCTTAACGATGGCCGTATAACAAGGATGGCAAGCAGGGATGGTGATGATGATAGCGCTATCGACCTGGCATTGGTGTTATCAGCTTCTGTGGCTATCTGCAAATGGGACATGCTGGGGCATCTGCCACCTCCCATGTGTTGTTCTCTTAAAAAATGACAAAAGTAAGCAGATAAGGCCAAAGGTAAGATCCTTTAAGTATGATCGCAGAGGAGTGGATGTTGTGAGCAGAATTCGACAAGACAAACGTAAGGCTCAAGTAGTGGGAAATCAGGTGTGGGATAGGCCCCCCTGGTGGAACGAAGAGGTTCAAAGGACATGGAGCGAGAAACAGAAAGCAGTATCACTATGGCAAAGGGCACGGAAACGTGTTGCGGATCAGCCCATGGTGGTCGCACATTGGAAACGGAAGAAAGATATCTTAGTCCAAACATTCAAAGATATTGCAAAGTCAGCAACGGCGTCAAAATGGGACGAATTTTGCAAGGAGATCACACGCAAAAAGTCACTAAAATTGTTCTGGTGGTTACACAAGTCCATGAATGGTCTGACAAGATGCGTGACTATTGCCGATTTCCAGAGCGATGATACCGTCTGGCAGAAGATGGACGAGACAAAAGGTGTGGCGTTGCTGGCACACTACACCGCACAAATTGGTCAGAGAAATGTGGAGGCATATCAAGAAATCAGGAAAACGCTCACAGACATGTGTAAGAACTTGAGCATGGAAAACCATATGCTAATCACAGTTGAAGAAATCAGGAAGGCACTGAAAAGTACAAAAAACACAGTACCAGGGCCAGATGGCATTAGATACGATGATATTAGTCGAAGAACGGATGAGGAGTTGGGAGAGTTGGCGGACATGTTCAATAATAGCCGTCTAAAGGGCACAGTGAAAGAAGACTGGTTGCACAGCTATTTAGTTTCACTACCCAAACCTGGGAAGGACCACACCAGGATACATGGCTACAGAATAATAACTATGCAGAATACGATTGGCAAGCTTTTCGAAAAAATTGTGGCCCGGAAGGTATCGTATTATCTTGAAAGAAATAAGTGTTTACCAACATTGTTAGGAGGATATCGTCCAGGAAAGAAGACATGGCAGAATGCAGCTATATTTGCGCAGGATGTTTTTGAGGGGTTTGATTCGGGCATGGAGACATGTGCAGTCGCAATAGACCTTGAGGATGCGTACAATAGGGTGTCCTTGGATATCTTGATGCACCAGCTGTTAAATCTTGCAGTTAATCCTTTTGTCGTGCGTTGGGTTGGCACCGCCCTGTTGCACAGGGTTGTAGTTCTTAAGTGTGGTAACTGGATATCTACACCAACGATTATTAGCCCTGGCCTGTCACAGGGATCGCCTCTATCTCCTGTACTTTTCAATGTATACACAGTACATATCGCTGGCAATCAAATCACAGGTGTTGGCAGAACGATGTCATATGCCGATGATATTCTGGTGTATAGACAGGGCAGAAATCGAGAAGAGTGCATCGTGGAACTACAGAAGGAGCTGGACAGACTGACAAATTGGTGTCGAGATACGGGAGCAGTGGTTAATCCGTCTAAGGCATTCGTGACGTGGTTTTCCTTGAACAATCACATGGTAAAGACACCCATTCCACAAGTTTCGTTGTCCGCGAAAAGTTTAGTAAGAACTAGCACAATGAGATATCTGGGTGTGTTTTTCGACAGAAGCCTGAGTTTCAGGGAACATGTTGACCACATTATCATAAGGGCAGGCAAAGGCTTAGCAGCAATGAAGGTTATGGCTGCTGCGCAGTGTGAGCAAAGATTTTTATTTCTTTTGTACCAGGGTTTGGTTGTGGCTGTGGTGGAATATGCACTGGCAATTCTGACTCTTAGCCAAACTCAGATCGAAAGACTGGATAGAGTCCAGAATGCAGCAATGTGTATCATTCTGGGATGCACAAGAGACACATCGACAAGAGCTATGCGACACCTACTTGACTGCCCAACAGCTGAGCATAGATTACAGTATTGCCGTGCACAGGCGTACCTTCAAATACATGCAGATAAGGAACACCCGTTGCATTCCGAAATACAGAAAGTTAAAGGCAGCAGACTCAAGAGAGGAAGGTCATGGATGGGACGTGCTGAGGATGTAATACAAAGTGTGTGCAGATTACAGGATGTGGCAGCAGGTGCGGAATGGATAGGTCTACCCACAGATTTCGAAACTTGTTTGAGAGTAGTGATATCACTTAGCAGGGAATGCAGAGAATGGTGTCCCACAGCTGTGGAGAAAGAAGTGCAGGCTTTAATCAGTGAGAATACCAAAGAGGGGATGTGATTATATACACAGATGGATCTGTAATTAGACATGTTCCCAGTGCTTGGGCCTTTACAGCTCAGTGCGCAGGTAAAACGATCAAGGAGGAAAGTGGTCCTTTGTGGTCACTACGAGTAGTATGACCATGGAGACTATGGCGGTGACCAAGGCATTTGAGTGGCTACGCACACAGAAAGTAACGCAGGTCTGCATCTTGAGTGACTCTATGAGTATGATTAAGAAGGTACAAGTGGGTCTCGTTCGCGAACAATGGATTGAGGCCTTGAGAAATGTGAGCTTGAAAGCGGTCACATTTATTTTCGTGCCGGGACATGTGGGCGTTTGAGGCAATGAAAGAGCGGATCAACTGGCATCGTGTGCGATTGTGGCACAGGGCGATGGGGCAATGGATCGCGCTGACGCTTTGAACTCCTTAAGAGATATAACACGCGAGAGTGAGACTAATGTGGATGATGATTCCTTTTCAATGGCTAGGATTAAAGATCAGGGATTGAAATGCGGTGTTGCTAGAGGTGAACATTTTGGAGGGCGCAGAAGAATGATGGTCAACCAGCATAGGACTGGTACTGTCAGCAGAAGTGTGATGGCGGATACACTCACGGAGAGATCGGAGCAACTATGAATGTGTCCAGTTTGCAGTGATGATGATCCGACAACTAACTAACTAACTAACTAACAGGTTTATATTTCGTCTCAATGGACACGACAGACTATATCTAAAACTAGTGGGCAATGATGAGCACACAAGAAATCATAAAAATTACAATACAAAAATCACATTCAACGTTTCAACCAAAAGGTCTTTATCAAGACACAAACAAAACATTAAAAGATGACAAATAGAAAAATTATCACAACGTCCTACGGAAATATGGAAATGATATGCCGGAAGGTCAAAAAGTACATAAAAAGGTAAATATATGTGGAAACGAAACGAACAAAAAGATGAGTAAATGACGGAACAAAAAAGAATAAAGACAAAGACCACACCAACCCAGTACTAGACATAAGAGTTGTCGGAATTGAGTCCAAAAGGCTTGAGTGTACCCAATTCGAAAATGAGACGATTTTCTAGAGCATACCTAGATCTATCATCGGTGGTGCAAGATCTGATTGCGGTGACCTGAATATCCAACGCACCATGATGACCTTGGTCGTTGAAGTGTGTGGCCACAGGAGTGGGTGTTCTGTGCATGATGGCATGAAGATGGTTACAAAAGCAATAGCTCAATCGTAGGCCGGTTTCCCCGATGTACTGTTTGCCACAGCGTTTACATATGATCACGTAAATGACATTACGGGATTCACATGTAAAGGCCTCATCGATGGAGAAAGTGGCCTTGGGAAATGAAATGGAGCGCATCTGAACCACGTAAGGACATGTAAAGCAACGGACACGTGAGCAACGAACCGAGCCAACATGGTCAGGAACAGAAGACTTAAGGTGGCTATGAACCAAGATGTCCCTCAGATTTCTATCACGCCTATAAACATCAGGGAAACCGGCCTACGAATGTGATTTTTGTATTGTAATTTTTATGATGTCTTGTGTGCTCATCATTGCCCATCATTACCCACTAGTTTTAGATATAGTCTGTCATGTCTCATTGAGACGAAATATAAACATGTGTATTACGTAAGTCTAATTGTTGTTACATTTCACGCAGTTACCTTGTATTGATCGTTTCTGTAGGAAACAAAACCCCAACCGCTTTTGTGTTTCTGTTAACGGAGCCGTCTTTGTATATAATTATGTCTTGTGGTTTCGAGTGTAGCTGGGCAAGTTCATGCACTGTAACCTGGGCCCTGACACTCGTTCATTTTCAACACACTTTATCTAGTTGTATTATTACTGTAGTCAGTGATTTCTTCTCAGTGTCTACCTCCATCCATTCACTGCTCTTTCCTACTTCTTCAAATTCACATACTCTTTGCAGTGTGTCTTCAGTCTCTGCCATCCATGATCTGCCACGCTTGATGCGTTTTCCCTTTGAATCATCTAGACGTTGTGTAATAGGTGGTGGTTGTATTCTGTCACTTTTGGTATGACCAAACCATCCCCTGTAGGAGCAGAAAAAGTACCCATTGCTGTATGCCAAATGTCACCATAACCTTAATAACACTGATCCCTATTTTCGCCTTCTGAATCATATTCGTGATGCATTTGTTTAGAGACTTCTATTAAAAATTATTCCAAGATATTTAAGGTCCTGTTCTCTTTCAGTGAATGACCTCATGCAACTAACAACTGGCAGTGTGTCATTGACCAGATTATTATGTAAGGAGTACCAGACGACCTTTGTTTTCAATGGATTGATCACAGCGCTGTATGTTCTGCATCATATCGACAATTGATGTAGTACACTTTGTACACTTGTCATCGATATCTGTTCTATTCCTGCCCATGTTGTATAGTAGGATATCATCAGCGTATGTTAGAACTCTACAATTGCTTGAGGTTTGCAATTGAGAAATTCTCAATGTGTACACATTAAACAGTACTGGGGACAGAGGAGATCCTAGTGGCAGATAAGGTGCTCTTGTTCTGATCTCAGACGTCCAGAATCCACAACTCAGAGCAACATTTCTACAGATTAGTCCAATTGCTATCCAACTTATGATCTAGGGATGGATATCGTGTTCCCTTAGCATGTCAACCAGATGGGTGTAACTAACTATTGTACGCATCTTCTAGGTTTATCGCTGCAACTACAGATTCCATTTAATTCTGAAAACCTTCATAAACTTTATATACAAGAACTGCTGCATTTGTGGCTGTGTATCTTGGTCTGTATGCACATAGGTTATTTGGGAGAACGCCTTTGATCTCTAGTTCCCTGGTTATGCGTCTAGCAACAATTCTTATGTGTATTGGCTATCATGTCTAATGTAGAAGCAATTATTCTATCTGTGTATTTGTTATCTTGTATATTTTAGCTGCATAGTTTTATTTGTGTTTTAGCTATCTTTCCCTATACAATCTTCTTATGCTTATTTGTGTATTAAGTTTTTTATCTTGGTACATCTGTAGGAGGACCAGAATAAAGGAAAATCTAACTGGGAACATCTGAATGAGGATTTACATGTGCTAATTACGGTGGAGGATACACGTAACAGAGGAGATATCAAGTTACAAAAAGCCAAGGAGGAAGTTAAAAAACTCTTGGTACCTGCTGTGAGTACTTTTTTAAAATGGACATTCTAATCACTGACCTTCTTTATCCTGTCACTGCGTTGTCATGTCAGATGTGTCACATCTGTTACTAATGTATCATGTCTGTTACTGATGTATCATGCTCTATTACTGCACTGTCATGTAAGTCACTACTCTGTCTTGTCTGTCACTGCTTTTTCACAGAATTGTAATTCCAGCACTGTAATTTCAGGCAGTTCTGTCACTACTCTGTAATGTTTGACAATTCTCTGGCAATTCTGTAATGTTTGGCAATTCACTAACATGTTGATCTGTCATAATGCCTTGATGTATCAACCTGTAATGTTATCAGAGCTGTAGATGAATGACAGTTCAATACTTTGAATGTTGTCAGGCTGCCTTGAATGTATGTTGTATACACAGTTTCCACATATTCATCTTCATGTAGAATAAGCTTTGATACATCATCACATTGTGATCAGATGTGATGTATCTTTATTTTGTGATGTGCTATATGATCATTTTGTGAGTTATCATTATTGTGATACACTGTGGTATATCCTCATGCTGTAATGATATATGCTATATTTTCATGCTGTGATATATCATTGTTGTACGCATGCGGTTGAGTCTATGGGTCTCACCAATGGTCCACTAGACAAACCACCCATGCAACAGAAAACCTTAGTAGATGAAATGCCGTTATATTGAGGCTCTCTTATGGAAGTTTTGAGGCATTTAATATATGCAATTATAGGCTCTTTCAACAGGCATTGCACTAGGCTGAAAGCTGAAGTCTCCTGGGTATGAAAGAAAGCTCAGAAACACCACCTCACTGCACATAGAAAGAGTAAAAGCTAATCGCTCATAATTCCTGGGGTTCATTATTGTTGTGATACAATGTACTATATCATTATGGAGTTACCGATATAAGTGATCCATCTTCACATTGTGATAAGATGTTTATATCATGGAGTTACCGGTATAAGTGATCCATCTTCACATTGTGATAAGATGTACTATATTGCTGTGCTTGTGATATAGTGTTCTGTATGTTCATGTTTGTAATAATATCTTGTGTTTTCCTGATTTAATCAGTAACAAATGTACATAATCCTATGAACAATCTTATTGGTGTATAGAAAAATGATGTAACAGATGTACATAATATAGTCAACAGTGCATAGAATAATTAAAGTGAGTCTTCTAAAAGCAGCATAACATGCAGTTTTAACAATAATTGTTCTTCATAATTGCCTAGCCAGTGATCAACTGGAAGCTGCCTTACTAGTGTTATATGTACTCTGTATTAATGATCCCATTCATCAACTTCTCCCAGATTGTGTGCTACACATACTCTATATTAATGATCTCATTCATAATAACAGAATATAGACCCACCAGTGCTAAAACAATCTAGAAAACACAGAACTAGAAATACTAAATCATGAAATAGCCTTAAAACATAGCCGAAGTAATAAATCACAGGGAGAGGGCGGTATACCAAGTGAAGAAATAATAGCGTTTAGAAACACATGGGTCCAGTGATTAGCCAGATTATTCACAATAGCCTGATCAGAAAGAATACCGGATGACTGGCAAAAATCAGTAAATTGTACCACTTTGGAAAAACTAAGGTAGTAAGAGAGAGTGTGAATCATATAGAGACATCTCCTTATTGTCATACAGGTAAATTCTACGCAAAAATAATAGAACAGAGAATGTGATACATTGCAGAACTACAGCTGAGTCCCTCTAAATTTGGCTTCAGAAGTGGGGCAAGCTGTACAGATGCATTATTCACACTGAGGCAACTGAGTGAAAAAGCAATCAAATACAATCAAGATTTAAACACAGTATTTGTAGACCAGGAAAAGGCATTTGACAGAGTAGATACAATTATTCTATAGGAAACCATATAAATTTATAACATCAGAGCACAGCTGTTAGACAATATAAAAGCAATATAAAAAATGCCAAAGTACAGTAAGAACAGATGGAATGACTGAACCTTGTAAGACAAGGGTGCTTTACTTCACCTCTACTTTTCAACATATTCATGGACAGAATAATAAAAGCTCACACCAACAAAGAGGAAAAACATCTGCAACAGCAGCACATCTGGCCTTGGAACAACAGCTTAAGCGCCTATGCTAAACAGCAAGTGTGAATAAGATCAACCATCATTCACCTGGGGATAGACAATACATCAGCTTCTCCCAGACTGTGTGTTACATGTACTCCATATTAATGATCTCATTCATCAATTTCTCACAGACTATGTGTTACATGTCCTCCATATTAATCATCTCATTCATCAAATTCTCCCAGATTGTGTGTTACATGTACTCCATATTAATCATCTCATTTATCTTCTCCCATACAATGTGACTTTCCTGATAGCAGAGTTGAACATAGGAGTTTTTTGTTAAATGCACGAGTGGCCTTTCTTTTAGCAGCTGAAACCAGTCTTCTTGTCAGTGAGTGAGTTATTGGTTCACTTTTGAATGCTTCTATCGCAGTAGCTGCATCCACTGCATACATTTTATGTAATGGTTGCCATATCCATTACATAGAAATGTTCATGCCTGGATCTCAATTCAAGTTGTCGTCTAATAGAAGCTGTATTCATTGAGTTTTGGACTGTAGCTTATATACTGCAAAGGAAATCCAGACAATATTTAGTATAAAATGATTACATTCAAGTAAATACATGTTACAGATACCCAACATTACTAATCAAAAAGATAATGAAAACAACTAATAAAAAGGTAAGGGGGAAAACAGTTGACATTTCAATCTGAGATCTTCATCAGAACAGATACATAATACTGAAACATCAAATAATACTGCATCTATGCAACGTCATCTATGCTATCATATGCAAGCGTTGCACCATGACATACGTAGGTGAAACTTGGAGGCTTGTAGACCAATTCTGTGGACATCCACTTAAATGGCGTGGGCTATTGGGACACCAGGACATTCAGGTTATTGCCATTAAGTCATGCTTCTCTAACGATCAGACCGTCTTGAATTTGAGAACCGCTACATTTACCAATATGGTACTCTTAAACCCTACGGCATCAATGAGCACCTGTCTCATGGATGCTTCTAGTTATTCCATGATTTCTCTGTTTCATGTCACATGTATGTAGTCATTTTTGTATTCTACTTGTCTGGTGTTGTTTCACCTCTTCTGGTCAATATACAGTACACATGACCATCCGAACATCAATAATTGTTACAGTTCATTTTCTGTTGTAGTTTAAATTTTGTTTACATTTTTTGTCTTGATAAAACAAAAACACAAGAGTGAGCCATCAATAATTTATACCATAAACACAAACCCAAGCAAACAACTGAACATAGCAAGAAAGACTAAGACAACACATAAACTGCATGCACAAAAATACGGATATTATGTTATGTGTTTGTTGTTACTGAGGATATTTCAATACCTGTACGGGATGTTTGTTGTTGTTGTAATAGTCCTTGTCTCGATTGGTCCGTTCGGGTGACTTTGTGTGCACGATTTGAATGGCTTGATGAAATCGCATCTTTTTTTGGAGATGCGGTTAGTCAAGTACTGAAAAACGCGTGTGCAATTGTTGCTAGGCGATTTGGTGCCGTAGAACGGACTGGTTCAATTCCCGTTAGTCTCAAGAATTTTTGCACAAAAATACAAGAGTGAACAATAAGACCAAAACAACACCACCAAAGTTAGAACAAACACAATGGATAACAAAATGTCCACAACAAAAATACAACAGAAAACAATCTTTATAAAGACCTTAACCTTGGAAGACCTATTGTCTCTGCCTACTCCTGTCCTACTAAAGATCTATTGTCTCTGCCTGTTCCTGAACTTTTCTTAGTTTCTAAACAGTTTCTTTCAATCTCTTGTCCGTTTTCTTCTAATCTGTGTTGACACTACCCATACCCTGTCTACTTTCTCACCTGTTATTATTCTTTCACAACATACATATCACTTTCTTCTATTCCTTCTTACTCCTCTTTTCATGCCCTTCCCTTATAAGATCCTCCTTGGCATGGCCGTTTTTTAATTCAATGAAAATTCGTGGCTATAACTGACAAAACATGTGTCGACAGCAGAGCACATGTTCCGTCACTCTGGCAACTGCTCCTTTTGTTTTGAGTGCTGTCAATGGTACTTGTTTGATATGGTCTAATGACGATTTAATATAATTTGTGATGAGCTGTCGTTCTGTTAAAGGGTCATTTACAGTAGTTTTTGTGTGTTGGATAGATGACAGTAACTTTTTTACTACTCTCCTGATGAATTTTAAGAAATCTAGGCTGTACGATTGACCATTCTTGTGATTAGTTGTCCTGAACTCTGACTCTTTGTTATAAAATAGGTCACATACAATAACAATTACTTCCATCCATGGTGACAGATCTGGTCTCTCACAGTTCATCGCTTTTGCCTCACCAGCAATGAATTCTCCATTTTGTACCAAGGTCATTGTATGTTTATTGAAATTAATGTTATCACTTTTCACAGTACTTTTAAGACAATATATTAGCTTAAACACCACGCCGAGACGTAGCTTTAATGATGACCACCATAACGGGTTCCAATCCAAGGAAAAGAAATTCCAATTGTCACAAATCCACAGAAATGTCAAACACGACATCTCAGGACACCACATTTAACCGGAAACCCACCATTTTCTTTTTCCTACATTATACCCTCCCCTACTCTGTGTGGTGGCTGCATATTCATGTCATTAGATGGTCTTCAACACTCCACTTGGCTGTTGCTTTAACCCAATCACACTTATCTCTCTCTCCCCCTCTCCCCCAAACATCTTTCTAATTCCTAATGACACCCAGGTGTTTTTTTTTTTTGCATTTGCTCAATAATAATCAACACAAAGACTCATGCGATCTCCGGCAGAAGCATAGTTACGTTGTGCCACTGTTATGCACCATGTAGGTGCAGCACAGCCGATTTCAACATGACTCAACATTTCTGGTTATCTACCGTAGCCTATGACAGCCTTCCTATCTGTCCCAGGAGGTGAATGTGTATTGACCATACGTTGAGACAGTTTGTCCTTCACGTCTATCTTGCATGAGGTATTCAGCAGCCAACGCATTGTCTCATGTAATAAGATGTATTGTGTATTTTCTCATCTGTGAGCCTGATTCTGGTTTAGGAAGAACTCGACAACAAAGTTGGGCACAGGTTGAGGGCATTGGTAACTAGAAGCTTGTCTTGAGTTGACAATACTTTAGTTCGATTTCTTTGAAACGTTTTCTCATTCTCTTTGCATATGGCGCTGCCCTCAGGTGCTGTGCTGCCTTCTCAGTGTACTCAATGTTATCCTTATAGAGACTGATGCACTGACTCCTAATATTTCTTATTACATCTGCCAAATTCATAGTGTCTTCATTGGCTGACCCTACAATGCTTCCACCAAACTGACCGCCGTCACAGTGTGTCAACATTGTCACTCATGTGTAGGCACAGTTGAAAATATTGACCGTCTCTTTTGCGGTCAATTCTCTTTCCATCTGCTGCCTCCGTATTCACGGACACAATCCCCAAAAGTTTTACCCAGAATCAGCACGAGCAGCTGTATTTATGTTTCCATATTTTAGCATGAGAAGGTACTTTTGGGATCTTGGTTATCTGCCAACAATTGTACCGCAGAGAGCAGTGCGGTTCCCTTTACAACCCCATCCATGTGTCATCGCTTACAATGTTCTGTTCTGATTTACTTGTTTCATACATTTTCACTTTTAGGTATGTTTGTGGTAAGTTTTCTTATATATATTTTATTCTGTGTGTGTGGTTATGAGCACGTGTGCATCTGCGTTCCTTTGTGTGTATGTGTGTATTTATGTATGTCTGTATTTTAGGTGCATTTCTCTGTGCTATAGGTGTATGCTTTTATATATCTGTGTGCACATGTGTGTGTTTGTTTTTTGTTTCATGGTATACATTTGTAGTGTAATGTTTATGAATTTCTATATACCGGGTATTCATGTGATGTATCTATTTTCTGTTGTTTTTATTGCGGACATTTTCTCTATGTATTTCTAATTTGAGTGTTGTTGTTTCTGTCTTATTTTTGCACACTTTTACTATGTGCCTGCAGTTTATGTGTTATTTTGATCTTTCTTGTTAGGTTCAGTTATTTTCTTGGACTTGTGTGTTTATGGTATAGTTGTTAAGGCCTCATTCTTGTGTTTTAGTCTATCATTGGTGTATTGGCAATGTGTCTACTAGTCAACTGTTTCCTTGTCCGTTGATGCAATCTGGCATCTGTTGCAGGCATGCTAACCTGTTCTGTTATATATATCTCTTGTGTCTATGGTTGGATTTTGTCCTGGTTTCATGTCTTAGTCTTCAGTATCTTTTCATGATGTGTAATTTTATGGAGCACATTATTTAAATCTTGAACATAATGCATGACTTTTTTTATTATTTTATAAGCCGATGTGGCACCCAGTGTCTGGACTGCTATCTAGTTCATGGTGCAAAAAATAGGGCCGCTGTCTTCTATCCAGACATGTTGTAGGAGGCAAGGCGACTAAGAAAAGTTGGGATAGAATGACAATCTGTCACCTGTGGGGAAAAATTTCAGTTTCACATCTTTCCTGGATTTTTTACTTTTGCATTCGGTCAAATAATCTCCATGGTTGATGAAGAAATGCATGCCAGTAAACAATGCACCTTTCTTCTTTTCATGGCAGACATCTTGGTGATGGGGAAAGCTAGATAAGTCATTACTGCAGAGTGGTCAACAAATCTGACAGAAGAATGAGGAGAATGATGAGATAGTTAATCCAGAAATGTGTTCTGCACTTATGGCAGGATGTGATAGCCCTGGGATACTGATGCAGTAGAATGCCTCCTTTCTGGGACTAAATCTGCATCTATAAACCTGCATTACACATGTCTGGGTGTCATATTAGTTAACAACTGAAAGGAACCTGTGCTTTTGAAAGACTATAGGTTGTCAAGAGCCACCTGCTCACAGCTAAAGGGATTATTTCATCACCATCATTTTCTTATATATGTTTGGACATTAATATTTTGTATGTATTATTTGCTGTTACATTATTTTAAAATATTTGTCCAGGTGAAGATCTTATGATTTTACTGTTTGCTTACATCATATGTTTATTATTTTCATCATACTATTTATTAAAGCCATTTTCATCATTTTTTGTATTAGTAGTGTTATAACATGTATCTAATTGTTTCATATAATTACGTTGTTACTGTGACCGATACCTAATTGTTTCACCTTTTCTGGCTTTAAAAAAATTATTAGTGGTAGATATTTGTCACATGTATCTAAATGTTTAATATAATTACTTTGTTACTGTGATCCATACCTGATTGTTGGATTTCTGGCTCCTTTTTAGTAATTATATATGATATTCTTCTTCAGCATTCATTCTCAAACTCTCATTGGATCTCTCTTGTAACAGGACCATGGTCCTACTAGATATCCAGCAGGATATAGTCCAGAGAATGGAAATGCGTTGTCGCCATTTTATTTGCGCCAATGGCCCGACACATATCATCTTCTGCGGATATATATATATGATATAGGGTGATTGGTTTTTGTCTTATTCTCATGGACACCTGTATTTCAGCCTGATGGTGAAGACGATTTGAAGAAGAGGCAGCTGATGGAGTTGGCTATTATGAATGGCACATACAGGGACACCAAACTTTTCCATCCTTCTCAGTTAACACGTAAGTTCAGATCACTTTATAACTGTTACATTTTAGATAACAGGATGGCCAGACATTATGTATATGAGATTACCTTCACCTATTTTCTCTAGCATGGCAGGGAAGATAATCTCAAGAAATGTCATTGGAGTTAGAAATGATTAATGGGACTTACTATGTGATAACAAAGTCTTCACCTCAGAGCTCAATGCTTGTTTGTGAGTGTGATTGGAGTTTTCTCAAGCTTGTCATCATCCACACTTTAAAAAAAAAAGATTTTGGTTCCCTCAAATTGACTGTCCTGACTTTACACTTCATTTCTGTCCTCATAAGATCATTTTAATTGCTGCAGGTAACATATCCTTTCCTGATATGTTTGTCAGTGTTTGGGAATAGTTTTTGGGGTGTGTTCTGATGTTCCTCCTTCGCAAGCGACGATGAGCATGGCATGAAAAACAAATCTGACGAACAAGCAGAAAAAAACACGTCTGTGATTGTCTAATTTGGTTTGTGAATGCACAATGAGTTCAATTCATGCTAGGAAATTTCTGTCGCAGTGCATGCAGGAGTGTAGAGGGTTCAATGCAGGAGAGTTTTCGTATTTGTCCTTCCGCTTCTGTTGCTTGTAAATTGCCCACATTGTTCTTTCTTTGTCAAATTTCGTGATACTAGTAGTGATCTGGGCATGCAAAGCTGAGCGATCAAGACCTGTAGTCTCACAGGAGCTTTGATCGATGCTGCAGTTCTAGAGAGAGTTTTTTTAGGTGATCATTGAAGCGTTTTTTTCTGTCCTCCATACAAATATTTACCATCACACATCACTCCATAGAATAATCTCTTTGGAAGGCGCTTGTCTAGCATACGGACGATGTGACCAGTCCAGCGGAGTTGGGACCTAGTCAGCAGGGCATGGATGTTTTGCACATGGGACGTATGAAGGATTTCTGTGTCTGATACTTGACCCTGCCAACGTACTCCCATGAGCTTTCTTAGGCACTGAAAGTGGAAATATTTAAGCTGTCAAGCATGTCTCGCATAGACAGTCCATGATGACACAGCATAATGCAATGTTGGCAGAACCATTGCATGGTACATGTCCAACTTAGTTGTCAAAGTTAGACCACGCCTGATCCAGATGTTAGCACGAAGGATCCCGAATTCCACACTGGCGTGAACAATACACAGGGCAATATCCTCGTCAATTGTCACAGTTTGCGATAGGGTGCTGCCGAGATATACAAACTTATTGACAGTATTAAGTTTTTGTCCCTTTACTGTGATTACTGGTTCTGTGTAGGGGACACCTGGCGATGCTTGATTCATTACTGTCTTTGAGGTGCTGATAATGAGACCGAACACATCATAGGCCAAAGAAAAAAAGTCCATACTGTCCTGCATGTCATTCAGACTGGTTGCGTTTAGTGCACAATCGTCTGCAAACAATAGGTCGTGAACAATGTTCGTCTTGATCTTCAATCTACTAAGATTGAAAAGCCCCCCATCAGCTCTATAGTGAAAGCAAATTCCTGCACTGTTATTCCGGAAGGCATAATTTAATATAACAGATAATGCCATGCTGAAGAGGTCGAAGCCAGGACGCGACCCTGCTTGACACAGTTATTAGAAATGGGTTTGAGTGTGCACAGTCATCTTGCACACAGGCTGTCATGCCATCATGAACTGGCGAACCATGTTGGTGAATTTTTTGGGACATGCAAATTGGCCATGATCTTCCATAGTCCTTCGTGATTTATACTTCGTGATTTATAGTGTCAAATGCTTCTGGCAGTGAATATCATGTCAACCGTACTTATGTACTGTCGGAACCCACATTGGCTCTCTGGAAGGAGACGTCTCAAGTTGGGCGTGCAGTTCTTGAGCAACTTCTAGTGATTAGTTGGCAGGATTGACAGCCTAGTATTCCTTTCTACTTAAAGTAACAGAAACATACCAGTAATTGAAATAATTAACAAACATGAATTGATCCTGTCAGATATGCACAAGCAGAGGGTAGTTATTCTTCTGTATTCAGCATCTGTGGTCATATGTTGTCAGGGCAAAGTCCCCTGTCTTCTCCAGGTCAGAGCGACTGCCCCATAGCTTTTGCCTCAAGTCTGTATCCTCTGGCCAGGCCTACTGTCTCTGCTTTTTGTATGTTGGGCAGTCCTGAAGTATGTGTTCCAGATCCAGATGGACACTGATCTGAGTATGAGATCTTCAATCGGTAAAGGTGACCCAACAGTCTGCAGTGGCCTCCTGTTCTAAGGTGAAATATTGTAGCCTGTTGATATCTTTGGAGGAGATGTATTGCATCATATTTATATTCCACTTCCATTTGTTTCTTTCACTTTGCTGTGTATGTGTTCTGGATTATTGTTTTTAGTTCTCCATAGGACAGTGGGTGTCTGTGTTGCTCCATTTTGCTTCCTGCTTTTGATAGGGCATCCGCTTTCTCATTTTATAGATCCCACAGTGTGATGATATCCAGTGAAGGGCGATAGCTGATGATTTTTGGATATGTTTTAGCTCATGTCTGATGTTGCTCAGAAGGTTTTCATTTCTGTTGCAGTGGATTGATTTCAGTAGGGATCTGCAATCTTCTTCTCCTGCGTTCATTCTCAAACTCCTGTAGATTAGCAAGATGTAGTTCGGAGAATGGAATGCGTTATATCATGGTTTACAGCATTGCTGCAATATCTGCGCATTTCAGCCTGACACATCCGACTTCAGCATGGCTTTGGGTCACTGACCCTATATGGGATGGGACAGCCAACTCCATCCCATAACCTCCTTAGTCGCCTTTTACGACATGCGTGGAAGGTAAACAGTGTTGCTATTCTTTTCTCCCCTTTCGGGCCCGGCAACACATGGGTGGGATCTGCAATCTGTGAATATAGCTATCTTCTTTGGTCTTGAAGTCCTGGTTTGGTGAAGACTTTCGGTGCTTGTTAGAGTGAAACTGCTTTTGTTCTAAAGTTAGAGGAGTATTTCTCGGTTGGAAAAGCTTTTGATATTGTCTTCCAACCTTTGAGTCTTATAAAAATTCCACTACCTCCATTTCTTACTGCTCCTTCTGCTGATCCATCTGTGTAGAAATGTGTCCATTCCTTGAGATTTTATTTTATTTCTATCATCTCTAGTGTCAATGCTTTTAGTTGAGGTGGAGTCTGGTATTCCTTATTTATTATTCCAGGAACCTGTGTTATTATGGATTCATTTTGGAGACTATTGTCTGGCTCTTCAAAATCCATTAGTGTTTCAATTTCATTTGGGAGGTTTGTATGGATATCTTAATGTTGTTGATGGAGATGTGACAGAAGCTGGTTCTCTTCAGCCTGCTTGTGATTGATCTAGACATTTGTGCATGCATCAGATGGTTTGACATGCGCTTAATTTTTTCCCGTTTGCACAAGCACTCTTTCTTCTCTTCTGTCATCCAGTGGGCGGATGTTTACATGTTTTTCCATTGCATGAATTGGAGTGGTTTTCATCCCTCCTGAGTTAAGTCAAAGTCCAGAATTTTGTACTTTAGATAGGTGATCAGTATTTGTTTTTGATGCTGATACCCAGGCTGTCATTCCATATTCTACTACAGGTATGACTGTACCCATGTAGATGTTTCGGAGAATGCTTCCATTTGCTTCCCAGCTTGTGCCTACAAGTTTCTTCATCAAGGATAGCTTCCTGGTTGCTTTTTGTTCAGTGGTTATTAGATGTGGTTTCCAGGTGAGTCACTTATCTAGTGTGACCCCTAGATATGTAGGGTTCTCCACATGTGCTAGCTCACTTTCATTTATTTTAAGATTTGCTTTTTCTTGGTGGTTTGAAAGTGAGAAGATGGTTGTCATAGTTTTGGAGAGGTTGATCTGTACTCCCCATTAAGTGTGATCTGCATTCTGTTTTTTGCAGTGAATAGGTTGCCTGCCGCACTCCAGCTAGCAAAGTCATCTGCATGAAGGGTCTTTGAAATATGATGTGACAGTTTCTCTCCCATATCATTGATGAGTACTAGAAAGAGGGTAGATCACTCTTCCTTGAGGCACTCCTTGTTGGAGAGTAACACGTTTGTTTAGTTTACCATCTACTTTTACTCTTGCAGTGTGAGCAGAGGAAATCTTTTATCCAGCTGAACATTCTTCCTTCAATTTTGTTGTGGAGAAGCTTGAAGAGGACTCCATCTTTCCACACCTTATTGAAGGCCTTAACTCAAGTCTATAAAAGTTGCCAGCACTTTTCCTTCTTTTGAAAAGCATATTTTGGTTTGCTGTGATAGATATATAGGCTGGTCTTCTGTGCTTTGATTTTTTCTATAGGCTGACTGTCTTGGTAAGCTTTTGGTTTTCCTCTAGGTATTTTATTAGTATAGAGTTGACCATTCTCTCCATTGCTTTTCCTATGCAACTCAAGAGGCTGACTGGTCGATAACTTGACTTGCTGATTTTTTCTTTTTGCTTTTTTCCGATTTGGAGAATGACAGCATCATGCCACAAGTCTGGGATTTTACCAGTTCTCCAAGATTGGTTGAAGATGGTAAGGAGCTTGTTTCTGCTTATTGGTCCTAGGTTCCTGATCATATCATTGATAATGCCATCCTTTCCTGTGGCCTTTTTTATTTTTAGTTTTCCTATGGCACCATTTAGTTCTGCGATGTGAAGGGTGTCTTCATGCAGGGCTCTGGATTTTGATTCTTCAGTTTTCTTTTAATTTCATTTTTGACTTCTTTGATACGTGTATGAGAGAGTGTTGTTGTGCTTTTTTTTTCCTTATAGAAGTCTGCCAAAATGTTTGCTGCCATTTTCCCTGTGTGGAATTTCCCAGCTTCTTCGATGACAGTCTTGTAGTGTGAATTCTTTGTTTCTTCATTTAGAGTTCTTGTAAGGTTCCATAGTTTGCTTGTGTCTTTTGTCATGTTTAGGCTGCTGGTCTTTTCATGCCAGCTCTTTTGAATCACTGTTCTTTTTCTGCTCATTGAACATGTGTTTGATTTCATTGTGTTTCTTTGTGTTTTCTACTATAGGGTTTTGCTCCATTATATGTCTTGCATCATTCAGCTCACTATGCAATTTTTCTAGAATCTCACTCCAATAAGGCTTGTATTCTCTTCTTCTGCCCCATGAAATTGCCTTCTTTGGAGATTGGAGTATCACTTTGTTTATTTGCGAGATGTTGTGGTTTATGCAGTTGTGAGGATAATAATCTGGCAAAGCTGATCTGTTTGTTCACTGAAGAGGGCCCAATTTGGTTTTTTGAAGTTCCAGTTTGGGGACATGCTATATTGTCCTGTACTTCCTGTCTTGAAGATTTGCAGGATGTTTGTTGACTTTCTACTGTTCTTGTAATGTGTCTATCTATATCATCTGTTGCCATTGCCAAATCTGGTGAGCTAGTTTTTTTTCCAGGCTCTGGAGTAGAATGTTGGTGTATCATCTGTCTGGTTTATTAGAATTAGTTTATTTTGCACCATCCAATCTTCTATCTCTACACCCCTTTTTACTGTTATTATGTATTCATAAAAAATGTCATTAAAAAGTGTGTCCACAGGTGATGAATGTGGAAGACTTGCGTATACAGTGTATCAAATGAGATGTTGTTGAGACTGGTGTGGTGTGTGTGTGCGAGAATCATTATTGAATGTGGTTAGCTTACTTGCTGATGTGTGCTTGTTTATCACCATTAGCTTATTTGCAGATGTGTATATGTTTTGAATATTACTAGAGTGCATGTAGGTGTATGTGTGTAAATAAATAAGCATTGATTCAGAGATGAAGTTTTTCATACTGCTAAACTGTGATATGTGAGAAAATGCATTTCTATTGAAAGTTAATAAATGAGGTCTACCATTGATGAAGTATATAAAATCTAGCAAGTAAACAATTGATTTGAGAGAAGAAATATTTGCCATTAACATAAGTTTCAGTTATTGTTGGAACAAGATTTCTACCTACATCTTTGGCTAGTTGGTAGATAGAATCTTCTGATAAGGCACATATTTTTCAACCATGGACATGAATCCACTGTTGTTTTATCATGGTGTAAGATCATTAACAAATATGAGATGTCATGGTTCAGGTAATGCTGTTGCTACCAATGAGCTACACATACTTTTCTTGTAATTACATCATCTTTTATCTTGTCCCAACAGAAGCACATCTCCAATTGGGAGGGATGCCCATGTTTCTTCCCCCTGGTTCATCGGGCCATGCAGCTATCAGTGGTCCAGGTCATCTGCAACACTTAGTACCAGTTAATGGGACAAACTCTCTGCCTGATGGTTTGTCCTTGATGCATTTATGTCCCGTAGTTGGTAACTTTAGAGCAACTTCTTCATTTGAGCTGTTCCTAACTTGTTAACTCAACTAACATTATTTTTCTAACATGTTAATTCAAACTAAACTGTGTTACTCTATGTTAATTCAACTAAATTTGTATTCTAACATGTTAATTAAACTAAACTTTGGTATTCTAACATATTAATTCAACTAAACTTTGTATTTCTAACATGTTAACTTGGGGGATTATCGTCATTACATATTATTGTGTGAATCCCAGGGTTAGCAAATTATCAATATCCTAAAAGTAGTTCCTAACCCTGAAAACATGTACCACAGCTCATGTGATGTTATTTTGGTATTGTGTCCAGGACTGTGGAGTCTATAGAAGGAATGAAAATTGATTGCAATGAGACAAACAATATCTCTGACACCTCAATGATACAGCCAGCGACACTGTTGACACCCAGTAATGCAAGGTATTCCAGCTGAAGCGGTTGGAATGCAAGGCCATTGGAAGGCGGTAAATGTCACAATATTAGTAGATGATTCTAAGCTATCTAGAGTTAATGCCACTGGAGAAGGCAACATGTGCTAGAGGTTGGGTAAGGGAAAAATGATGTTGGAAATATCTCAAATGTTCATCATGAAATCTGCCAAATTGTTGTTCATGGTTGACAACACACAGCAGTAAATACAAAATATCTGATAGCAAAATGTCTCACACCAACAGATGCCATTCAAAGTAAGATCCATGCTTACAGACATTGGATACAAAACCCTCATGATGTGCAAGAAAGCTTCCTTATTGCATAAGGGAAAAGCATTAACAAATTCAGTGAGCACATATTGTCTCCCCCCCCCACCCCCCCCACCCAACTCTCACTGAGACATGGACTTTGGACTATGTGAGCAACATAACTGGGGAGCAAATCCTCATCTTTGAGAACAGAGTAGCCCAAGTATAATTCAACTCACCATTCCCTAACATGACTCATATAGAGAAGGTTCAGTGCACAATGGGCAATGATATATTCCTTACATATTTGTTCACTATCTGCGGAGCCACTCATCAGAGGTAGACATAACCAGCACACTTATTTTGAGCGATAAATGACATGGCCAAAAGTCAAAACACAGACCATGCTTAATGATGGACTGGAAACCATCACAGACAGATGATGCAAGTGCACTGGTCAAGTCCAGATGCATTTGACAATGCTGCCTGCGAAAGGGACTTCGTCTATGAAGACAAAGCAACCTACATCACATTTGACGTACCATTTCCCAACACAGTGGCTCATACAGAGACAATTGGGTTCAGTATCCAAGGGCACAATAGGCAATGAAGTTATCTTTCTACACTGGAAATGATTAACAGGCTGCGAGTGATTTGTCCAAAGCTAGATGCATGTGTGACCCAAGCAAAATATGAGCATGTCTCATGAAATAGCTTGTACTCTGAGGGATCTATCTCATGGGACAAGCTCACATTTTGCTGGGGTCTAAGAAGGCTTCTACTCAGAAGGATAGGCATTGCAAATACACCATAAACTGTCTTTGGGTATGAAAGAAAAAGCTTTAATGATGCCCCACTGCACCATATTGACCTAACTAAACTACTCTTTGTGGATGATCACTGCCTACTCCACAATTCAAGTGAAGAACTGCACGATCACATAATTTTACTCAGTGAAAGCTGCTTCAATCACAATATTAAGATCAACACAGAAAATCAAAAAGTAATGTATATTGACAGAAAACCCAATAGAATCAACATAATGATACATTATCAACTGCTGAAATAAGTGCAGGAATTTAAATATCTCAGGAGAATTTTCACACCCAAAAAAAGAATGGACAAAGAGCTTGACAAATTCAAAAGACCAAGTTTGTAAACTATGAACTTACACAAATTTTGAAACACACATCTATCCAGATGGAAACCAAAAGGCAAATCATTAATTCAATATACATCCCAACATTATGTTTTCAATGTCAGACATGTACACTAAATAGAACATGAGAGAAAGTTTACTATGAGGAGATTATAAGAACTATTAAAATAACATCAGTGGTCAATTATATTGAAAAATAGAGATTTAAATGGTTTGGCCACCTAATGAGAATAAACCCTTAATGGCAAGAGCATACAACATGAAAAATGTAAACAGCAAGATACAAAGGAAGACCAAGGTGGATTGAGTTAACAAAATTCTGACACGGCACAGTATTGCTGCATTTCAAGCTACCAAATGTGCAATAGCTCAAAAACCGATCACCATTCAATCCAGTGACGCCTCACAGCATACGCAGAGAAAAGACGAGTGATAGATAGACTTCACCATAGTAGGCAAGAGCAAAGTGCTCATATTTCCTGGTGATCTAATCCAAACAGATGAGCCAGTGTACTTGGGCACTACGCTAGATAAGAGACTGACATGGAGGCCTCACATTGAGAAAATAGAAGCAAAGGCAAGAAAGAAACTTGCCATCCTGAGGAAATTGGCAGGAACAAACTGGGGAGCCCATGAGGCAACTTTGAAGAAGGTATATACTGGTACAATTAGACCAGTACTAGAATATGGATCAACAGCATGGACTTCAGCAGCCAACTTCCATCTACAAGCCCTGAACACGGTACAAAATCAAGCACTTCGCCATATCACGGGTGCCATGAAGACCTCTCCCATAAATGAAATGAAAAAAATTACAGGCATCACCCCCTTACCATACAGGCGAGACACAAAGACCATGGTACATGCAGAAAAGTACAAGAGCATGCCAGTACATCCAATTAGAGCCAGATACAGTGACCTAGCCAGTGGAAGACTGAAGAGGAGCAGTTTTATACACGATCCAAAAAACTAAACAGAAAATATAAGGATGAACTACCAGACATAACAAGAGAGATATCACCAACACTTTTTCCAGTTCCGTGGGAGCAATACCCAAATCTCACTATCAGAACCACCATAAACAACTACCACACTATGGTAGAACTGAATAATCTTCAAAAAAAACAACAATAGTATGCAACATGATTGAAGATATGTACCCCAGAGAAGCATGGATACAAGTATATACTGACGGATCAGCAACCAGAGCAGTAAAGAATGGAGGTGCTGTTGTGTACATAAAATATTTTTTTTAAAAATGAATCCACATGTTCACCAACTGGAATATTCTGCTCCAACTACTCTGCAGAAGTACAGGCTTTAAACATTGCTGCAGAAATAATTAAAAACACAAGTCAATGCCAGCAGGTGGTATTTCTTACTGGTGCTATGTCAGTCCTACAAGCCCTTGACAGTGATAAACTGCCAGACCTGAAGAAAGCCATGAGAGAAGTAAGCATCCAAAGAAGGGTAGTACTACAGTGGATACCATCCCACTGTGGCATACCAGGAAATGAAGAGGCAGACAGACTGGCAAAGGATGAAGCAACACAGGAACAAAAAAACCAAGAAATCACCTACCAAGAAATCACCTACCAATAAAAGAAGACCCTCATCAAAGCCATCAGGAAAGTCGACCACCCAAAAGACAATTACCACTATCTTGACAGAGCAGAGCAGGTTATTATCTTCCGCCTCAGAACAGGACACAACAGATTAAACAGCCACTTAAATAGACTAAGATTGGTCCCATCACCACTGTGCCTTTGTGAGCAGGCAGCACAGACAGCTGAACATATCCTGCAAGACTGCAATACACTAAACCAATTAAGGGAAGAACACTGGCCTACAGAGATGGATATCCACAGAAAGATGTATGGGAGCACTGAGGAGCTTTCAAATACAGCAGCATTTATTAAGAAAACAGGACTTGCTGTGTAGACATGTCAAACTCCGAACGAGAAGAAGAAGAAGACAAAATGCCAACATTGATGAAGTGTTTACAAAGATTCCCAAGGCAAGCAGCACTTTTGACAGATTGTATGTGTGGTGTAGAAATGGCATTAACCTACAGACTAAGCTGAAAGTTTACAGAGCAGTGGTATTTCCAGTGCTGTTATACGCTAGTGAAACATGGACTGTGTATAGACGTCATGTGAGGAAACTCAATCACTTTCACACAAATTGTCTCAGAAAAGTTATGAATATCAGATGGCAAGACAAAATTCCAGATACCACTATCCTTGACAGATCTGGTATCCCCAGCATTGATACTATCCAGATGCAGACACAAATTCATTGGGCTTGTCATTTGGTATGTATGCCAGACCATCGTCTGCCAAAGATACTTTTCTTTGGTGAACTGGAGGATACATGATCTCTAGGTGGCCAAAAGAAGCGGTACAAGGACTCGTTAAAGACCTCACTGAAAGCCTTTGAAATAGACGCACAAAATAGATCTACATAGAATGCCATGTAGATCTATTTTGTGCAAGTCCTTCTCTACAGTCAAAAAGAGCGCATCCTCTTGTGAAAAGAGGAGAAATGCAGCAGCTCAACAAAGAAGAGTAGCTAGAAAGTCACAGATAGACCAAAATACATCTACGGTGGTAATTCCATGCCCGAACTGTCCAAGGACAGTTACTGCTCGAATAGGGCTCATTAACCATCTACGAACTATTAGACATAGACATAAAATTCAAACTGAATTTTCAAAAGTGGTTGTAAAAATTATGATAAACGAACACACACATGTTCACACACAAAATAAGTAATTTCTATTAGTATTATGTACACATTATCTGTGTTATCTGTAATAAGACATTTACGGAATGGCTAAATGTTGACGATGATCTAGTTAAATGAGGCCCACTCATGTGGACCCCCATTTACATATCATGCAACCCCAACTTTTTTCTCCCAATGACATAGGCCCCCTTCATGTCTAAATCGACCCCTGGGGTCTATACAGACCACTTTGGGAAACACTACTCTATACAATTAATAACAGAAAGACTACAGATGATATACAGCACAATATCTCTTAAGCAGAATCGCAAGGGGCAGTAGCATTTTTTCTTTGAAAGCCGTGTTCCCATTTAATCAAGGGGTGCCAAAAAATGTGTTTATGTGCGCCAGGCTCATCCTTCACATTAATTTGTTATTTTTGCTTTGTATTTTTACTTATTTATAAGTTTGAAAGCAATAATTTTGTAAAATAGTTGATGGTATTTTAATTATTACAATAATATTCTTACTGTTGTAATGCAATCTCTTAATATGTATTCCAAATTTTCATATTTAAACTATTGTATGGAACTGTGCATAATGTTCGAGCATACACTTTAAACAATCTTTACATGTGGACTATGTTCCTTCAAAATTGGTTATAGCAATAACTGTGTTCAAGATGAAGCACATACTGGCCACTACTTTTTCAATGATTTAATAGCATAAGCAGCAATGTATCATTAGTTGCTATTTACATCGAAAATATCAAAGGGATGCAAAAAACTTATGGGTTGGGCGTTACATCTCCTCTCTTGCAAAAGTAGGAGATGGCCCAAAAACATATGGGAGCCTATGATCTAGAACAGGGGTGGGCAAACTTTTTGTGCAGAGGGCCACATTGAAAATTGTACAGCTATTGGAGGGCCATATATATTATGTATATTTTTGTTTAAAATTCTCAGTAAGTAATCAATTAAATATTTTTATTGTAAAGAAAGGTAGTTTTACATAATATAGATAACTTCCGAAATAAATTACATTTCTAACAGACTTACACTATAACAGTATATTTTCTAATATGGATAAAAGGTTTTGCAAATATTTTAACAATATTTGAAAAATATTATGTTGCATACAGTTACAATATGGGTTCATATCAATAGTTTTAATGAAGATTAAAAAAAAAAAACACCATACACATACAGTCACAAGAGTTACAACTTTATTGATATTATTAATTTCTAATGAGATGTATGTAATTGCTTGTAAGATTTTATAATTCCTTTGAAATCTGGAACAAGTTTACTTGTAGAAATTTGCATGACTGCATTTAAGTTGCTATCAGATAATAAAGACCTATTCTTAGATTTGTTGATTTTTAAGCAAGAAAATGCCTGTTCACAAATATATGTAGATCCAAATAATGACACAAATTTAGCTGCAAAGTTTTTTAAGTTTGGGAATGATAGTTCAGACAAAGAACCATAGAAATCCAACAAACATTCAGACTTTAAATTTTCCTTCAGGTAATGATTGGCTTGTAGCAACTTTATATGACCAAACAGGTGTAGTTTTATTTTTGTTATTGTGTTTAGGATTGGATTCAAGCAACTCCAACTGTATGTGCTCAGGTGCTTTATCAGCTTCTGCACTGAGAGGAGAACTGATAACATTGAAGTGCTGCTCCAAGTTCTTGAAATCTTTTTCCAAATTCTTCAACCAATACATCTAACTGAGCTTTGAAATTTTTACTCATTTCATCAGAAATAGTTTCTTGTTTCAGCAAAGGGAAGTGACAAAACATGTTTTCATTTGCTTGTCTGGAAAACAGTGAGAGTTTGGCTTGAAATGATTTTACATGAACATACATTTCATGTGCAAACAAACCATTGCCCTGAAGTTTAACATTCAGTTCATTTAACTTTTCCATTATTTCAATGGCAAATATAAAGTCAAGCTTCCACTCTGCATCAAAAATGTTAGCATTGAAGTCACATTCTATGCCCTTCATCTCTAGAAACATTACTATTTCTTCTTTAAAATCCCATTCTCTCCTTAAAACCTTTCCGAGACTCAACCATTGAACTGTACTGTGTTACAGGACATCAGAATGTTCAGTTTCTAGATCGTCTAATAATGTTCTGAACTGCCTGTGATTTAGTCCTCTTGATCTGATGAGGCTTATGACACTGACAACTGGGTCGATAACATGCTTAATTTTTTAAAACAGATTTACACAAACTTTCCTGATGAATCACACAGTGAAGTGGTAATATTGCTTGGTCAGGATATTCTGACTTAATCCTATCATTGATCAACTTTATCAATCCTATATTTTTTCCAGTTAAAGCACCATCAGTTGTAATACTGGCCATCTTATTCCACATTAACCCAGCTCTTTCAATACAGCTACTAACAGCATTGAATATATCGAGGCCAGTGGTAGTGTCTTAGAATGACTCAACACTCAGTCACTCTTCAA
Source organism: Meghimatium bilineatum (assembly GCA_034231615.1). Lineage (NCBI taxonomy): Eukaryota > Metazoa > Mollusca > Gastropoda > Stylommatophora > Philomycidae > Meghimatium > Meghimatium bilineatum. The sequence goes on along the minus strand of CM067311.1, from coordinate 67,986,319 downwards.
AGAGTTTAAAAGAATTGTTTATTCCATGTATAAGAACTAATAATTGAGCAGTATCCTGTACATCAGTGTCATGTGACGTATTCCTTCCAGAACGTTGTCTTCCCAATGAACTCTCTGAACTTCTCTCTGTCTTGGGCGATGTGGCTTGCATTTTCTAGCGATGTATTCATGTTATCTTTAATGTTGTCAGTCCATCATCTTCTTGGTCTGCCCCTTCTCCTCCACCCTCCATTATTTGTCTTTCTAAACAGTTATCTCTCTATATGACCAAACAGGCGTAGTTTTCTTTTTGTTATTGTGTTTAGTAACCAACACTCTGGAATATTCAGTGTGTTTATAATATCTGAGATTCTGATTTTATCCTTCCATGATATTCTAAGTATCTTCCTGTAGCATTTCAGCTCGAAGGCATTGATCCTCTTTGTCGCTGTACATCAGTACTCTCATCCAATGCAAGAGAGTACCACAAAAAATGCTTACTTGCATCTTGAAGTTGAAGGGTTAAATCTCCACTTATCTTTTCAACACATCTGACCACAGTTCTTCTGGATAATGTAATACTGTCAAATTTGTTGTTTTGTTCTGGACACAGAATGTTTGTTGCATCTAGTAAACATTCCTTAATAAATTCACCATCAGAAAATGGCTTGTTGTATTTCACAATTTTGTGTGACAACACCAAACTGGCCTCTGTTGCGGCATCTTGAATTGAAGACTGTTTTGTAAACACAGTTTATTGTTTCTCCAGACTTTTTACAGACTCCATGCATTTTCTTTTCCTTTCTTCAGATGTTAGATTGTGTCCGAAATTGGGATGTTTTGTCTGGTAATGTCTTTTTAAGTTATATTCTTTAAAAACAGCCACTGATTCGTGACACAGCAAGCAAACAGATTTGTTGCTAACTTACATAAAACTATATTTGGTAATCCATTCATCTTTGAAAACCTGACACTCGTCTTCAATCTTACGTTTTTTGAATGCACTCATTATAATAAAAATATCTTAAAATGTAGCAAAATTAGCTAAAAACAAATATGCTTCCAGCAGTGTGAATATAATTATTTAGATTTAGAAAACTCTGTTGCAATATAAAAATGGAAACTACAATCATGATGGTTATTAAAACACACCGGGAATTCCCCAGGCACTGCGCAGCTTAAATGATTGCAAATCGAGTATTTGCGCATTCCATTCATAGGAAATTGGGGGGGGGGATTTATTTCTGACGATACATTATTGATGTAAAGATGTATTATTAATTATAACAGGTTCTAGCAATATTCTATTTTGTATGAAACATCTTTTTAATATAAACTAAACATACATCCCGACATAATGCTTAAAAGTTCAAAACAATTATAATTTGAAAGGCAATTTTCAACCTTTATAAAATTATATCGTCCGAGTATTTATAATCATTGAGAAACATTCAGCCAATCAAATTACATCAATGCTAGTATAGTAAATTACTCAATATTAAACACTCATATTAAACGTAGTAAAATTTCATTGACGATATATATATATATATATATATATATATATATATATATATATATATATATATAATATATAATATATATAATTAATATTTAAATGATGTCAGATTGGAAAAAAATTGTTATATATTTAATATATAAAAAAGTCGAATTAAAATTCCATTGGATTTCTACGTAATATTAATGGGAAAAAAATCATTTGTGACGATCATTTGTTTATCTAAAAATGTGTTTGAGGGTTGCAAAATATCCAATGGCGAGCCACATATGTGGCCCGTGGGCCGTATTTTGCCCACCCTTGATCTAGAAGATTTCTGTGTTAATAGTTTTATCTAGAAGATTTCTGTGTTGCCTGTTTTATCTAAAAGATTTCTCTGTTGGCAGTTTTATCTAGAATTCTATGTTGGCAGTTTCATCTGGATTTCTTTGTGTTGGCAAATTTTTTTCTATAGGACTTCTGTGTGGGCAGTATCCTCTTGAAGATTATTTTTTGGCAGTTTTACGGAGAAGCCTTTTGGGAGGGGGGCAGTTTTATCTAAATATTTTCGCATTTGTAGCTTCTAGAAGATTTCTGTGTTGGCTATCTGACTATCATGCTTTAAACATTGGTGGTTTTGAAATCCCTAAACTACGCTACGCAGACGACACTGTGCTTCTTTCAAATGATACAAAAGGATTGGAACAAATACAGCGAATCACAAAACTTATATGTGAATGGTCCAAAAACAAAAATCATGTCAATAGATATAACAACACAACAATCAAAAATCATAATAGACAATACCGATTAGAATGTGTGGATAAATTTGAATACTTAGGAGCAAACATCAACGGTGCAGGAGACTGCATGGCAGAAATAAGAAAGAGATTGGCAATAGCATATTGTAAAATAACATGGTTAAAAAACATATGGAAGAAACAACAAAATAGAAACGAAACTGCTAATACTACAAACTTTTATCTTTCTGGTTGCAATATATTGCTGTGAAACATTTACCCTAAGTAAAAAGCGGCAAATAAGATCTTCTTTGAGATGAAATGCTACAGAAAGATACTTAGAATATTATAGAAGGAAAAAAAGAGAAACTTGGATATTATAAACACATTGAAGATTCCAGAGTGTTGGTTACTAAACACAATAGCAAAAAGAATACACCTGTTTGGTCATATAAATAGAGACAACTGATTAGAAAGACAAATAATGAAGGACAGTGCACCTAGGCAAAGAAGGAAAGGCAGATCAAGAAGACGGTGGACTGACGACATTAAAGATAACAAGATTTTGTTTTGGCAGTTTTATCTGGAAGGTTTCTGTGTTGGCAGTTTTATGTGGAAGATTTCTGTGTTGGCAGTTTTATCTGGAAGGTTTCTGTGTTGGCAGTTTTATCTGGAAGATTTCTGTGTTGGCAGTATTATCTAGATTTCTGTTGGTAGGTTTATCTAAAATTCTTTTTTGGCAGTTTCATCTTGATTTTTTTATTGGCACTTTCATCTAGATTTCTGTGTTGCCAGCTTTATCTAGAAGATTTTGTTTGCAGTTTTATCACAAATTCTTTGTTAGTAAATTTTTTTTCTAAAGAATTTCTGTGTTGGCAGTGTCCTCTTTAAAAGTTCTTAGTTTTCTTCTCAGTTTTACTGAGAAATTTTTTTGAGGTAGTTTTATCAAGAATCGTGTGTGTGTGTGTGTGTTTTTGGTGCTTTTTTGTCTAGAAGATTTCTGTTTTGATGGCTTTATCTAGAAGATTTCTTCATTCAAAGATTTATCTGGATTATTTGTTTACAATTCCATCTATATTTCATTGTTTCCAGTTTTTTTCTAAATTTATATGTTGGCAGCTTTATCTAGCTTTATTTATTTAGCTTTTTTTATTTTCTTTATTTGCAGTTTTATCTAGATTTCTTTGTTGACAATTTCACTTAGATTTCTTTGTTGGCAGTTCCATCTATATTTCTATGTTGGAAGTTTTTTCTAGATTTTCTGGCAGCTTAATCTGGAAGATATCTTTGTTGGTAGTTTTATCTAGAAATATCTTAATTATAAGAAGTCTTGTTTACAAATAGGGTGGTGCATGGACGAGAGGTTAGAACATTGGTCTCACACCCATGAGATCCAGAGTTTGATCCTCGATAAGGGATGGGTTTTTTCTGTCAGAATGTAAGTTAAAACTCACCCTGAACATAACATGGTGACAGCACGGGTATGAAATCGTTATCACACAAGACACTTGAATACGTCCTGTAAATCCCTAAGAGGAAAAATACAGTATGACAATTGGATTTTGTGTGTGTGTGTGTGTGTGTGTGCATGCATGTGTGTGTGTGCAATGGCCATGAAAATTATTATTTCTTGGATATACAGCTTTTGTGTTTTGAGTTGTACTCTTGGCATGCATCATGGCTCTTTGATGAGAGTGGTGGACTGCATATGGCAAACTCAGTGCAATAAAGTAAATCCTTCAAGACTTCATGCCTTTTTTGTGGAGCTGCATGGAACTAGGATAAAAAAGCTTAGACATGTACCATAATTTAGACATGTACCATAAGTGATTTATATTCAGGAATAAAAGTAGTTAGACATATACCATAAGTCATTTAGATTCAGGAATAAAAGAAGTTAGACATGTACCATATGTCATTTATATTCAGGAATAAAAGAAGTTAAACATGCGCCATAAGTTAGACATGTACCCTAAGTCATTTATATTCAGGAATAAAAGAAGTTAGACATGTACCATAAGCCATTTATATTCATGAATAAAAGAAGTTATACATGTACCATACATCATTTATATTCAGGAATAAAAGTAGTTAGACATATACCATACACCATTTATATTCAGGAATTTAAAAAAGTTAGACATGTACCATAAGTTAGACATGTACCATAACTCATTTATATTCAGGAATAAGAGAGCTTAGACATGTACTGCAAGTTGTAAATGCATGAAACAGCTGACCAATTGTTGAATGATTATCACTCTCTGATTCACAGATCAAGCACGTTTCCTTGCTCAGCCCCTGACTTTTCAAATGCGCTCATCATCTACAGGTGCTCCAATCATCCTTGCATCTCGCCTTCCTCCACCTCAGGTTATGAACACAAGCCAGGGCAACATGAATGGAGCACCGCCACCTTTGGTGTCTCCAAGTGGGGAGGGTTTCATGTACACTCCTTACAGTACAATGACTGCTATCAGTGCTATGACCTCAGGAATGACATCACACATGGACCCTTATGGACTGGCAGCAACAGCCCCATCAATTTTTGAGTACCAGTCTCACATAGAGCAGACTCATGCTGGTATGTTTCTTATATATTGTATTCAATCAATCGTTGAAGCCAAATGGCATTGGCAATCATGTTTCTGCAAAACTCTTTGTGTTGTTAATATTTTCAGTTGGTGACGTTTTTTTGTGCCACAGTGATAACCCATCCAGAAATTTCTCTCTTTGTCAACCTCTTTCTCTTCTCCCCTTTTCAGTAGTTACTACATTTTCAAATTTTGCTTTTCTTATCACATGCTCTAAAAATCTTGATGGTCTGCTTCTAATTTTTGCTATAATTTATTGTTTTACTCCAGCATCTCTAAGATACAAAAAGTTATACAACAGAAAAAAAAATGTTTCCAGAAATGGTTGAAATCCAAACATTGTGACGACTATCTACAATATTGACTTGCTAGAAAAAATGTCAAGATTGTAATCAAAGAAGCAAAAGTTAATTCATGGAACAAGTATGGAGAACATTTAACTGACATATGTAAAACAAACCCAAGAGAATTTTTCAAAAGTATTAAATCTATGCAGGTAAGAGAAGAGAGCTATAATCCCATAACAATCATCAATGATGAAAATGGCAAACCATTAGTGAAAAGCACGAATAGGAAAGCAAGATGGAAAGAATACTTCCAGGAATTATACAATCCAACAATAACAACAGAATATAGACACACAAAGATATAGAAGCCACAGAACCAATTATAATAAATCAAGAAATAGAAGTAGCCTTAAAACATAGCCCAAGTAATAAATCACCAGGAGAGGACGGTATACCAATCAAAGCAATAAAAGCGTGTAGAAATACAGGAGTCTAGTGGTTAGCCAGACTATTCACAATAGCCTGGTCAGAAAGAAAAGCACCAGATGACTGGCAAAAATCAGTAATTGTACCACTATGAAAAAACAAAGGTAATAAGAGAGAGTGTGAATCATATAGAGGCATCTCCTTGTTAAGTCACACAGGTAAAATCTACGCACAAATAATAGAACAGAGAATGTGATACATTGCAGAACCACAGTTGAGCCCCTCTCAATTTGGCTTCAGAAGGGGAGCAAGCTGTACAGACACACTTTTCACACTGAGACAACTGAGTGAAAAAGCAATCAAATACAATCAAGATTTAAACACAGTATTTGTAGACCAGGAAAAGGCATTTGACAAAGTAGATAGAAACATTCTATGGGGAAACCTTAGAAATGTATAACATCAGAGGACAACTGTTAGATAATATAAAAGTGATATATCAAAAATGCCAAAGCTCAGTAAGAACAACAGATGGAATGACTGTTACCTTTTGAAACAAGTTCTGGAGTAAGACAAGGATGCATACTTTCACCCCTACTTTTCAACATATACATGGACAGAATAATAAAAGAAGCTCATATCAACAAAGAGGAAAACATTGCAAATAAACCTGATGAAGAACTTAATAATGAAATCAATGAACTATTATTTGCTGATGATCAAAGTTTATATATACAAAGATGAGGAAACTTTGCAAAAGCACATCAATGCATTGCTGCTAGCATGTCAGAAGTACAACATGAAAATTAATGTACAAAAAACAGAAGTTATGAAAATTAGCAAGTCTTCAACACCAATGAATATAACAATAGATAACACCAAAGTGAAACAAGCCAAAGAATTTAAATATCTAGGCAGCATTTTTTCGAAGATGGAAGACTAGACAGAGAAATAGAAACAAGGTGCCAGAAAGCAAACACAGTGACTTACCAACTTTCACCATTACTTCTTCATCCAAAGATCAAGATGGAAATTTAAAAAAAAATAATATCTACAAGTTTTATACCAACACTGTGCTACCAATGTCAAACATGGTCTTTAACAGCTTTGCAGCACAGAAAAATGGTCACATGTGAAATGAAGTGTCTGAGAAAAGCTGCAATGGTTACCAAACTAGATAAAATAAGTAATGAAGAAATTAGGAAAAGAGTTGGTATAATATCATGTATCGAACATATTGAGAGACAGCAAGTAAAATGATTCGGTCACCTTATGAGAATGAAGCCAAACCAAATACCAGTAAGAGCATATAATACAAGAATAACCGGGTATAAAGCCAAAGGTAGACCAAGAAAACGGTGGATAAAAAACATCAAGATAACCTTGAACAAACATGGACTAAATGCAACCTCAGCGACACATATGGCCTTGAAACGACAGCTTAAGCTACCACCCCTATGCTTAACGGCAAGTGTTGAAAGCGATCAACAATCATTCACCTGGGGAAAGACAATAGACAATCTCTGAGTACTTCTGCATTAATTTTCTTGGCTGACCATGGAATTTCATCATTCTTCTCAAAGAGAACCTCATCTCAGTTACTCCAGCTCATCTTTTATTTACTATGCATGCTTTGTTTCCATAAAGAAAAATTGGCTCAATATAACAACCTTGCACTTTAACTCACATATGTATTGATATTGCTCCATTGCATAGAATGTTTCTCATTTTTTGAAATGCTGATTTAGCATGCACTATCCTGCACCTGATCTCATTAAAACTAACAGGAATTGAACCAGGCCCGTTCTAATGGCATCGAATCACCTTGCAACTCGAGTAAATGTGTTTTTCTGTACTTGACTAATCACACCTCCAAAAAACTGAGACAAGAACTGTTACTTCTTCTTCTTCTTTCGTTCACTTGAAACATGTCTATATCTGCAATTCTGTCTCCTTAATAAAACTCACTGTCTTTTGTAGTTCATACAGTGTCCCATAGAGCTTTGATTCCAGTGTTGTTTCCTCTAGCCAATATGTCTGCCTCAGCGTTTCATGCTCAGAACACTCTTGAAGTATATGTTTGGCACTCTGTACTGCCTGTCCACATGGCCGTGTTGCCAATCTTGAACTTTGTATACATGTGACTGCGGAGTCGGTTGTGTCCTGTTCTGAGACGTAGAATTATAACTTGTTCTGATCTGTTCATAATGTGATAGTCATCTTGTGTTGGTGTTTGTGGCTTTCTTATTGACTTGATCATCTGTTTTTTCTGATGGTAGGTGATTGGTATATCTGGTTGATCTTCGGCAGCACCTTCCTTAGCCAGTTGGTCTGCTTTTTCATTTCCTGGTATTCCACAGTGAGAGGGTATCCACTGCATGGTTACCCTATACTGGTAAGACAATTCGCTAAGTAGTTTTTTCAAGTCTGTTAGTTTTCCAGACTGGAGAGCTTGAAGCACTGACCTTGCATCTGTCAGGAATACCACAGGCTGTAGGCCAGAGTTGGAGTTCAGCAGTTTTTTAGCTGCCACACTAATTGCCTGGATTTCTGCATCATAATTATTGCAGAATTTTCCTGTCGGTGTTCTGATTGTATCTCTAGGCTTGTGTGGATATTCTATATATACACCTGCACCTCCATTCCTCACAGCATTCTGTGCTGACCCATCTGTGTATACTCTGACCCATATATCTTGTGGATATTCCTCGTCCAGGAAACTGAGGGTGACTGTCCTCCACTGCACACTGTTCTGTTCGTCCTCGCTTAGTATTCCTTTCACATGGGTCTGAATGTATATTGGCATTCCATGCCTTTCACTCCATGGGGTTTGTTCTGGTACAGACCTTAAGGGGCTGTCAACTTCAGGTAGGTCTGTAAGTTGTCTACGGAGTCATTTAGCTTGATGGATAAAGCTGCTTCTTTTCAGTCGCCCCATTGCTAGGTTTGGGAATCTTTCCTTCATTGGATGACTTGGCATACACTTAAACTTTTCTGCTTGAATTAGTACTTTTGTGTCTCTGCGTTCGCCAAGTGTTTGCATTCTTCCCATTTTCTGCATCTCTGCTATGGGTGTTGATTTCATTGCTCCCAACATTATTATATGCCTGGTTTTGCACTTTATCTAGATCTTGTAATGTGGTGTTTGATGCAGGACACCACGCAGCTGAACCATATTCCAGGTGTGGTCTTATGCCTTGCTGGTAAACTTTACTGAGTATATTCCCACTGGCTCCCCATGTGGTTCCACTTAGTTTTCTCAGGATAGCTAACTTCCTCCTGGCTTTTGTTGTTGCTTTGTTTATGTGCTGCTTCCATGTCAGCTTATCATCAAAAGTAACTCCGAGGTATGTTGGTTGTTTGTCTTCTTTCAAGAGCTCTCCGTCTATCTTGATATGACCGGCTTTTTGTTTTGGTGAGAGGGTAAAGAGTGTAGTGCTGCACTTATCTGTGTTAATGCTGACACACCATCTATTTGCCCATAAGGTTAGGGCATCAATAGCTCTTTGTATTTGTTTAGTGGCCACTGTCGCATGTTCTTCCGTGCACCAGATCACCAGGTCGTCAGCATACATTGCACAATGGAAACATGTCAAGAACTGTTACAACAACAATGAATATCCCCTACAGGTATTGAGATATCATCAGTAACCCAAACATATACAAGGGTGAATTGAAGAGTTTTGCCTCCAGAACTATAACTTTGACAACAGCGATCAGAGCCATGTGACACGTATGTGAAAATAATCTCTAAGGAAATGACCACCTGGAAATGTAATGTCATGTGCCTGGAATGTGATGCATGCAGACATAAAATGTTGGCGTGTATGGAAATACAGTTGAAGCAACTTGATGTGATTGAACTCCTGGTGGCAGAAGGTTGTTTGCCCATCAACATGCATCGAAGAAATATTGCTGTATATGGTGGTGCCTGTGTGGATGTAAGTACTGTCAGGAGATGGGCAAGGACTGTAAAAGACATCAATCCAATGACGTAAAGCCTGCATGACCAGGCGCCCAGTGGACGTCCGATCACAGTCGTGGATGCACAACACCAAACTTGCATGGATGAACTGATTTGTGCCAATCACCATGTCAATCAGAAAGATATCACCACGATGCTTAGGATTTTGACTAAGCGAATCCATCACATTATCCATGCCTTGCATTGGTATAGGAAAGTATGTGCGAGATGGGGCCCTCGAATGCTGACACCGGAAATGAAACTGTGGCCTAACTCCAACTCTGGCCTACAGCCTGTAGTATTCCTGACAGATGCAAGGTCAGTGCTTCAGGCTCTCCAGTCTGGAAAACTAACAGACTTGAAAAAACTACTTAGCGAATTGTCTTACCAGTATAGGGTAACCATGCAGTGGATACCCTCTCACTGTGGAATACCAGGAAATGAAAAAGCAGACCAACTGGCTAAGGAAGGTGCTGCCGAAGACCAACCAGATATACCAACCACCTACCATCAGAAAAAAACAGATGATCAAGTCAATAAGAAAGCCACAAACGCCAACACAAGATGACTATCACATTATGAACAGATCAGAGCAAGTTATAATTCTACGTCTCAGAACAGGACACAACCGACTCCGCAGTCACATGTATACAAAGTTCAAGATTGGCAACACGGCCATGTGTACATGTGGACAGGCAGCACAGAGTGCCAAACATATACTTCAAGAGTGTTCTGAGCATGAAACGCTGAGGCATACATATTGGCCAGAGGAAACAACACTGGAATCAAAGCTCTATGGGACACTGTATGAACTACAAAAGACAGTGAGTTTTATTAAGGAGACAGAATTACAGATATAGACATGTTTCAAATGAACGAAAGAAGAAGAAACTGTGGCAACAGCAGGCATGTCAGGAATTTCTGACATGATATGAACAGGAAGGTGGTGCCTTTATCTGCAGAATTGTCAATGGTGACTAGTCATGGACACATCATTATGACCCCGCAAACAAGCAATGGCATGCCACATATCAATTCTATCAGATATGCTCAGAAAATCAAGGAGAAACATCATAGCCATACAGGTGTGCTGCTGGTGCAACCAAGGATGATCTGCTCTGCTTCATTTTTAATTCTCTAAAATTTCTAAACTGTCTTTGACTGGCTGTGGCACCTGCATATTCAATGCTTGTTTATAGTAAAGCTGTGATATTTACACCTTTCAGACAAGCACTTCAAATATGGCATGCCTTTGATTCAGATGAACTTCCCAAGCCTGTTACAGCCTTTCAATCTGTTTCCAAGACTATGCATTTCTTCTGTGCCATAATGGTTTATCACTCACTGGACCCTTGGACTCCTGCATGCCAAAACATTTCCCTCACTGGAAACACTTGGCAGGGAGTTGGACTTGAGTTAACCATGTATATTTCATATGATGTGTTGTGATGGCATCCTTACTCTTATCATGTGTAATTAGACACTCCTGTGAGTGTTTTTCCAATATAGGAAGCACTCTACAATAAAATTGGACTAAGGATGGATGATTCATCCTCTTTGCTGAGTTTTCCTTAACAGACATGTTTTCACACACATTTTCTGTGGAGTGGACTATACAACTGCATATTTGTAATTTCTATTTTTCCTCCATAAAACATCACAGATTATTTGTCACTTGCACTAAATGAGTTCCAACGACAACATAGAAATTCAAAATGTTCCATTATTAAAAATCAACAATTTTACATATTTAGGCACCAATCTAGCATTGGATGGAGACTCATCAAAAGAAATTTTACACCGTATTGCCCTTGCAGCGGTGCTTTCAATAACCTATGCAACATCTGGACGTCAAACACAGTAAGAAACACCACAAAACTCAAGTTGTTTAACTCCAACATCATCCCTATTCTATCATATGGGTGCGAAAGTTGGAAAGCCACAAAAGCCACAGATAAGAGACTCTACTCCTTTGAAAACAAATGCCTACGTACCATTCTGAATGTTAAGTGGAGTGACTTTAAATCTAACACTACTATAAGAGAGGAAAGCAAACAAACCTATATATCTTCCTTCATTAGACAAAGGCGTTGGACTTACATCGGCCATGTTCTCAGAATGAACAGCCTAAGAATTCCCCAGCAGTCACTATATTGGGTGCCACCTGGAGTAAGAAGAAGAGGGAGACCTAGATAAACTCTACGAAGAACCATTAATAGAGAAGGCATGTCAATGAACCTAAACAGCACACAACAATTTAAAGACCTGGCAACACAAAGACAGAAATGGAAAGCTATGGTTTCTGCCCTATGCACCGCCTATGGCCCTGGAGGAACATAACTAAATGCTGCCTTCTAGCACAGTGATGCCTTCACATTATGCTCAATAGAGGGATCATGCATTCTTCTGGAAGTTTTCCCTAATCATGCAAAGACAACTAACTTGTCAATCATGGCCAGCCATTGTTTGTTATAGAAGACACACAGATATATATGTCTTGTATGTGCCTGTCATGAGCTATAAATAGATATCATTGCACTCCAGGCAGACCCATAGTTGCCCAGCTCCCCCCAGCAAATGTCCATGGGTATACTTGCTAATTGTTCCTATGGCTCACTGGTTAGATTTGCCCCTCATTCTATTCTGCAGGTCTCCAGTTATACTACTTCCATGTTCAATATCAAATTCTCAGAATTTCTGGCTTGATATCCCATCGGTCCTTGTATTCGCATCAAGCAAGCATCATTGTGAAGCAGATTCCCTGCATCTATCTACACCCAGTACCATGAATCCCTGTATCTATCTTCTTACACTACTATGAACGCCATATCTATTTCTTCCCACTTTCGTGAACCCCAGCATTATCAATTATCTGTCTATCTGCTCCCAATACCGTGAACCCCTGCATCTATCTACTGTCTCTACCATGAACCCTTGCATGTCCCAGGCAGTAAATCTATTTGATGCAATGTATATTGGAAGTATATTGCAAGCCATGCATTTTTATATCTTTTAATTTTTATATCTTTTGCAGTATGGACAGAGTGTCTAACATAATAACATTTCAATGCGGCACTCGTTATAGTTTTTAAGATATTGTAATGTAAAGTTTGCTAACAAACTACAACTTGTGTAACTCTAGGATTTGATGTATGGTCTGTTTCAAATCTTGAGTGAAGAAATGCAAATTTATGTCAGAATTGCATGAATTTTAATATAAAAATTGTATATATGAAACATATACATTTATGTAACATGATCGTGTCATTAGAGATGAGAGAGTTCTGCAGTGCTATATAACTCCTATTCTAACATATGGGTGTGAGTCTTGGACAATAAACAAACTGGAAAGTGGGAAATTAGAGGCAACAGAGATGTGGTTCTACAGAAGAATGCTGAGAATACCATGGACTGCCAGAAAATCTAATGTAGAGGTGTTGAAAGAGTCAAATGCGAAACTGACCTTAATCAACAATATAAGAAAAAGGCAACCTTCTTTTTTTGGCCACTTCATGAGACAGGCAGGTTTAGAGAACATAGTCGCAACAGGAAAAATTGAAGGCACCAGAGACAGAGGGCGACAACATGAGAAAATATTTGACAGTTTGACAACCTGGCATGGCAAGGAAACAAAAATGACTATGATACATAATACTGTGGACAGAGAGCTGTGGAGAGCCATGACTGCCTATGCCACCCAGCATGGCACCTGATGATGATGATTCTTGCAGGATATGTTCAGTGGTCTGTACTTCCTGCCCACATTGACAAAGAGGTGATGGAACCAGTCTTAATCTACTTAAATGGTCATTTACTCTGTTGTGTCCTGTTCTGAGGAAGAAAATCTGTTCAGCTCTATCAAGATAGTGGTAATTTGAGTTTTGGGTGGTCGACTTTCCTAATGGTTTAGATGAGGGTCCTCTTTTCTTGGTAGGTGATTTCTTGGTCTTTTTCTTCCTGTGTTGCTACATCCTTTGTCAGTCTATCTGCCTCTTCATTTTCTGGTATGCCACAGTGGAATGGTATCCACTGTAGTATTACCCTTCTTTGGATACTAACTTCTCGCATGGCTTCCTTCAGGTCTGGCAGTTTACAACTCTCGACGGCTTTTAGGACAGACATAGCATCAGTAAGAAATACCACCCATTGACATTAGCTTATTGTGTTTTTAATTATTTCTGCAGCAATGTTTAATGCTTGTATTCTGCAGAGTAGTTGGAGCGGAATATTCCAGTTGGTGAACATGTGGATTCATTTTCTTTTTCTTGATATTTTATGCACATGCCAGCACCTCCATTCTTCACTGCTCTTGTTGCTGATCCGTCTGTATATACTTGTATCCATGCTTCTCTGGGGTACATATCTTCAATCATGTTGCATACTATTGTTTTCTTTAGAAGATTATTCAGTTCTATCATAGTGTGGTAGTTGTTTATGGTGGTTCTGATAGTGAGATTTGAGTATTGCTCCAACAGAACTGAAAAAAGTATTGGTGATATCTCTCTTGTTATGTCTAGTAGTTCATCCTTATATTTTCTGTTTAGTTTTTTGGATCAGTGTATAAAACTGCTCCTCTTCAGTCTTCCACTGACTAGTTCACCATATCTGGCCCTCATTGGATGTGCTGGCATACTCTTATACTTTTCTGCATGGACCATGGTATTAGTGTCTCGCCTGTATGGTAAAGGGGGTGACGCCTGTAATTTTTTTCATTTCATTTATGGGAGAGGTCTTCATGGCACCTGTGGTATGGCTAAGTGCTTGATTTTGTACAGTGTTCAGGGCTTGTAGATGGAAGTTCACTGCTGAAGTCCATGCTGTTGATCCATATTCTAGTACTGGACTAATTGCACCTGTATATACCTTCTTTAAGGTAGCCTCATTGGCCCCATCTCCAGTTTGTTCCTGCCGATTTCCTCAGGGAGGCAAGTTTCTTTCTTGCCTTTGCTTTCTGAATATGAGGCCTCCATGTGTCTTGTATCTAGTCAAAGTTTAACATTAACGTCAAAGTTAGCCCAGACAACAGGGAGGTTTGACAAAACAAACCTATACCTGAAGTCATGGAGGCACCAATCTCAATGAAAAAACTGGAGCATGCAATATTCAAATTGAAAATGAAAAGGTTCCCATGAACGTCCAATGAAATTATTAAAAATCTTGGAATTCCAACAAGAGCAAAGCTACTGGAGGGAAGAAATAATGATAACACTCCTCAAATCAGGAAAGGATGGTAACACAATCACCAATTACAGAACCATCAGCCTCACAAGCTGTCAATGCAAAACAATGAAACACATTATCAATCTTAGAATGCAGTGGTACCTAGAAATTGAAAACCTCATATCGCAGCAAGCAGGCTTCAGTCAGTGCTGCTCTACTGAAGATAAGGCAACCTACCTCTCCCAAGAGATTGAGGATACCTTCCAAGATAAGAAACTGGTACTAACAACATGGATAGACCTCAGGAAAGCTTTTGACAAGGTTTGAAAAGAATTCTGAAATGAAAGGGTTAAATAAAGAATGTACAAATGGGTAAGAGCATACTTTCAGTGCATAATAGAAGAAGCAAGGTATAATTGGATTGTTGCAAGAGCAAGAAAGCCCTACTGTGTCAGGGAGGAGCCAAGTCACCCACACTTTTCTTGGTTCACATCAATGACATAGTTGCTGAACTATCACATGGGATCAAAGTCGCAATGTATACTGATGACCTGGTGATCTGGTGCACGGAAGAACATGAGACAGTGACCACTAAAAAAATTCAAAGAGCTATCAATGCCGTAACCATATGGACAAATAGATGGTGCGTCAGCACTAACACAGATAAGTGCAGCACTACACTCTTTATTCTCTCACCAAAATAAAAATCAGATGATATCAAGATAGGTGGAGAGCTTTTGAAAGAAGACAAACAACCCACATACCTTGGAGTTACTTTTAATGATAAGCTGACATGGAAGCAGCACATAAACAAAGCAACAACAAAAGCCAGGAGGAAGTTAGCTATCCTGAGAAAACTAATTGGAACCACATGGGAGCCAGTGGGTATATATACTCCGTATAGTGTAGGCCTACCAGCATGACATAAGATAACACCTGGAATATGGTTCAGCTGCGTGGTGTCCTGCATCAAACACCAGATTGCAAGATCTAGATAAAGTGTAAAACCAGGCACTTAGGATAATGTTGGGCGCAATAAAATCAACACCCATAGTAGACATGCAGAAAATAGGAAGAATGCAAACACTTGTTGGACACAAAGGTACTAATGCAAGCAGAAAAGTTTCAGAGTATGCCAAGTCATACAATGAAGGAAAGATTCCAAAATCTAGCAATGTAGTGACTGAAAAGAAGCAGCTTTATCCACCAAGCTAATTGACTCTGTAGACAACTTACAGACCTACCTGATGTTGACAGCCCCTTAAGGTCTGTGCCAGAACAAACCACTTGGACTGAAAGGTATGGAATACCAATATACATTTAGACCCATGTGAAAGGAATACTAAGTGAGGACGAACAGAACAGTGTGCAGCAAAGGACAGTCACCATCAGTTTCCTAGACGAGAAATATCCATAAGACATATGGGTCAGACTATCCATGGATGGGTCAGCACAGAATGCAGTGAGAAATGGAAGTGCAGGTGTATATATAGAATATCCACACAAGTCTAGAGATATGATCAGAACACCGACGGGAAAATTCTGCAATAATTATAATGCAGAAATCCAGGCAATTAGGGTGGTAACTGAAAAACTGCTGAACTCCAACATGCCCACAGCCCATGGTATTCCTGACAGATGCAAGGTCAGTGCTTCAAGCTCTCCAGTCTGGAAAACTAACAGACGTACAAAAACTACTTAATGAACTGTCTTACCAGTATAAGGTAACCATGAATTGGATGCCCTCTCATTGTGGAATACCAGGAAATAAAAAAGCAGACCAACTGGCTATGGAAGATGCTGCAGAGGACCAACTAGATGTACCGGTTATGACAAAATATTCCCATGACAAAATATACCAAACAAAATATTCCCATGACAAAATATATAAGAAAAATATCCCCATATAGCCAAAAATTAGGGAAATAGTAATGGTAACAGAAAAATTGTTGAAGTAAACTATGACAATCCCCTAGGAGACATAGTATGATATCTTGTATACAAACATACCGTGGAAAGAAATGGAGTGACTAAGACTGTGAAAATAAAATTTTTGTTCAAATTCTTGTTTCCACAAACTAGAAAATTAAAATAGCAAACATAGGCTGGAATCAGAAATGTAACCAGACTGTCAAGTCTTTTATGTAAACATACTACCTTGACATTTGTGTGGTCAGTGCATACCTCTAAGATAGTCGATAGGACGATCTCAGAACATGCAAAACAAGGGATGTTACCACCTTGAGGGAGAAAATGGGATGAATGGTCCAAGAGTAAAATATAAAAAAAGATATGTTTGGGTTTATGTTCTTAGTTCAGAGGTTCATAATCAGTAGTCCATTTTATTCAAGTAGTATTTCAGTGTAGAAGTTTCTAGTAGATTCTTATGTGAACGTTTTAGTTGAGTGATTCAAAGAACTTCCAAGCCATTAGTAAGTAGTTGAGTGATTTGAAGGACTTCCAAGCCATTAGTGTAAATTTGTTCAGATTTAGGAATGTTTTACTGACTTTGTCCAATGAATCTAGTGACCAGCTGCCATGTGTTACGTTAACATTTTAGCATTATGGATTTTGTAAAGATTTTCTTTAAAGATGGCCACATTTATTACATCACAGAAAGGTTGTAGAAAATTTGTTTTAGGAAAGTTTATGTTTGCGTAGCACAGATCTGAAGCTGGTGGGAAAGAGATAAAAGTGTGATGTACGAACATGTCATGCTAGAGTTGACACTCTTGATCATAATGTAGTTTTGGAGCATGGTCAACATGATCATTCACTTGTTCATGGTAAAGTTGCTGTAGCAACTGCTAGAGAACATGTGAGGCAATGTGCTGAAAACACAGAAGAAGGTACTAGGCACATTGTGCAACATTCTTTAAGACAAGTATCAATCCAGCATGCACATCTACCTCAACAAGAATCTTTAACTAGAGACGTTTGCAGACATTAGCAAAATAGAATCCAGACTCTTATCCATGTTTGTGAAGGTGGGTGGGGCAGCCAGGTCCACAATTTTCATCATCCACACTTCAAATATGGAGGATTAACAATGATGTATTTCCGATTCTGGGATCTCTAAGACATTTGTCACATCCAACATCAGGGTGATATATAGAAAATAATATGTACTACCTATTTATAGCAGGTTATCAGGACAGATTGTTCGGAGAGTGGTCATGGCAGGAGTTACATTTGCATGTCATCTAGAGTTAGCAGTTGAATAATTTTTTATCTTATAAATTAATAGTAAAAGCATTAAGACCTGCATACAAATGATGTGGGTAAATAAATACAATATTCATATCAAAGTGTATCAATTAATTATATACTATAGTCCTAACATCATTAACCTAGAAATAATTTCCTTACAGCTATCCAATATTTGTATGTTCTAGTTCTTATTTGGGCTCATAGTCCAGAATTTAAAATACTATGCAGAATAGTATGATAGTGCTAAACACAATCTCAATTAAAAACATAATCAATAAAAGGTAGTACTGCTAGTAAAACTGAATGAAAATAATATTCACGTGAAAGACCGGTAATGACATTCTACTGGATAACGACTGACACACTATCACTTTCGGATGCCTACCGGAATTAATATATACAACAAAACACAGAATATAAACATACAAATGACAATGCACAGGACATAATCAACATTTCGGATCAAAAGACCTTTGTCAAGATACGCACATAACATAACAATACGATGAGTAGAAATGACTACACCAAAACAAGCGTGTCCGAGTGAAATATGGTTGCGAGATACGGGAAGGATATGGACAGGAAGTACACAAAGACGATAATATAGGTGGAACCAGAAGAACACAAAGATGATGTAAATGACGGCAAAAAAAGAATAAAAACGCATACCAATCCAACCGAGAACTATGCAAAAGAGTGGTCGAATTTAGTCCAAAAGGCTTGAGGGTGTCCAACTAAAAAATGAGACGGTTTTCTAGGGCGTACCTAGATCTATCTTTGGTGGTGCAGGATCTGATGGCAGTGACCTGAATATCAAAGACACCTCAGTGGACATCGCCGTTGAAGTGATTGGCCACAAAAGTTGGTTTTCTGTGTTTAATGGCATGCAGGTGGTTACAGAAGCGGTCGCTTAATCGTAAGTCATTTTCACCAATATATTGCTTGCCACAACGTTTACATATGATCACGTAAATAACATTATGGGATTCACAGTGCACGTTTCAAGGTTTGCACATTATATCATCCAACCACACTCATCTTTTATCTGACTTAGAAACTTCTAAAGTTTTACTTTTACAGCGTTTACAGTCCCATACTTACAACAACAGTCTACTCTATGCCCTCATCCGTGGTATTATCCACGTTCTCAATGGGCAGCTATACCAATTTATGTGCACTCATCACAACAATAAACTGAATTCTCTTCACTCCACATCTCAGGTTTTCTCCCTACTGTGGTAGCTAATTTACCACTACCGTGCCTCAATACTGGTCACCATACCACTAATACCCGGGTGGTCTGCATTCCTCCTGACCTGAGTCTCTCTGACAGTGAAATTTCTGTCCTTAACAAGGGCCTCAAGTTCATCCCTCTCCATCCTGTATATGATCAATACTCGCTTCTTCGGGATATCCACCAAAACCATCATCGTCTTCAGCTTCATTATCATTTATTTGGCAAAGAGTCATCTGCCACTGATGATATGTTCTCTCGATATGAACAGAAGAAATATTCTTGGACTCCTAAGTCTGGTGCATCAGACGCTCTTGATCTCTACATCAAGAACACCCTCCATGACATTCAATCACTTCATCACAACCATATCAAATGCTTCAACATCAACCCGGACGAATCTCGCGCTTTGACGAATCATCACCGCTGGGATATTCTTCTTCTTTCGTTCACTTGAAACATGTCTATATCTGTAATTCTGTCTCCTTAATAAAACTCACTGTCTTTTGTAGTTCATACAGTGTCCCATAGAGTTTTGATTCCAGTGTTGTTTCCTCTGGCCAATATGTCTGCCTCAGCACCGCTGGGATGATATTGTCATCAAACCAGCAGATAAGGGTGGGGCCATTATTGTGTGGTGCAAGGACCTTCATCTCCAGGAGGGCCACCAAGCACTCTCCAACCCTTCTTTCTACACTGCTCACACATCTGACTTGACGGTATCTAACCAGAAGGTGGTTAACAACACTGAACACCCTTATCCATGACAACCACCTTCCTACCACTGCCAAGGCACTTCGTATCCATAAAAGCTGTTTAGGCAGACCTGTTTTCTATATACTGCCCAAAATCCACAAGGAATTGAACCCTGGCAGACCTATTGTCTCAGCTTGCTCTTATCCTACTGAGCGCATCTCTGACTTCCTCGACAGCATTTTCCAGCCCTTAGTCGAACAACTGTCTTCATTCTAGAAAGACACCAAGCATGCCATGACCATTTTTTTTTCTATTCATTTGTCTTCTGACCATACCTATCATCTGTTCTTGCTTGATGTTTGCTCTCTGTACACTTCTATACCCCATGCTGATGGTCTCAGGACTTTGCAGTTCTTTCTGGACAAGAATCCACATCCCTCTGTATCTACTCCTACTCTTATCTGCCTTGCTGAACTGGTGCTCACACTCAACTCTTTTGAATTTGATGGGCATTTTTTCTATCAGATCAGCGGGCGTTGCTATGGGCACCAAAATGGGACCTAGCTATGCTTGTCTTTTCTTGGGACATCTAGTTTAGTCGAACATGGTCCATTCCCATCTCTTTTCCACAGATGATGGGATAGGTATTACTGACATGACAGAAACTGAATTATCTCGCTTCATCAACAATTCAACCCTGCTATTAAATTCACATCTAACAACTCCACTACCTCTGTCCACTTCCTGGACATCATTGTCACTATTCATCCCTCTTACCTCAGCACATCTGTCTACTATAAACCTACTGATGCAGATGACGACGACTTTCTCGACAAATCCGCTGAGATGATCAAGTTCTTCTGTATGCGTTCATTCCCAAACATTCTTTCATTGGCTTGGCTCAGTGTATGCCAGCTATCTCACCTTGATACCATGACTAATTTCCAGGGTTCTTTCTCCTCCTCTGATAGAGCTAAATTTGTTCTTACCTTTCATCCCCATAACTCCACTGTTCGTTGCATCCTGCTTAAATATTATTCTCTTCTTCAGTCTGATCCTGACACCTGTGCTGCTTTGCACAACCTACCTCTGATGGTCTATAGGCACAACAAAAATCTGAAGGACATCTTGGACCATAACCACCTCAGGTCTTCTGCTCCTGACCATTTTGGTACCGTTCGTTGCTCACGTGGTCGTTCCTACACATGTCCTTATGTGGTTCAGATGCACTCCATCTCATTTCCCATGGCCGCTTTCTCCATCGATGAGGCCTTTACATATGAATCCCATAATGTTATTTACGTGATCATATGTAAACGTTGTGGCAAGCAATATATTGGTGAAAATGACTTAAGATTAAGCAATGTCTTCTGTAACCACCTGCATGCTATTAAACACAGAAAACTAAGATCTGTGCCCAAACACTTCAACAGCAATGTCCACAATGGTGTCCTTGATATTCAGGTCACTGCCATCAGATCCTGCACCACCGATGATAGATGTAGGTACCCCCTAGAAAACCATCTCATTTTTTAGTTGGACACCCTCAAGCCTTTTGGACTCAATTCGACCACTCTTTTGCATAGTTCTCGGTCGGATTGGTCTTTGTCTTTATTCATTTTTTGCCGTCATTTACATCATCTTTGTGTTCTTCTGGTTCCACCTATATTATCATCTTTGTGTACTTCCTGTCCGTATCCTTCCGGTATCTCGCAACCATATTTCACTTGGACACGCTTGTTGTGGTGGTCATTTCTACTCGTCGTGTTTTTATGTTATGTGCATATCTTGACAGAGAGCCTTATGGTTCGAAATGTCGATTATGTCCTGTGAATTGTCATTTGTACATTTATATTCTGTATTTTGTTGTATACATTAATTCACGTAGGCATCTGACAGTGATAGTGTGTCAGTCGTTATCCAGTAGAACGTCATTCACTGTGATAGTCTTTCGTTGGTCAATGAATATTCCAAGCTGCTGTCAATGTTTTATTAAATATTGATGTTACATTTCTACACAACTGTCCATCTTGTCCAATAAGAATATCACAATCACACTTCCAAATTATGCTCTTTATTAAAATTCATACTTACAAGAAGCAAAATGGATGAAAACTCTGTTTGATTGCAGTAGGTTAGCAGGTCAGTAGGCCAATGCACAACTTGTCTGACAAGGAAGCTGAAATGCAACAGATCATCGTTATTAGAGACATGGAATTCTTCACTTCCATATCATCACCAGATGGAAAATTAATTATGGGTTTAATATTATATTGTTATAAAAATGTACTAAATAAGTGTCTTTGTCATGTTTAAAAATACAGTAATTTGCAGCAAGCTTCTTGCAGACAGAAAATGTATGAATGGCACATAAATATGGTAGTGGCTGTTTTAAATTATCTCATTACAAATAACTTTCACCTAACACATTTAATGCAATAATCAATCAACATTAGGATATGTCAATGATTATATAAACAATTGATGACTCTAAACATGAATTATATATCATGTTGCTAAAAACATGTTTTGCTTACCAAGTTTCTTATTCGCATGAAGCCGGCCAATAGCTGGGAAAAGGAAGGAACGATTGCATAAAACAGACCAGCATGCAATGCGTGACCTTCTCCTTGCTCAAACTAAATTTCAGTCAAAACATAACATCTGGGGCAGTGTGTCTTGTCTGTGTACCTGTCATAAAAAGCACTTTATAACATATCTTGTCTGTACCTGTCATAGAAGCACTTTATAACATATCTTGTCTGTACCTGTCATAGAAGCACTTTATAACATATCTCGTCTGTACCTGTCATAGAAGCACTTTATAACATATCTTGTCTGTACCTGTCATAGAGAGCACTTTATAACATATCCTGTCTGTACCTGTCATAGAAGCACTTTATAACATATCTTGTCTGTACCTGTCATAGAAGCACTTTATAACATATCTTGTCTGTACCTGTCATAGAGAGCACTTTATAACATATCCTGTCTGTACCTGTCATAGAAGCACTTTATAACATATCTTGTCTGTACCTGTCATAGAAGCACTTTATAACATATCTTGTCTGTACCTGTCATAGAGAGCACTTTATAACATATCCTGTCTGTACCTGTCATAGAAGCACTTTATAACATATCCTGTCTGTACCTGTCATAGAAGCACTTTATAACATATCTTGTCTGTACCTGTCATAGAAGCACTTTATAACATATCTGTCTGTACCTGTCATAGAAGCACTTTATAACATCCTGTCTGTACCTGTCATAGAGAGTACTTTATAACATATCTTGTCTGTACCTGTCATAGAGAGCACTTTATAACATATCCTGTCTGTACCTGTCATAGAGAGCACTTTATAACATATCCTGTCTGTACCTGTCATAGAAGCACTTTATAACATATCCTGTCTGTACCTGTCATAGAAGCACTTTATAACATATCCTGTCTGTACCTGTCATAGAAGCACTTTATAACATATCCTGTCTGTACCTGTCATAGAAGCACTTTATAACATATCCTGTCTGTACCTGTCATAGAAGCACTTTATAACATATCTTGTCTGTACCTGTCATAGAAGCACTTTATAACATATTCTGTCTGTGCATGTCATAGAGATAGTCTTGTAATATCACATGGAAAGACCACTTTTGATGTGTTTTGTTGTTCCCTCTGATGTGTGTTTGATCTTTTAAGGTGCAATTCCAAAGTTCAGAAGATCATTAGAGGGAGTCCGTGCTCACCCGTATAATCGAGTCTCATTGTCTTAACACATGCTCAAGGTTAGTTACTTTTGACATTTACTTCACTTTATGATATTTTCCTATGATATAGTATATTGTGTGTGGATTGTTTTCATTATACAACTTTTTTATTTGTATTATGTCATAATGTTTGATACAGACACCTTGTATCATATCATTTCTCAAAGCCATATGTGCTATGAAAATTAACTACTATTTCGTGGGGGGTGGGGGCCTGACCCTCAAATAACAGGTATCATTTTAGTGGCAGAGGAATTTAATTCATATACACGTAACCTTGAATATGCATCAAAATCCCAGGATGTCAGATGTGATCTGATGTATGTCATGGACAAAAAATGTGGCCTACAGTAATACTGATAAAATCCCAGGATGTCAGATGTGATCTGGTAGGTGTCATGAAAAAAATTGGAGACCACAGTAATATGAAACAACCAAAATCCCATGTTGTCAGATGTGATCTGTTGGATATAATTAACAAAATTGGGACCTACAATAATACTGACAAAATCCCAGGGTGTCAGATGTGATCTGAAACATGGACAAAATTGGAGCCTGCAGTAATACTGACAAAAGAGCAGTACAAGAATCAGACAACCACATCGTCCTGTATGCCAGACAAGCGCCTTCCAAAGAGATTATTCTATGGGGAGCTGTGTGAAGGTAAACGTTCAAATGGAGGGCAGAAAAAGCGCTTCAAGGATCACCTAAAAAGCTGTCTCAAGCAAGCAGCATCGATCCTAGCTCCTGGGAGACTACAGCACTTGATCGCTCAGCCTGGCACACCCAGATCACTGCTGGCATCACGAAATTTGAAAAAGAAAGAACACTGCGGGCAATCCACAAGCAAGAAGCAGAAGGACAAATCCGTAAATTCTCCTACCCCGAACCTTCAGCACTCCTGCATGCACTGCAATAGAACTTTCTGTGCACGAATCAGTCTCATCGGGCATCTACGAACCCACAAACAAAATTAGGAGTAGATTCTGAAACATCAGATTGGTTCAGTGTGGAAAAAAGGAGACAGTCAAGCATGTATCCTATCGCCATATCTATTCAATGTTTATGTAGAGAACATCATGAAGAATGTAAGAAATGACCAGCAGCAAAATAAAAATGTGTCTATTGTCTTATCCCTGCTTTTGCTATAAAGCATCGCAGGATTGAATGACAATCGGTTTATTTTGGACTATGGCATATTTGGCCACCTGATATGCAGTAACATTACATCTCAAAATGTTGGTAACTTCTTTGATCCATCTTCTTCTGCTTCCTTGCTGGTTTCAATTTCATGTTGTATTCTCTTGCTGCTGGTCAATATGGATTCTTTTTCATTTATTTGTGAAACAATCGCAGTCTCCTTTTCTCAATATATTTGACCAATGTTCAAATAGTGAAACCATCACAGTCTCCTTTTCTCAATATATTTGACCACAAACATTGTTCAAATAGTAAAACCATTACAGTCTCCTTTTCTCAATATATTTGAACATTGTTCAAATAGTGAAACCATCGCAGTCTTTTTTACTCAATATATTTGACCATTGTACAAATAGTGAAACCATCACAGTCTCCTTTTCTCAATATATTTTACCACAGACATTGTTCCAATAGTGAAACCATTGCAGTCTCCTTTTCTCAATATTTTGACCACAAACATTGTTCAAATAGTGAAACCATCACAGTCTCCTTTTCTCAATATATTTGACCACAGACATTGTTCCAATAGTGAAACCATCACAGTTTCCTTTTCTCAATATATTTGACCACAGACATTGTTCCAATAGTGAAACCATCACAGTCTCCTTTTCTCAAAATATTTGACCACAGATATTGTTCCAATAGTGAAACCATCGCAGTCTCCTTCTCTCAAAATATATTTGACCATTGTTCCAATAGTGAAACTATCACAGTCTCCTTTTCTCAATATATTTGACCACAGACATTGTTCAAATATTGAAACCATCGCAGTCTCCTTTTCTCAATATATTTGACCACAGACATTGTTCCAATAGTGAAACCATCACAGTCTCCTTCTCTCAATATATTTGACCACATACATTGTTCCAATAGTGAGACCATCGCAAGTCTCTTTTTCTCAATATATTTGACCACAGACATTGTTCCAATAGTGAAAGCATCACAGTCTCCTTTTCTCAATATATTTGACCACAGACATTGTTCCAATAGTGAAACCATCATAGTCTCCTTTTCTCAAAATATTTGACCACAGACATTGTTCAAATATTGAAACCATCGCAGTCTCCTTTTCTCAATATATTTGACCACAGACATTGTTCCAATAGTGAAACCATCAGTCTCCTTTTCTCAATATATTTGACCACAGACATTGTTCCAATAGTGAAACCATCATAGTCTCCATTTCTCAATATATTTGACCATTGTTCCAATAGTGAAACCATCGTAGTCTCCTTTTCTCAATATATTTGACCACAGACATTGTTCCAATAGTGAAAGCATCGCAGTCTCCTTTTCTCAATATATTTGACCACAGACATTGTTCCAATAGTGAAAGCATCGCAGTCTCCTTTTCTCAATATATTTGACCTTTGTTCCAATAGTGAAACCATCATAGTCTCCATTTCTCAATATATTTGACCATTGTTCCAATAGTGAAACCATCGTAGTCTCCTTTTCTCAATATATTTGACCACAGACATTGTTTCAATAGTGAAACCATCACAGTCTCCTTTTCTCAATATATTTGACCACAGACATTGTTCCAATAGTGAGACCATCGCAAGTCTCTTTTTCTCAATATATTTGACCACAGACATTGTTCCAATAGTGAAAGCATCACAGTCTCCTTTTCTCAATATATTTGACCACAGACATTGTTCCAATAGTGAAACCATCATAGTCTCCTTTTCTCAAAATATTTGACCACAGACATTGTTCAAATATTGAAACCATCGCAGTCTCCTTTTCTCAATATATTTGACCACAGACATTGTTCCAATAGTGAAACCATCACAGTCTCCTTTTCTCAATATATTTGACCACATACATTGTTCCAATAGTGAGACCATCGCAGTCTCTTTTTCTCAATATATTTGACCACAGACATTGTTCCAATAGTGAAAGCATCAGTCTCCTTTTCTCAATATATTTGACCACAGACATTGTTCCAATAGTGAAACCATCATAGTCTCCATTTCTCAATATATTTGACCATTGTTCCAATAGTGAAACCATCGTAGTCTCCTTTTCTCAATATATTTGACCACAGACATTGTTCCAATAGTGAAAGCATCGCAGTCTCCTTTTCTCAATATATTTGACCACAGACATTGTTCCAATAGTGAAAGCATCGCAGTCTCCTTTTCTCAATATATTTGACCTTTGTTCCAATAGTGAAACCATCATAGTCTCCATTTCTCAATATATTTGACCATTGTACCAATAGTGAAACCATCGTAGTCTCCTTTTCTCAATATATTTGACCACAGACATTGTTTCAATAGTGAAACCATCACAGTCTCCTTTTCTCAATATATTTGACCACAAATATTGTTCCAATAGTGAAACCATCGCAGTCTCCTTTTCTCAATATATTTGACCACAGACATTGTTCCAATAGTGAAACTATCACAGTCTCCTTTTCTCAATATATTTGACCACAAATATTGTTCCAATAGTGAAACCATCGCAGTCTCCTTTTCTCAATATATTTGACCACAGACATTGTTCCAAAAGTTCTTGTAATCTCTTCATTCCTCACGATTTATTCTTATTCTGTTTGCTTAGTTTCTTAGATGTCTCATTTCACAGGTAGTAAGCTTTCTCTCTTGTTCTTTAATGTCCATGTCTGACGTCGATAACACAATTTTAGTATGAAGATTAAATTACTTGCCTTTTGTATTTCATAATCGGTGTAAGTTCATCATTTATGTAGTTCACATTATGCATTCTTGTCTCGATCTCTGGTCGTCCCTTCATTGTCTGTAAAAATACTCCATCGTCATCTTTTGCTACAGCAGACACACAAACCAGTGAGATAAATACACACTCAATATTCAGCTACAACAAACACATATAGCAATGACATAACCACAAAAATAATATATCAAGTGACATATTCTTTCCAGAAAGTTGTCTTCGTCATGGATATTCTGAACGTCTCTCTGTTCCTGGCAAGCAGGTCTACATTGGCCAAAGACATGTGCATACACTCTTCGATATCGCTGGTCCATCGTCTTCTTCTCTTACCCGGCACTCTTCTATCTAGAATCAGCCTTTCGATACCATCATGTCGCTGTAAGTGTCAAAAATACTGTAGCTTACTTCTTATGATGGTATTTAGAAGCCACCCTTCGTTTAGTTTCAGTAATATCAAAACTTCATTGTTCTTCTTTTTCTCTGTCCATGATATTCATAGGATCTTTCTGTAGCACTTCATTTCAAATGAATTTATTCTTTTAGATATTGTCTTGTTTAAAGTCCAAGTCTCGCATCCATATGTTGCCACTGGGAAAACACATGATCTTAAAATGGTTAATTTAGTGTCGTTATTAATATTTTGCCATAGCTTTCTCATTTGTGTTAATTTGAGTGTTGCAATTATGAGTCTTCTTCTAATCTTGACTGAACAATCTCTGGAATTGTTTATATTTGCTCTCAGATATTCAAATTTGTTTACATATTCTAATTCTATATTGTCTATGTTGATTATTGGTTTGATCTTTGTTTTGTCTGTTGTCATAATTTTTTGTTTTCTGTGCATTTAGATATAAATTTTGGATCACACTGTATTTCTTTGTTGTTGTGATACTGTTTCAGTCCTTCAGGATGTATAGTAAGGAGAACTGTGTCATCTGCATATCTTATTTCTGGAATCTTGTACCCACCGATATTTATTGGATGAAACTCATTTTCCTCTAGTTCTTCTCTTAAATTTTGCATTATATTCTCTGCATAGATGTTAAAAAGATAAGGAGATAGAGTGTACCCCTGTCTCCCTCCACTCTTACTGCTGCTTGTTGTTCGTGAAATAATGTTTCTATAAGATGCATTAGATGTTTGGGGAAGCCCATGTCTCCCATGATGGACCATAGCTGGTGATGTTTAACACAATCAAATGTCTAAGTATAGTCTGTGAAACACATATTTAGATCTAAGCTGTGTTCTCTACATTTCTCAGTTATATTCATCATGTTGAATATGTGGTCTCTTGTTCCTCTTCCTGCTAAAAAAACCGGCTTGAACTTCATGAATTTCTGTTTCTAATGTGCGTTGTATTACAAAAATAATGACACCAATCTTCAGAAACAACATTGTAGATTTAAACACCACAATAACACTATTCAAAATGATTATTATTGCAACACTGTGCTACCAATGTCAAACATGGACAGCACAAGACAAATGTAAACTTGTGATAGCTGAAATGGCATCCTTACACACGTCTAAGAATATCGCTAAGAGACAGAGTGAGGAATGAGGACATTAGACAAAGAACCGGCACCTCCCCAATCTTGGAATATATTAAGAGATAACAGATAAAATGGTTTGCACACATCAGCAGACTACCATCAAGCGGCAGACCTAGAGGTCAACCACGAAAATGATGAATGACCAAAATAAAAGAGGAATTTTAAAAAACAAATTCCACAATATACTCAGCACACATGAGTTATCTTCATAAAACTCTTCTTCTCCTGATGCTGAAAGGCAACAAATGGTTTAGCAAGTAGATAGATAGATAGACAAATTCATGTTTTCAGCATTTACTAATGCGTTATTTTGTGTTTTTTTTTAAATTTTATTTCGACAGCTGGTAAAGTAATCATCATGTGCCTTTTGCCAGTCAATCAGTTTTTACAGAGAATAACATGTTTGTCAGGAGATGCAGCCACTGATGCCTGGTGCAATGCACATCATCATGTGTTCAACAAGCAAGCAGAACATCAACTAAGAAATGCTGTCATACAACTGTGTCCTGACACTATCATATAAGTAATAGTTCCATGGTCTGGATCATGCCTTTTCAAAGTAGATGATATTGCCCATGTGAGAAGAATGGGCAAGAGGTGGAAGGGTGGGTAATGTGATGGACATTTTAAGTGGCTGTTAAATAAAGGGGTAATAGTTGGTGGTGGGTGAAGTTTTATGAAACTTTCAAACAATCAATGTGCACAGAAAAGTTGAAAGTCACTTGCTACTTTGCAAGTACAGGGAGTAAGACAAGATCTTACAATTTGATTGATAGAAATAGTGCTAAGCTGAAGTCTTGGCCCTACATGATACTTCAGATCAGTGGCAAGCTTCTGCTCAGAACAGATACCTATATTATATTACTTTTAAGACATTTATGTCTTTTATTTTCTATATTGTTGAGAAACAACAAATCAATATTGGGACAGAACACTGGTGTATAAAGTCTATGCACATGGGATGATTGTGTGAAACCTACTGCACTCAATGACTTATTGTAGTCAATGTATGATCCAGCTATTGTTGCCAGGCTAAGTATCATGAGCTAATCTGTTATGTTTTATAAATATTTGTCTGGACTGTATATTCATAGAATGTATATATTGTGATATTTCATCAGTCACTCACATATCTAATGTGTTTACAAATCAATTCTTTATTATGACATCTCAATGACCATTGTGGTACCTACTTGTTCTCATGACATGAGAATGGTGTCATCTTGTTTTATATGGTAATGACATAATGCATGTTAATGATGCAAATATTCAAGTGCCTCGACCAGTCTTTTATTTTATTGTGATTGTTAAATTTATGTATTGACTGCTGTACACTCTGGACAAGGTCATAAAAGTTCCTTCTATTTCAGCATATGGCATACAGTGTATAAGCTGATAATCCCTGTAGCTGGTTGATTAGTTGTCTTGTGTGCAGTCACACTAATGAAGGGTCTTGTTCAGATGCATGGTGTGGCCTCAGATCTGTAAACAATAATAGGGAATCCAACACCCATGTCAACACTTAACTACAGATATTGAGATATACATTATCTATGTCTACAGTTAAAGTCAAATGTTGCACCATGTTAATTTTACTGACAATATTATCTATATAACACACGTTCTCCAGACAAAAAAATCCTCCTTATGGGAAGTCAGACCTGGACTTCAAGGTTGTGAGATGAACACTCAAACATCTCAGCAATGTGCAACACTTAGATGAAGAGCCCCTATTTATCTTTGAAATCCTTAGAACCAAATTATTTAATGAATAAAAAATCTATGACAGTGTAATATTACATTCTGTTCTATACCTGAAGTCAAATTACAAATCATGACAATAAAATAAAAAGATCAGAGTGATCTATCCCTAGGTAAGAATTTTGCGACATACTTACAGAATTTCAAGCATTGCATTACAGACAGACTGATCGTGTGGTCTGGTGAGCCCAGCGTTATCTCAGTAAATTAATCCTTCACCCCATGATCAGAATAATCTTATTTTATTAAAGCGAACTCATTCATCTTCTGCAAACCAACTTTGACATGATGCCAGGATAAATTTTTTGTTTCTAGTAGGTACTATCCTGTTCTGTAGGTTGGCGTATGTGACTTCAATTTGCTAGACAGAATGTTTAGTTGACAGAAGTTATTAAGGTGTTAAGATGATGGTATTTTACTAAACTTAGACCAAGAATATGTAAAAAGGCTTGGAACATGTTTAGTTCACATGAAGAATATAGTCAATCTGTGTTTGGCCAATGATATTATCCTGTACATTTTCTATGATAATTTGTTAAGCTTAATTTGATCAAATATCAGCACAGATGGTGCTTGTGTATTTTCAGTGCTCATCTCCATCTAAACCCACAATGGAAGAAGTAAGATACGCAATAGAAAGTTTAAAGAAAGGTAAAGCCCCAGGCAATGATGGCTTAACAGCTGAAATGATACACGCAGGCGGCGAGGCCAGAATCAAGATTTACCACAAACTCTGCTGCAAAATATGAGAAAGCGGTACATGGCCGGATGAATGGAAAAAATCATTATATATACCCCTCCCAAAAAAAGGGCGACCTTCAGATTTGCTCTAACTACCGAACTATAGCCCTTATAAGTCAAGCAAGTAAAATAATGTTAAACATCATAATGCAAAGAATCAAACAGAAATTAGAGATGGAGATAAACGAAACACAGGCTGGTTTCAGATCGGGCAGAGGAACAAGAGATCACATTCTTAACATGAGATTGATCATAGAAAAGTGTAGGGAATTTTCAACTGACCTGCACATGTGTTTCATAGATTACTCAAAAGCGTTTGACTGCGTCCAACACCAGCAACTATGGGAGATAATCAACAGCATGGGTTTCCCAAGACATCTGATTCATTTAATAGAGGAACTTTACCAAGATCAAAAGGCTGCATTGAAGTTAGAGGATGATCTCTCAGAGTGGTTTGAGGTACAGAGTGGAGTAAGGCAAGGGTGCACACTCTCCCCATACATGTTCAACATCTACGCTGAAAGTATAATGAGGAATGTGAGAGAAGACATACACAACACTGACTACCACACTTTAAACATAGGTGGATTCCTAATCCCGGAACTACGCTACGCAGACGACACAGTGCTTCTTTCAAATGATATAAAGGGATTGGAACAACTAATCAAGAACACAAAGAAATATAGCGAAGCACAAAATTTGTATTTAAACACGCAGAAAACAAAAATCATATCAACAGATATAACAACACAACAACCAAAAATCAGAATAGACAATACCGAGATAGAATGTGTGGATAAATTTGATTACTTAGGAGCAAACATCAATGGTGCAGGAGACTGCATGGCAGAAATAAGGAAGAGATTGGCAATGGCATATTGCAAAATAACGGCTGAAAAACATATGGAAAAACAACAAAATAGAAACGAAAGTGCTAATGTTACAAACTTTTATTTTTCCGGTTGCAACATACGGATGTGAAACATGGACTCTAAGTAAAACAGCGGCAAAGAGGATCAGCACCTTCGAGCTGAAATGCTACAGGAAGATACTTAGAATATCATGGAAGGATAAAATCAGAAACTCAGATATTATAAACACACTGAATATTCCAGAGTGTTGGTTACTAAACACAATAAAAAAAGAAAACTACGCCTCTTTGGTCATATAAAGAGACATAACTGTTTAGAAAGACAAATATTGGAGGGAAGAGTACCTGGGAAGAGGAGAAGGGGCAGACCAAGAAGACAATGGACTGACGACATTAAAGATAGCATGAATACATCGCTAGAAAATGTGCACTCCAGGTTGATCCATTAATGTCTAGTGAACCATTGCAGGATATGCATACTGACAGTTCCATGATTCACAGTATGGAATAAACTTCTCAGTCTGCTGTGCATTTGTCTGCTGTCCAGTTGTGAATACACTTCTGTCTGCTGTGTCGGTATCCAGTTCTACTGGTTGCATATTTAATATTGAATTGATAAAATTTCAGCATGGATGTTTCATCAACCTTGATGTCCGTATCTAGCAGGCACTTGTAAAATAGTCTCAACACATTGTCTAATTTCTTCAGACCTCCCCCGCACCAATTTTTGAGATAATTTATGAATAGTCCCCATACCCATTGTTAACTCCATCTATTTGTGCCTTGGATGCAAGCCTGTCTGCTGTCTCACTATGCTTAGCACAAGCATATCCTAGGCAGTAGATCTATGTGATGTCCTGAAGGTTGGATATAGTCACTGCTGCTTATATTGACACTATACATCTTTCAATCAAAACAATGACATAAATATAAACGCATAGAAAGCAAATAAAGTTAGCAACATATACTATTCTGGATATTGTGGCCTGTATGTTTTGTCTGCATCAAGTGCGTGTACATAAAACCAGCACTAATTATAAATGGAGAGTATGTCATGTGACGTATTCCTTCCACAACGTTGTCTTCCCAATGAACTCTCTGAACCTCTCTCTGTCTTGGGCGATGTGGCTTGTCTTCATCTGCAATGTTTGACTAGGCACTAATGGATCTGCCTGGGTGCAATGATGTCATTTCATAACCAATGACCACTGTTTTGATGTATTTCAGTGAATTATCTTATGATGAAACTTATGAATTATTTTATGATGAAACTTGTCCTGTTTGTCAATTTTGTCTTTATGTGTGTCTGTGATACAATTTATTATGTATGTCTGTGTGCAAATATATATTTAAGCCACTGTGTGTATGTCTGCACGTGTGCATACATGTGTAGATAGTTTTAAACTTATAAATTGAGTTTATACCACACGGTCTATGTGTGTATGTATGTATGTATGTATGTCTGTGTGTGTGTGTGTGTGTTGTGTATATGAATGTATGTGTGTATTGCTAAATGATCTCTGTAGTGATCATAAGAAAGTAAAAGGAACTCAAATATAATGACTGTTGGAGTACAGCTACTTGTATTAATGCAGATTATCAGAGTATTTTTCAGTGTGTGCGTATTTATGTAGACCTGTTTGTGTATGAAAGTCAGCACTGCAAATAGGTGCAGAGATTTTTGTTAACATCTAAAGGTCTGATCTTTCTCGAACATAAATGACACATATACAGCAAAAGTAACTGATTTATCCTACAACAAACTACAGAAACATGAAATGCCTCTAAACACACAGACCATCTTCAAGATGGAAGGTCTTACATGTGTTTATATGTACAGGAGTGCACACTAAAACATTTATATTGACATATCTGAGTGATTGTATTTTATATTTTGCATCTGCCAACAAACTGATGCTATTGTTATTAGACAAGTGTGAGATCAGTCTTGTGTAATTATAAATGATTTATTAATATTGACTGTTTGTGCTAAGTGTGAGATCAGCCTTGTCTGATTATAAATGATGTATCAAAGAATATTTGCTATTTTTAAGAGTATTCAATTAAATTTCTTGTAATTGTTGTGTCATAACATTGTCATTTCTAAACCTTCTCATGTGTCTGTGATTTTCTTCTCTGTCATAGCATACTCATTTTCAAACTTTCTCATTCCTATATCCATGATTTTCTTCCTTTTTATTGTTTATTCCTGACAATTGATTTTAAAGGACTATTTTGCACCTTCCAGTCTTCATCACATTTCTATCAATTTATTATTATATTCAACAATCGTTTTTTAAATGTAGTTTAGAAAATGTTATCCAGTAATTTTATGCAATATGTGCTCTTATATAAATCACCCCCACCGAAGACAGATGTGTCGGGACATCTGCGCAAATAAAACGGTGATACAATGCATTTCCATTCTCTGAACTACATCCTGCTGGAAATCTAGAATGGATCATGGTCCTGCCATGAGAGATCCAGCAGGAGTTTGAGAATGAACACTGAAGAAGAAGAAGAATCTAAATCACTGAATGTATTGAAATACATGTCTGTATATCATTTGCTTACAGAACACCTCTCAGTATACAAAATGTTTACAGAGCATCAGTATATTGTAGCCAGAGGCAAAGTATCACATTTTTCATTTTTTAGTATATTCTGATGGCTAGACCTAACTATGAAAGACCAAAATGCCATCAGTGTATAGCTTATCCATCCATCTTACATTCATGAGGTTATTGAAAACATACAGCTACATGTAGACAGTAGAATGAGAATTTATGAACATATGTAAAAAAAAAAAATCTCTTGCCATTTTTGGAGCAAAATGACACAGGCAAAAATGTGATACAAATCATGATAATATGGAGGGAAATCATCACACTCACACAGGTCAAGCACACCAAGAGTGTGTAAAGAGTATGTGTCAAGCACACCAAGAGTGTGTAAATATGTGCCAAGAATAGATAGATAGTCCTAAAAAATAATGTGTTTTTTTAACAAGGCTTTTGTAAGGTTGGTTGATCATTATAGCCATATACATCAGTCTCTCCCAGCTTTATATCGGCATCAGCAAATTACTCATGAAATCTGCACATTTTCATACAATTTGAATGTCACACTTTGCCCCAATAAATGTGTGACATTTTCCCAAAGTCACATTTTTAGCAACTATCATTCATTCATTGGTATCATGACTTCCGGCATAGGTGATCATGTCTCTCCACAGTCCTATGTTATACATTTAAACATAGTTTCTGATGATTCTGCATCATGCCAGGCCATCCAACATTTTCTCACGTTGTCTTCCTCTGTCTCTCTTACCCTCAATCTTTCCAGTTGTTACGATGCTCTCCAGCCAACCTCTTCTCATAACATGACCCAGGAACTGTGATTGTTGTCTTCTAATACAGTTAATAAGTTCTCTTTTTAGCTGTCCATGATATTTACAAAATTTGTGTATAAAACCACATCTCTGTGGTCTCCAGATGTTTCCTTGCAATATTGTAAATTGTCCATGCTTCACTACCATATAACAGTATGGATTCTATGTAATATTTTACTATGTTCTTTCTTACTTCTATTGATAATGAATTACTACACAAGATGTTCCTCATCTTCTGGAATGCTGCTTTTGCCGGTTCTGTTTGACTTTTTATCTGTGATGCCTCTACCATCTGAAGTAATAATTGTGCCCAAATAGTTAAATTTGTCTACTTAAGAACAGTCCCATTGACCTTCATGTTACAACTATCAGAAATTCTGATAAAAAACACAAAGTAGCCTGACAAGATAATGCTTAATTACTTAAGAACACGATATATTTCATTTTTTGTCTAACTTTTTAAAAAAATCCAGCATCACTGCACAAAGGGGCATTCCCATAAATATCCTGCTTGCCATTCTGCCAGCCATTCAAAATTATATACGCCCAGTGTCCCAGTCTGTTCTTGATTGTGTCAGACATCTAAAAGTATATACGCTTAGTGTCCCATTCAGGTGTTTATTGTGTCAGATATCTAAAAGTATATAAGCTCAGTGTCCCAGCCAGTTGTTGGTTGTGACTTTCTCTCCTCTTTCCTGGTCACTCCCATTTCTATCTTTCTATGAACATATACATTGTCTTTTCCCACATCAATCATTTGGGTAGTGTATCTATGACTGCTCCAATTTCCAATTGATAGCCCAGTCTTTTTCTCATGATTTTTAAGTTCAGTCATGCCTGTTCTCATATCTTTGCCATCCACTATAGCTTTACTCACCATGTCAGCTCTATTATTTCCCCTGACTCCTACATGACTAGAACAGTAGATCAAAGTGATTCTCTGGGCATTGTCTAGATAAGTGTCACACTCTTTTCTTATTATGCATTTTCCTATCTTACGCGACATACTTTAGGAGTCTGATATGTAGATGTTGGTGGTTGCATCATCAGCCAAGTCAGAGCCAGGGTTACTGCCTGCTATCTCCATTCTCATGCTCAAAGATAGAC
The DNA here is from genome assembly GCA_034231615.1 of Meghimatium bilineatum. NCBI lineage: Eukaryota > Metazoa > Mollusca > Gastropoda > Stylommatophora > Philomycidae > Meghimatium > Meghimatium bilineatum. The sequence continues at coordinate 67,949,442 of CM067311.1, read as the reverse complement.
AGCACATTTCCCAGCACCATCCTGCCATTTTAGTAAGAGACGAAGCTGCATCGGTGTCTTTTTGTTTCTCCTACTACTGAGCCCTCTGTGCAATTAATTATATCTTGTGGCTTTAAGTATCTTTCTATGAGTTCTTGTATCCTGTCTTAGTTACAACCCAATTGGAGCACTGTATTACAACATTTGCCAACAGCTTTCTCTTTTCATGTACTTTCACATCCTCTTCCAGCTCACACACTCATTTATATTAGATCTGTTAGTTAGTTAGTTAGTCGTTGGATCATCGTCATTGCACTCCGGACAAGTCCATAGGTGCTCAGATCTTTCCTTGAGTGTATCCGCCATTACACGTTGACTGACAGTCCCAGTGCGTTGTTGATTGACCATCATTCTTTTTCACCCACGAAAACTCTCCTTTCTAGCGACACCACATTTCAAACCAAGTTCCTTTATTCTAATCATGGAACAAGAGTCATCGTCACTTGTTCAGTCATTTGTTCGTGCGTTTTCACGTAGGGCATTCAAAATGTCTGCCCGATCCATCGCTCCACCAACAGCTATAGTAGCAGCGTGGGCGGCCAACCTAGCTGCTCTTTCATTACCCCGGACTCCCGCGTGTCCCGGCACAAAAATAAAAGTCACTGTACGCACACAGCCACTGTTCTCGAACGTACCCCGTCTGAACTTTCACAATCATGTTCATGGAGTCACTGAGGATACAGGCATGCTCGAAGACAGTCTATGAGCAGACCCATTGCAAAGCTTTGGTCTCCGCCAGAATCTCCATTGTCATGCTGCTTGTCGTCTGAACGAATGCACCACTTTCCTCTCTTATAGTCTCTCTCAACCCCCCCCCCCCCCCCCCCCCCGCCCCCAGCCACCTTTGAGCCGTGAAAGCCCAGGAACTCCTGATGTGTCTCTCGACCGACCCATCTGTATATATAACTATATCACCTTCCCTGGAATTCTCACTGATCAGAGCGAGCACCTCCAACTCGACCACTGTTGGACACCATTCCCTGCACTCTCTATTGAGTGTTATTACTCCTTCGAAGGCTGTTGGGTAATCCGAGGGTGCCAGACTCCATTTGGCACCAGGTAGTACATCCTCTAATCTGCAGACACTCTGTATAACGTCCTCTGCGCGCCCCATCCACGACTTTCCTCTCTTTAGTCGACTTCCTTTCACTTTGATAATTTCTGGGTGTAGAGGGTGCTCTTTATCAGTGGTGATTTTTGGTAGTCCCGCGCCCTGCACATTTGTATTCTTTGCTCCTCAGTTGGACAATCAAGTAGGTATCGCATAACCCTAGCCAACGTATCTCTCATGCACCCCAAAATGATTCGCATTGCTTCATTTTGGATTCTATCCAATCTTTCTGTTTGAGTTTGACTCAGTGTCAGAATTGCCAGTGCGTACTCTACCACCGCCACCACCAATCCCTGATACAGCAGAAATAGCAGTCTCTGTTCGCATTGAGCAGCAGCCATAACTTTCATCACCACAAGACCTTTATATGCCTTTACAATTATGTGGTCAACATGATCTTTGAAACTCAGACTTCGGTCCAACATGACCCCCAAGTACTTCATTGTGCTGGTTTTCTCGAGGACATCCCCTCTCAAAGTAACCGATGGCGTGGATGTGTTCACTATGTGATTGTTTAGGGAAAACCATGTTATCGATGCCTTTGATGGATTAACAAAAGCTCCAGAATTACTGCACCATTCTCCTATGCGATCAAGCTCCCTCTGCAAATTTCTGGCAATTCTTTCTCTATCTCTGCCCTGCCTATATACCAAGATGTCATCAGCATAAGACATGGTTCTCCCTGGTCCTGCAATCTGACAGCTTGTAATTTGAACTGTATACACATTGAATAGTACTGGGGACAGAGGTGACCCTTGTGGTAGTCCTGGATTTATGACTGTTGGTGGCGAAGACCAACTCCCACACCTAAGAACAACCTGTCTCTGATAAAGTGCAGAGACAATCCACCTGACAACAAATGGACTTACTTGGAGTTGCAGCATTATGGTCATCAAGAAATCCAAGGGCACTCTGTTAAAAGCATCCTCCAGGTCTATTGCAGCAGCGCATGTCTCCATTCGTTTGTCAAAACCTTCGAAAACGTCCTGCGCGAACACGGCGGCATTGTGCCAAGTCTGCTTACCTGGACGATAACCTCCCAATGTTGATGGTAGTCTATTATTCTTTTCTAGATGTAGGGACAATTTCCATGCCACAATATTTTCTAACAACTTGCCAATCGTATTCTGCATGGTTATGAGTCTGAAACCCTGTATCTTAGCATGACTCTTGCCAGGCTTGGGTAGTGGGATCAAGTAACTATACAACCAGTCCTCCTCTACTGTGCCGTTCACTAGGCTCTTGTTGAACAACATTGCCAGCTCCTTAAGGTCTTCGTCTGACCTGCCTTTGAGATCATCGTACTTAATGCCGTCAGGTCCTGGCGCAGAGTTTCTTGATCTTTTCAGTACGGCTGTAATATCTTCAAGAGTAATTACATTATCGCTTTCCAAAGCTTGCTCCTTGCACATGTCTGTGACTGTTTTCATGGTTTTATTGTAATTCCCTAAATTCCTCTGACCGATTTGTGCCTTGTAATGAGCCAGCAGTGCTGCACCCTTATTCTCATCTGTCTTCTGCCATACCAAAGTCTGTGCTTTGAAAATTGGGGATTGTTATACGCTTCCTTGGGTCGTTCATTGATTTATGCAGGCGCCAGAACAGTTTTAATGACCTTTCTTTTGCAATCTCATGACAAAAGTCCCATTTTTTTTCCTTCGCAGCTTTAGCAATATCTTTAAATTCTTGAACCCAGTCGTCTTTGGTCTGTTTTAATTGCACATGATCTGGCTGTGCTGTCACTTTTTTCCTTGCTCTCTGCCACTCTGCAACTGTGCTATGTTTACTCGTCCATGCACATTGGACTTCATCATTCCACCAGGGGGTTGATTCCACATTTGTGCCTTGGTGGCATGTGTTCTACGTTTTTCCTTCCTAATTCTGTTTATGATGGACGATCCATTACGATCATACTGGAAGGACTTAACTCTAGCTCTCTGTTGTTTACTTTTTCCTTTGTCCACCAACAAGACACATGGCAAATGGTCACTGCCGTGATGCACCAACACATCCCATCTACATTTGGGTGCGATATCAGCCGTCACTAGAGCCAGGTCGATTGCACTGTCGTCGTCGCCATCCCTAGCAGCAAGCCTTGTCATGCGCCTGTCGTTTATGCATACTAAATTTATATCAATCAAGGCCTCCCTCAAGATCTCTTCCCTGTTGATTAGAGGTAGTATTGCCCCAAGAGCTTCCTTTTGCATTAAAATCCCCACAGAAGATGACGTCTCTTTCTTCCTTTACTATCTCAACTAAAGATTTCCATCCCTGCACGTTCAGGCTGGTGTTGCACGCATACACGTTGACGAGCACGAAAGGGTGATGTGCATTTTAATTAGATCTATTAGATCTATCACTTTGTAATGTCATATTAACACTAGATCAATACTTTGATATATATTATTAGATCAAACATTTTGTAATGCCATATCAACATTTTATCTATAATTTTAAATATCTCACATTGGATCTGTCTCGTTTTTTCACAAATTCAAGAATTTGATCCATGAATATAACAAACATATCAGTATAACATGTACAAGTATCTGTGTTGAACAATCCCAAAAAAGTGGGTAAACCGTTTGAAGTCACCAAATATTACAGAATAGGTAAAACTACCTCTCTCATCTCTCTGTTGCTGAAGATGTCTAGTAATGTGCCTTGATATTATTCTCTCTCCTGCCATTTGACCTGCTCAACAAATATCTTGTGTGTATATAAATATAATTGGGAAATCTGTGCATTTGAGTTGTATCCGCAGTGTATTTGACATGTGTTTATAACATGATTCTTGTATCTGCAGTGTATTTGACATGTTTATAACATGATTTTTGTATATTTCTTAGTCAATAATAGGTCACAAGTTTATGTCATAGTCCTGCTGCAGAGAAATATTTGACATTTTATATTGATTTATTTTTATAAATATTTGGTTTCAAAACATTTATGAAATATTCTTTGTCAGTGTATAGGTGATGTAATATTGTTTACAGAATCTCAGAGTATGAGTGAATAAAATATTGTTCAGAAAATCAGAGTGTGAACAATAAAATATTGGTCACAGAATCTCAGAGTATGAACAATAAAATATTGTTTAGGGAATCTCAAGAGTATGGATGCTAAAATATTGTTTACAGAATCTGATGTAGAGAAAATGAATGCTCTTTTGACTTATGCTTTCTAATACTCATTTTAACAACAAAATTGTGTATGTATTTTGTTTAGATTGGACAGAACTATGACCTTGGTACAGAAAACATTGATAGAAGCAAAAATATCATGCAGATCTGTTCAAAATAAAGTCTCATTTCAAAGCTATCTATAGTTTGATGAATTTTTTTGTAGCTAAAATCAAATAATTGACTTTGTCACTAAAAGCTAACATACAACTTTTCGTTAAACAAACTGCTACCTGTCGCTAAACAAACTGCTAGTTAAATAAACAAACAACCTGCTATGTTACTAAATACGGTGAACAGAAGCAAATGTGATTTTGCCAGATAACATACTTTATACAATAAAATGCTATCTTAAGTGTGCTTTTTAAACCTGTCCATCATAAACAGAATTAGGAAGGAAAAACATAGAACACACGCCACCAAGGCACAAATGTGGAATCAACCCCCCTGGTGGAATGATGAAGTCCGATGTGCATGGATGAGTAAACGTAGCGCAGTGGCAGAAAGCAAGGAAAAAAGTGACAGCACAGCCGGATCTTGTGCAATTAAAACAGACCAAAGACGACTGGGTTCAAGAATTTAAAGATATTGCTAAAGCTGCGAAGGAAAAAAAATGGGAAGACTTTTGTTATGAGATTGCAAAAGAAAAGTCATTAAAACTGTTTTGACGCCTAAATAAATCAGTGGAATTACAAAATAAACCCAAGGAAGCGTATAACAATCCCCAATTTTCAAAGCACAGACTTAGTATGGCAGAAGACAGATGAGAATAAGGGTGCATCACTGCTGGCTCATTACAAGGCACAAATCGGTCAGAGGAATTTAGGCAATTACAATAAAACCATGAAAACAGTCATAGACTTGTGCAACGAGCAAGCATTGGACAGCGATAATGTAATTACTCTTGAAGATATTACAGCCGTACTGAAAAGATCAAGAAACTCTGCGCCAGGACCTGACGCCATTATGTATGATCTCAAAGGCAGGTCAGACGAAGACCTTAAGGAGCTGGCAATGTTGTTCAACAAGAGCCTAGCGAACGGCACAGTAGAGGAGGACTGGTTGCATAGTTACTTGATCCCACTACCCAAGCCTGGCTAAGATACAGGGTTTCAGACTCATAACCATGCAGAGGGAGCTTGATCGCATAGGAGAATGGTGCAGTAATTCTGGAGCTTTTGTTAATCCATCAAAGACATCGATAACATGGTTTTCCCTAAACAATCACATAGTGAACACGTCCACGCCATCTGTTACTTTAAGAGGGGTTGTCCTCGAGAGAACCAGCACAATGAAGTACTTGGGGGTCATGTTGGACCGAAGTCTAAGTTTTAAAGATAATGTTAACCACATAATTGTAAAGGCTTATAAAGGTCTTGCGGTGATGAAAGTTATGGCTGCTGCTCAATGCAAACAGAGACTGCTATTTCTGCTGTATCAGGGATTGGTGGTGGCGGTGGTAGAGTACGCACTGGCAATTCTGACACTGAGTCAAACTCAAACAGAAAGATTGGATAGAATCATGCGAATCATTTTGGGGTGCACGAGAGATACGTTGGCTCGGGCTATGCGATACCTACTTGATTGCCCAACTGCGGATCAAAGAATACAAATGTGCAGGGCGCTGGACTACCTAAACATCATCGCTGATAAAGAGCACCCTCTACACCCAGAAATTATCAAAGTGAAAGTCAGTCGACTAAAGAGAGGATGGGGCATGCAGAGGACGTTATACAGAGTGTCTGCAGATTGGAGGATTTACTACCTGGTGCCGAATGGAGTCTGGCACCCTCGGATTACCCAACAGCCTTCGAAGGAGTAATAACACTCAATAGAGAGTGCAGGGAATGGTGTCCGACAGTGGTCGAGTCGGAGGTGCTCGCTCTGATCAGTGAGAATTCCAGGGAAGGTGATATAATTATATATACAGATGGGTCGGTTGAGAGACACATCAGGAGTTCCTGGGCTTTCACGGCTCAAAGGTGTAGGGAGACTATCAGAGAGGAAAGTGGTGCATTCGTTCAGATGACAAGCAACTTGACAATTGAGATCCTGGCGGTGACCAAAGCTTTGCAATGGGTCTGCTCACAGACTGTCTTCGAGCATGCCTGTATACTCAGTGATTCCATGAACATGATTGTGAAAGTTCAGGCGGGGTACGTTCTAGAACAGTGACTGGATGCAGTAAATAATTCCTGTGTGCGTACAGTGACTTTTATCTTTGTGCCGGGACACGCGGGAGTCCGGGGTAATGAAAGAGCAGATAGTTTGGCCGCCCAAGCTGCTACTACGGCTGTTGGTGGAGCGATGGATCGGGCAGACATTTTGAATGCCCTACGGGAAAACGCACGAACAAATGACTGTACAAGTGACGATGACTCTTGTTCCATGATTAGAATAAAGGAACTTGGTTTAAAATGTGGTGTCGCTAGAAAGAAGAGTTTTCGTGGGTGAAAAAGAATGATGGTCAATCAACAACGCACTGGGACTGTCAGTCAACATGTAATGGCAGATACACTCAAGGAAAGATCTGAGCACCTATTGACTTGTCCGGAGTGCAATGAAGATGATCCAATGACTAACTAACTTTAAACCTGTCCTATGTTTCTGTGTATAAACTGAGGTGTCCAAAATGTGACAAAAGTTGAAATTTGTAAACTTGCCCTATGTTTCTGTGTATAAACTGAGGACATTACTGTTTAATGTCCAAAATGTGACAAAAGTTGAAATTTGTAAACTTGCCCTATGTTTCTGTGTATAAACTGAGGACATGACTACTGTTTAATGTCCAAATTGTGACAAATGTTGAAATTTGTAAACTTGCCCTATGTTTCTGTGTATAAACTGAGGACATGAATACTGTTTAATGTCCAAAATGTGACAAAAGTTGAAATTTGTAAACTTGCCCTATGTTTCTGTGTATAAACTGAGGACATGAATACTGTTTAATGTCCAAAATGTGACTAATGTTGAAATTTGTAAACTTGCCCTATGTTTCTGTGTATAAACTGAGGACATGAATACTGTTTAATGTCCAAAATGTGACAAAAGTTGAAATTTGTAAACTTGCCCTATGTTTCTGTGTATAAACTGAGGACATGAATACTGTTTAATGTCCAAAATGTGACAAAAGTTGAAATTTGTAAACTTGCCCTATGTTTCTGTGTATAAACTGAGGACATGAATACTGTTTAATGTCTAAAATGTGACAAAAGTTGAAATTTGTAAACTTGCCCTATGTTTCTGTGTATAAACTGAGGACATTACTGTTTAATGTCCAAAATGTGAAAAAATTTGAAAACCCATGTATAGGCTGAAATATGGAGGAAAAAAAAATACTTGTAATAATAATTGTGGAATCTTGTTATAAGAATGAAGGGATAAGTGAAAACATGCTAAAAGAAAATGAATGCAAACTTTTAGCAACTGTAAAACTCAGGTCATTTCTTTAACTTGCACTACTCACATACAATAACATTGAAGAATACAACATGATAAACAAAGAAAGTAAACATAAATGCAACATGGGTAAAGAGTATTGGTTAAAGCAAATTGCAGTGAAATAGAAAAATATCATCATAGGAATACAAGTGATGCACATTTACAAATAAAGGAATTAACAGGCAGAGAGCAGGCTCACAAGACTGGGTGCCTGAAATCTAAGCAGGGGCACATACTAATAGGAGAAAATGAAGTCGTGCACAGATTGAAAGAATATATTAAAGAAGTGTATGAAGATAACAGAAATGATACTAACTTAAATTATAACAATGAAGGTCCAAGTATATTAAAGGTAAAGGAAGCTATACAACACTTGAAAAACAACAAATCAACGGGTCCGGATAAGATTACGGAGATTATGACATTGAAGTTATCACCAAATTTTTAATGACTTCTCTACAACAGTGACTGTATTCCATCTGATTTTCCACAATCAATTTCTTGATTAGAAACAAGCGTCACAGCACTGGGGACATTCCCATATATCCTCTGTTTGCCGTTCCATCATCCATCTAAAGGTGTCTAAGCTCAGTGTCCCAGTCAGTTGCTGACCAAGCATTCTTCTGATCCCTCCGGAGAGGGGGCACCGTCGCCTCCAGACACTCCCATCTCCACTACTCTGAATATGCACATCGTCTAGCTCGACCTCATCCTCCCGCAGGGTATCCATGACTGCTGTAATCAATTCAATCCTGTCTCTTCCTTGCAGTCCACCAAGGTTTTACCAGCCAACACATCAGCTACAATCAATTTTCATAGCCCTACCAAAGAAATCTGGTGCGGTAGATTGAGAAGACCACAGAACAATCAGCCTTATGAGTCAGATGGCCAAGATTCTACTGCGCATAATAATGAGGCGTATAAGAGGAAAAAATAAAACCAGAGATAGAACAATGCAGAATCGTCTTTGTGTTGCCAGGTCTTTCAATTCTTGCGTGTTGTTTAGGTTCATTGACTTGCCTTCTCTATTAATGGTTCTTCGTAGAGTTCCTCTAGGTCTACCTCTTGTTCTTACTCCGGGTGGCACCCAATATAGTGACTGCTGTGGAACTCTTAGGCTGTTCATTCTGAGAACATGGCCGATTAAGTCCAACGCCTATAATGTGGAAGGAGTACTAAGCGAGGACGAATAGAACAGTGTGCAGCGAAGGACAGTCATCCTCAGTTTCCTGGATATATGGGTCAGAGTATACACAGATGGGTCAGCAAAGAATGCTGTGAGGAATGATGGTGCAGGTGTAAATATAGAATATCCACACAAGCCTAGAGATACAATCAGAACACCAACAGGAAAATTCTGCAATAATTATGATGCAGAAATCCAGGCAATTAGTGCGTCGGCTAAAAAAAATGTTGAACTCCAACTCTGGCCTACAGCCTGTGGTATTCCTGACAGATGCAAAGTCAGTGCTTCAAGCTCTCCAGTCTGGAAAACTAACAGACTTGAAAAAACTACTTAGCGAATTGTCTTACCAGTATAGGGTAACCATGAAGTGGATACCCTCTCACTGTGGAATACCAGAAAATGAAAAAGCAGACCAACTGGCTAAGGAAGGTGCTGCCGAAGACCAACCAGATATACCAATCACCTATCATCAGAAAAAACAGATGATCAAGTCAATAAGAAAGCCACAAACACCAACACAAGATGACTATCACATTATGAACAGATCAGAACAAGTTATAATTCTACGTCTCAGAACAGGACACAACCTACTCCTCAGTCACATGTATACAAAGTTCAAGATTGGCAACACGGCCATGTGTACATCTGGACAGGCAGCACAGAGTGCCAAACATATACTTCAAGAGTGTTCTGAGCATGAAACGCTGAGGCAGACATATTGGCCAGAGGAAACAACACTGGAATCAAAGCTCTATGGGCCACTGTATGAACTACAAAAGACAGTGAGTTTTATTCAGGAGACAGAATTACAGATATGGTCATGTTTCAAGTGAACGAAAGAAGAAGTCCAACGCCTTTGTCTAATGAAGGAAGATATATAGGTATGTTTGCTTTTCTCTCTTATAGTAGTGTTAGATTTAAAGTCACCCCACTTAACATTCAGATTGGTACCTACGCATTTATTTTCAAAGGAGTCTAGTCTCTTATCTGTGGCTTTCCAACTTTCGCATCCATGTGATAGAATAGGGATGATGTTGGAGTTTAACAACCTGAGTTTTGTTGTGTTTCTTAGTGTGTTTGACGTCCAGATATTACGTAGTTTATTCTACTTCTGCGTTCATTCTCAAACTGCCACTGGATCTAGCAAGACCATGGTCCTGCTAGATTTCCAGCAGGATGTATTCCAGAAAATGGAAATGCGTTGTGTCGCCGTTTTATTTGCGCCAATGGCCCGACACATCCGTCTTCAACGGCCGTAGTTTATTTAAAGCCTATATATAGTAATAACATTAATGGAGAGGGTCATTAGAAGTACAACAAGACCTTTATTGTTTCATAGATTACAGCAAAATATTTGACACGGTGAAGCATACAGAGATTATAAATATCAGGATAAACAAAAATAGGTAGATGTGTTACCAAAATGAAACATAAAACAACCTAATAGCGAGATATAGATGGCGTTTCGACTAAAAAGCCTTTATCAGGACAAACACAATACCATAAAAAACGAATCTTACGTTGGGACAGAGAGAAGAAGAGGACAATAGTGAATAGATAATGGAGGAAGCACAGATAGAGCAGCATGACAGGAAAGGAGAAAATGGGAAGTGGAAAACGGATAAGATATAATAGCAAATTAAATGAGATAAACTAACATAAGTACTTACCTCAAAATTGGCAACAATGGTGCCATTGTGAGGCATTCCTTAATGTAGTCGAAGGCTCATTGGCAACCGTCGGTCCACTTAACATCTGACGAATTTCTTAGTCAATGATATCAGGGGTTCTGCAATGTGCAAGAAGTTCGGTATGAACCGCCGATAGTACCCACACATACCAATAAACCCCCGTACTCCATTCACGTTGATGGGGGCTGCGAGGATTTTGATGGCCTCGACCTTCTCGTCATCCGAGCTGATCCCATCACGGCCAACTACAAAACCGAGGTATTTAGTGTTAGACTTCATGAACATGCACTTTGCCAATTTTAGTTTTACTTCATGCTGCCGGAGCCGGTCGAACACCTGTTCTATGTGACGGTTGTGTTCTTCTCTCTCCGGCCGTATATATAAGAAATTCATCCATATATGCCAGGGCGAATTTCTGCATGCCTGCTAACACCTCGTCCATAAGACGTATATAGTAGGCTGGTGCGTTTTAGGCCAAATGGCATACGGTTCTATGAAAACGCCCCTACTTGGAAATAAAGGATACTCTTTTCTTTTGCATATTTCGACATAGGGATGCCCCAAAACCCTGAGCGAGCGTCCAGCTTGATGAAATATTTTGCTCCGCTCAACACTCCCAGCATATCGTCGATGCGCGGTATCGGGTATGACACGTTCTTGGTCACTTGATTCATGGTCCGAAAATCGCAGGAGAAACGGTGAGACCCGTCCCGCTTCCCTACGAATAAAATGGGTGAGGCCCAATCGGATCTATATCTCTCGGTGATACCGGCCGCTAGCTAGTCTTCGATGGCCTTCTCCACAATTTCGCAGCTCTGAAGCGGAGTATGGTATGGTCTCGGTACTACGGGAGGCTGGTATCCCGTGTCAATCTCCATTTTGATCGTATTCGTCCGTCCCAACTCGAGATCGCTGAGCGCAAACACGTCGTGGTGGCGCGCTACTGCTTTCTCCCCGATATTCCTGTGTTCTGGTTCTACTTCTATCTGCGCCAACAGGGTCTCTAAACGTTCGGCGACGTCGTAAGTAACTTTCCTTTCTTTGTCCCTGTTCACTTGGGGTGTTTGTTGTCTTCCTGCGATACAGCATATTTGTCCCGATGTATCGCATTTCTTCTCCTCTCTGGGGAACACCAGCCCCAATACTTCTGCCTTCTTTATTTTTATTGTTCTGCCAGTATATTGCATCGTATCTTACCGTTGCCTTTTCCTTGTACAAAAAGTATCGGCCGATGATCAGTTTTTTGGAGGGATATGTCTGCTATATGGACGTCGTGTGTGTAACTCACACCTGTGAAGTACATTTCTTCTCGGGCTAATCTTATCACATGAAGAGATTCCCTCGGTTATTGTCTCTGGTGCAGTCTTCTCCTTAATGAACGTAACCATGGATTCAATGTTCTGAAACAGTTCCAGATTCATTATGCTGACATGTGTTCATGTGTCAACCAACGCCCTAATGTCGAGTCCGCCTATATTGACACCGCACAAGCGGGGGGTCTTTAGGCGTCCCGGATGCTGTTTCTTGTCCGTTTCTGTCCATGCTTTTTCTAGCGATACAGCTCCGACTTTGCTCGTTCGTATCTTTCCCAGGTATCTCTTGTTTGTTTGGTTTCTCGTTCATAGTGTATGCATACGTTTCTCCTCCACCTTTCCTCTTAATAACCCTACAGGCGAGCTCATATTCTTTGGGTCACCGTCTTTCATCTTAATCTTCTGCGTCTGCATGCAGGTGGGCTCCTCTGTAGGTTTCTGAAAGTATATTCTTCTTCCTTTCCTCTGCGATCAACATTTTCCATGTTCGATCTTGGGCCAGGTGCTGGTCTACGCCTCTTCAATTCCTTCAACTCTCGGTCCCGAGGCTTAATCCGATCCGTGAGATCTGTAATGATCTCTTCCTGTCTTATTGCCCCTTCTCTATTTTTCTCTACTGCACAGACTCTTTCCTTCGTTCCTGTCGTCGATGGGACCGCATTTCCTCCGCCTTCGTGGAGACCTCTTTCTACTTGGGGAATTCTTCTTCTTCTTCTTTCGTTCACTTGAAACATGTCTATATCTGTAATTCTGTCTCCTTAATAAAACTCACTGTCTTTTGTAGTTCATACAGTGTCCCATAGAGTTTTGATTCCAGTGTTGTTTCCTCTGGCCAATATGTCTGCCTCAGCGTTTCATGCTCAGAACACTCTTGAAGTATATGTTTGGCACTCTGTGCTGCCTGTTCACATGTACACATGGCTGTGTTGCCAATCTTGAACTTTGTATACATGTGACTGCGGAGTTGGATGTGTCCTGGTCTGAGACGTAGAATTATAACTTGTTCTGGTCTGTTCATAATATGATAGTCATCTTGTGTTGGTGTTTGTGGCTTTCTTATTGACTTGATCATCTGTTTTTTCTGATGGTAGTCGATTGGTATATCTGGTTGGTCTTCGGCAGCACCTTCCTTAGCCAGTTGGTCTGCTTTTTCATTTCCTGGTATTCCACAGTGCGAGGGTATCCACTGCATGGTTACCCTATACTGGTAAGACAATTCGCTAAGTAGTTTTTTCAAGTCTGTTAGTTTTTCAGACTGGAGAGCTTGAAGCACCGACCTTGCATCTGTCACGAATACCACAGGCTGTAGGTCAGAGTTGGAGTTCAGCAGTTTTTTAGCTGCCACACTAATTGCCTGGATTTCTGCATCATAATTATTGCAGAATTTTCCTGTCGGTGTTCTGATTGTATCTCTAGGCTTGTGTGGATATTCTATATATACACCTGCACCTCCATTCATCACGGCATTCTGTGCTGACCCATCTGTGTATACTCTGACCCATATATCTTGTGGATATTCCTCATCCAGGAAACTGAGGGTGACTGTCCTTCGCTGCACACTGTTCTGTTCGTCCACGCTTAGTATTCCTTTCACATGGGTCTGAATACTTGGGGAATGACTTCCTGATCATACAATATCTCCTCTCTCAAACGTTTGATGATCCCGTTTTTGGCCATTAACGTCTCTCAAATGTGTATTTTCTACTCGCTTTTCATCTATGTGTTTGAGTAGGTGTCTATTGTCTTCCGTAAGAGCGTCGTACTCTTTTTCTGTGTCGCGAAATTGTTCTTTTAACATCTGCAATTCCTTTTCTACCTCAAAATACTTTTTCATTTGTATGTCTCTTTGTCTCGCTGTCTTCTTCAACTCATTCTGCACCTGTGTTAACTGTTTCTCTAACACTTGTTTTAAAGAATTTAGCTTTTCTACTTCTTGATCCGTTTCTTTCCCCTTCTCTACTAATTTCTGGTTCTCTAGCTCTGCAGCCAGAGTTTTATTTCTCGATTCTTCAATCGTCCTGCTCGCGTCCACAGATCTGTCTGCTTGACGTCTTAGCGTTTGTAAGCCTTCTGTAGGGTGTCGTTAAACTGTTCTGACCTCTTCTCCCCTCTTTTTCTCACCACCGCTCTGATCTGGTCCACATTTGATCTTCTCCGTTTGGGATCTGGGTTCTGGAATTCGCTCTGTAGACCCCTGTCGCTGAGCGGAACTCCCTTTTCTCGAACTCCATGTATTTCTGGCATCTTTATTCTTTGTTCCATGTTTGCTAGAAATATAAGCTGGGGACAGCGTGACTCCTTTGGTCTGTCTAATGTTTGAAGTGTTTCGCATGCATAGACTTCTCTCAGATTCTAAACTGAACTCCACAAATGCAAATGGTAGTCGTTTTCCACTTTTATCAAGAGGTAGATCTGTTGCTACTACCGTAACAAACTGGCTAAAGAAATGTACTATCTCTTCTTTGGTTACTCTAGGATTAATTCTGCGCACAAATATTATGTTGCTTTGAAAGGATCTACGTATATCATGGCAATCCCTGACAAGGTGTCTTATTTTCTACAACCATAACATCCTTTCTCACTTCGCTTGTCCTCTCTGTAGTTCTGTCTTCGAAATGTCGTCTGATCTATCTCCTCTCCTACTATAGAGGACGGGTGACTGTTATTTTCCCAGTCGCTATGTTGTTTGACATCTATGTCCTCCAAAATAATCTCTGGCCTATCGTCCACTCTCTCTAACCTATCCGGTCTACTCTCTCGTGTTTTGAAGGATATTCTGTACTCCACCCACTTATCGGTACACTCCTTCTTCACCGCTATGTGAATAGCGACTTCTAACGTATTTGGTTCCTCCTCTAACAAGTGGCGTTTCATCTCTCTTGACTTCAGCCCGTTCACGACATAGTGCAGCAGTATTTTTCCTACACCTTTTTCTCCTATTTCTTCGGCAAATGTTTCCTCGGCTATACTCGTAAGCCTGTCCCCAAAAGCTTCCACTGTTTCACTTTGTTCTTGTTTAATTTTGGTTAACAATACTAGAGCGTATGAAGTACCGGTGAAACCTACGTACTTTCTGCTGAGTTCTGCTCGAAAAACTTTCCAGGACTCCGTCGGTTTTCTTTCTATTCTGCACATTATCTTTTCTGCTACCAGGCCGTTACTGGTTTGCAGAGTTAACAGCTTGTTATTATCATCGCTGGCCTTTGTCATCAGGGCATACTTCTCTATCTCGGCCATACACCCTCTGAAATGTGCTTCTTTCCCTAAGCTTCCTGTCGCTTTTTGTTCAATTTTCTCTAGTATTTACTCTACAATGTTCCCTTTATCTTATATAGCTTACGCTGTGGACGAAAGTCATGTGCACGTATGTCTAATCTGCAAGTCAGGCTGAGTACTAATTAAACATCTGTTTCTGATTCTACTCTACCCTTTGGAAGATAAATAATGTATACGTATATCTGAATTGTGTTGTGCATAAATTCATAGAAAACGTCGGTAACAATTTATTTTCTACCCTGTGGAAGAAAGAATCATGCGTACATATATCTATATTTTATTGACTAAGCTGTAGGAATAAAAACTTGCATATATAAACGTAATTTCTTCTCCTAAAACCAGCTATGTAAATACAGCAATTTTGCTTCTAAGTGTCTTAGGTCTTCACATCTAAATTGTCACACACTACAATGTTCTTTATTAATTCGGACAATGTCAATAGTTAATTTCACTTCTTATGTAGTGGGCTCTAATAGTTCATTTCCTTTTCTAAGGCATAAACCGTTCGATTATTCTCCCGAATATAATAGATTGTTCATTTGAACTGAAAAGTAACTTATTAGTGGTACATAATCACAGTTGTTGTCTCCCTGTGTCCTTTTAGAATTCGCTAAATAATCTACACACGCACTGATTAATTAACTACACAGGTCACTGAAATTCTTGGCAGCTAGTGTCGTTGGTCGTATAATGGTGGCAGCATTCGTTCGTTGGCAGACGGTTCTGATCATTCGGCAATCAGTGTGACAGATGAAGAATCTGCATTTCGTTAACAGAGTAACAAGTGACGATGTCAGTGTCGTCACTTTAGTGTGACCATAGAACAATCTGCAGCAGATCACAATAGAGTGTGACAATACAACAAAGATGCTTGTCAAGCGTCTTAGATAAGATCGTTTCTGGAACCTCTGGTGCTGTGGCCAGGTCTAAACCTGTAGACCTCTTCTTGACATCAAATTATCACAAAGGCACTTCTTGTCTCAATATAAGAACGATACATAGATTTCTGGAGTAATTGCTATCTCCGAGACGGACATCAAATCATGAATATAAAATGTGCAAGGTCAAAGCATTAATAAAACAACTCTAAAACGTTGAAATGAATAAACACATGTTACGGTATAAACTTAATGAGAATAATACATCTCATTCAACTATAATCTCACTTTTCCCAATATTAGTGCTAGACAGACCTATGACTGTACGCGTGGGTTTCACGACAACCGCCGGTGCGGTTTAGGAACTGTTTCCTCAGTTTGAAGACGCGACTGTCTCCTCCGGAAGTCGACGATCGAATCCTTCCAATTTTCTCAACCCCCAAGTTCTTCCAAACTTCGCGAAACGTCCCGCCAATCAAAATCCTTCATTTCATCAGAGGAAAACCTCTGACCGATCAGGATTCATCATTCTGGTCATACAATAAACACATGTTGCCTCATAACAACTTCATACCAATCTTAATGATTCTATCTGGTCATTCATTAACACATGCTGCACATTCGTAACTTACTTTGGAAATCCTAACAACTTCAGACCAACCAGAATGCTTCCATCTGGTCATTCAATAACACAAGGTATAACACGTACTTAGGTAAACACACGGTTGCATCTGATCGTCGCTTGACACGTTCTTAGATACACACTTTTGCATTGCGTGTCAGCAGCGTCCGTAGTGACAACATGTACGCAAGAGTTGACCATGCAATGTATGGCATTTCACACCGTCAATATCTCGCTATCTGTGAAGGGTTCTCGCTTCTTACTGTAAAGCCCCCTGCTTGTGAACGGTTCTCTATATTGTGAACTGTGCCTACAGGCTTGGCGACTAGAGTAGGGTGCAACACTGTCACAATCGAACCGGAACCATCAGCCGTTATACCATGATAGATTTACTACAGCGGAGATCTGAGCACCTATAGACGAGTCCGGTGTGCGAAGAGGTCATCAACATACTAATGCTCCTACTTATTATGAAACAATTAATCTACCGCGTGTCACTAAACAAACTACAACGTACCACTAACAAACTAAGTAGTTTGTTAGTGGTACATAGTTTTTATAGTTGTCACTACACGTCATATATTATTTGCCACCAATTAAACTACTACTTGTCACTAAACAAACAACCACCACTTTGCCACTAAACACACTACTACATGTCACTAAACAAACTAAACTTTACACTAAACAAACTACTACATGTCACCAAGCAAACAACTTACTACTTGTTAGTAAACATACAATCTACTACTTGTCACCATCCAAACCGCCATCTGTCACTAAAATGACAACCTACTATTTGTCACAAAACAAACAATCTACTATATGTCACTAAACAAATAACCTACTACTTGTCACTAAACAAACTACAAATTCCCACTAAAAAACAACCTCACACTTTAGTACCGTACCGAAAACCTTTCACTCAACAACCGTCATTATTATGCATAAATATGTTCCTGTTTTGTTCTGATGACTTTTGTTTATTTTGTTTCATCACTGTCCCTTCAATTAGTTTTTAGTACCACTTTGGACTTCCAGCATCTGTGCTGTCATTTAGCATCATGATGCTATCTATGAAAGTGATATCCTCTATTCGTCAAGTGCTACATAATGATATAATCATTTTATTATAAATGTTGTGTCACGCCGAAGACGGATGTTTCGGACCATTGGAAAATAAACCTGCGACACAATGCATTTTCATTCTCTGGACTACATCATGATGAAAATCTAGTAGGATCATTGTTCTACTACAAGAGAGATCCAGTGGGAGTTTGAGAATGAACGCTGAAGAAAAAGAAGAAATGTGTGTGTTTCCAGTGATAAATAAGACTTCGTGATCACGTTTTTAGCTTTTGGATCAAAGATTTGCTGTAATTCAAAGATTTACTGGAATTTAAAGATTTGCTGTAATTCAAAATTTACTGGAATTTAAAGATTTGCTGTAATTCTACTTTTGGATCAAAACTTTTCTGTAATTCTAGCAAATTAATTTACCAAAGTGAAAATAAATATTCACTACACTGTGGAATGTTTGAGTAGTGTGATACGTTTCACTATAATGTGACATATTTGAGTAGTGTGGCATGTTTAACTATAATGTGACATATTTCAGTAGTGTGGCATGAGTTGTGGCTGCAGGTTATCATCAGCATCACACCCGACAAGTCCATAAGCGCTCCAATCCACGTCTCAATAAATCCATCAGAGTGTAATTGTCTGACAGTCTCTTCGAATATTTACTATGTTTCTCTTTACAAGCTGTTCCGATCTTTACATCAATCTCCGCAGTCTTGATTCACACTTTTGAAAATATTCTGAGCGGTTAGGTACCTTAACGCATTCACTATGTCTCATTTCTGAAATGATGTGTCTATCAACATTGGCTATGCTCACTAGTGTAGGCCTATTGACTCGCTCATTTGCTCTCAACACGTGCATGTTCTGGCATGAATATAAAGTTAATCGTTCTGGTCATAGATTGTGTCCATAATTCCACCCATTGATGGAGGACGACTCCATCTTCAACTTTGAATCACTAACCGTGCATGCATGAGAATAGTCCTATGACATCAGCGATGACAGTGATTCCCAAATCACAGCTTTTATCTGCATCGTAAGACTGTTCGTGGTTGTATTGAAGGCATCACTGGATATTTTAACAGTTTCCCAATCGGACCTTGTAGAAAAAGGCCCAAGCACAGAGTTGATGAATAACTGACCCATCAATGTAGATTAGACCTACATCATTTTCTGCAGTGTTAACGTCAATGAGCGCTCCGACTTCTGCATTCTCAACTAGTTGATTTTCTCCCTGCGACTACAGTCGTGTGTGATGGCCACATAGAATCTACCACTAAATGCAAAGGCAGTTGTTATCCACCCCTCCACAAGAATCAATGCAAGTATGGTGTTCCTTTACCATGCGTGTTAGTGTTATATTTTAGTCGTATAACATGCTCTACTACAGTGTGACATGTTTGAGTAGTGTGACGATTTAAGGATATATTTTAGTATTATAACGAAATTGCCGGGACTAAATGAAGGGTGGCTTCTAAATACCATCATGAGAAGGAAGCTACAGTAGTTTGGACACTTAAAGCGATATGATGGTATCGAAAGGCTGATTCTGAAGGGCGGAGTTCCAGGCGAGAGAAGAAGAGGGAAACAAAGAAGACGATGGACCAGCTACATCAAACAATGTGTTCACATGTCTCTGACCAATGCAGGCCGTGATGCCGGGACAGAGGCGTTCAGAGTATCCACGATGAAGACAATGTTCTGAAAAGAATATGACTTGATATAACAGGCATATACCGTGTTCTATTACAGAGTGACACGTGTGAGTAGTGTGGCGTGTTTTAGAAGTGTAGTTCATTCCACTACACATTGACATGTTTGAGTAGTGTGACGTTTTGGAAGTGTAGTTCATTCCACTACGCATTGACATGTTTGAGTAGTGTGACGTTTTGGAAGTGTAGTTCATTCCACTATACAGTTACATATTTTACTACAGCATGACACGTTTGAATAGCATGACATGATTGTGACATATGGCCTATTTAAACAATGTAACATTTTAATGACATGTATGAGTAGTGTGACATGTGTGGGTAGTGACATATTAGTGACGTATTTAAGAGACGTGATATGTTTGGATAGTGTGACATGTTACCAATTTTTTCGAGTAGTAGGCATATTAGGTGATCTACTACAATGTGACATAATTTACTAGTGTGACACGTTTGAGTAGTGTGACATGCTAAAAGGCTTAACAGGAGGTGTGTGACCCAGACAATATGCTTGAGCGACGGTCTCACAACATGCCCGGTCTAGCACACGCACAAAACACGAACGGTATGCGGCTACTGGAAGCTTAGTAACTGTGTAATGTAGTTGTCAGCCTGACCTATTTTGTGTTCTATCACAAACTTGAGGTTGACTGTGTGAAGCTGCGTCGTCCTATGTAGGCTGGTTCTTGAAATGTTTGTGGGGGATGAGAAAATCTACTATAGAGGCTGGCTGTCTCGCGTGTACACAACAGGCCAGAAGATATTCGAGAGGGCCTAATGTAGAAGAGTAGGAGAGGGAAAGTTGTTTATATTGATTATCAAATTCTAAACATCCAGGCTATAGGCCCTATTTACCAGTCTCCGTAGTTAGTATTGTGCTCCCGTGTGACAGTATAAATGCGAGATGGACAAGACCTACATGTTTGTGGTTACACATGAACTGCGTTTAGATACAGCCAACATTTGCATGATAATCTATGAAATATTTCAAGTAATCTACTAGAGACATCTACACATATGTTTATGTGATAATACATACGATTATAGCCTACTACTGGTCTGTACAAATTGGTTTGTGTGTTTACGTATAAACGGTGTTAACGTGATAAGGATCTATTATAGTCTATGGTCTACTACTGACAGTATCTGTGTTTACATATTACATATCAACAACGACTACTACTGCTAAAGTTAGGCCTACATATTGGTTTGTGTGTTAACATATCAACGACAACGGTGTTTCTTTCCGTGATAAGCTAGTATTATAGTCTACTACTGACTAGTTATATGCCTATATGTTTACACATCAACGGTGGTGTTGTACTCTTCATGTGAGAGACTCCACTAAAGTGCCTATCATGTGTTGGGATTAATTTTATTACACTTTTCACCATAGTTTACATAGTAACTTAGCTACATTTTCAATTAGCCAAGCAGTATTCGGGAGGTATTTTATAAAATTACAAATAAGCTAATAGTGAGAATTATAAAATGCTGGGCTCAGAAACATGGGTAATAAACAAATAATTAGAAGACAGCAGTGATGCCTTTGAGATGTGGATAGGCCTATATAAAAGAATAGGGAGAACATCATGGCAGGAGAAGAAAACAAATACAGAAGCTCTAACAACACTTAATATGAAGAAAGAATTATTAAAAGAAATAAAGATCAAGCAAATAAAATGTTTTGGACACATTAAAAGACATGACATCTTGTTGAAGATCTTAATTTAGAGTAAAGTCGAAGTGAGACGAGGTAGGTAGATATACAAGTGGGAGAGTAACATCACAGGATGGACAGGTTACAGTCTAACAGAGTGCACCACAAACACAAGAGACGGAATATTGAGGGTCTGTTGCAGCCAACCGTCATTGCGGAGACGTCACTTGATGATGGTGATTCTAGAGGAACTTACACATTTGTATTGAAAGGTTTGTGACAAGAAGAATAGGAATTGCTAAGGCCTAGGCCTATATTTTTTGTTTTGATCTCCAAGAAGTCATATCAATATATCTCTTGTATTCTGTTCTGCAACAGGGTGGTTTATTCGGAGGCCTCAATTTCACACAGAATACTCAGTACATCAGTATGTTCAATGCTTTGATAAGAAACCATAGAGCGGCCTATATATTGTTATTTATATAGGTCCTATAATAGTTAACTTATATAAAGTTTTATCAGGTAGCACAGGTTAGATTGTACCTTAAAGTGGCAGAATACAACCACCACCATTACACCAACGTCTAGATGAGTCAATGGGAAAATGAATTAAGCGTGGCAGATCATGGATAGCAGAGGCTGAAGACATACTGCGAAGAGTATGTGAATTTGAAGAAATAGGAAAGGGCAGTCAATGGGTGGAGGTAGACACTGAGAAGAAATCATTGGCTAAAGTAATAATACAACTAGATAAAGGGTGTCGTAAATGTACGGGTGTCAGGGCTCAGGTTACAATGCAATAACTCGCCCAGCTACACTCGAAACCACAAGGCATAATTATATACACAGATGGCTCATTTAACAGAAATACAAATAAAAACGGTTGAGGTTTTGATGCCTACAGAAACGGTGTGAAGTTGGTTGAGAAATCTTCAGCATATTCTACTGTCACATCGAGAATGAGGATGGAGATAGAGTTACAGCAGCTCTTAATTGGTTGATAACAGATAAATCAACATACTCGGTAATACTCACATCTACTCAAGGCATGCTGCGCAAGATGTAAAAGTACTTGCCGAGAAAGAATGGTGGGACTTAATGAACAACTCAATCGTCCAGAGCATTACATGGATATACTATCCTGGTCGTGCTGGAGTCAGAGGAAACGAGAGTCGACTTATTGCAGGCAATGCTGCAATAGACGGCACATTGCTGAAAAGAGATAAAGTAGACTTAATGAAGGCAGAAGTACATTCATTTCAAGATGATGATGTCAATGAGGCTGAGAACGTACACATACAAAGAATGTTAGAAATGGGAGTATCTAGAGGTGAGGGAATGAAAAGTAATTTTTTGGACTCAATCAACGCCTGACTGGGACTCGGAGTCAACATACGCAGGAAAAGCTGCTGGAATGGAGGGCAGAGCACTTATGGGAATGAGCTATACGCTAATCAAGAATTAAACCCACAAATTGCACCAATATATTTTTTGGTCATTATGTCAACCCTTCCTCCTTTGTCAACAACTGTTAAAAACGTAAGACCTCCGCCATAGTTAATTATGGAAAACATAATTAATGTCGTACTTCCAATACAGAGGAAGTATGAAAACAAGATAGGCTCTCCACGATTTGGGTTAGGGTTAGCCCTAAAGTACAAAATTTATAATTCAAACAACATAATTGGTGTATTAAAAAAAACATTATTGCTGAAGCCGACATTTGTTAAATCCTTACCCCTCCTCTTGTCAACAACTGTTAAAGTCTGCCACAGACTAGGGAAGCCCATCCGAATTAAAGGTAGGCCTATACCGAAATCGGATTTGCTTCACCAGACGTTGCAAAATAACACATCTCTGCTGTGAAAATGGCAGAACAACATAGCCTGCTCCCTGTCGGAAACACACAAACTTTCTTGTTGGTTATCAGAGAAGAGAACGCAGAAGATGAAGAACAATTGTCCACTTTTTTCAGGCCCCCCTCCCACTAATTATTGAAGTAATCTATGGACAACCACGCAAAACCAAAAGTCGTTTTCACTGTTTTTGTGTCAGTAGTGGCCTATAGGTTATTGTGTCAGTAGTAGGCCAATACGTTATTGTGTCTGTAAAAAACCGGTATGTTATTGTGTCAGTATTATACTGGTATGTTATTGTGTCAGTAGTATACCGATATGTTATTGTGTCAGTAGAATACCGATATGTTATTGTGTTAAAAGTATACGTTATTAATATTACTTTTGTCTCTGACATATGAGGTATTACATCTGTCTCTGACATGTGAGGTATTACATCTGTCTCTGACATGTGAGATTTTATATCTGTCTCTGACATGTGAGGTATTACATCTGTCTCTGACATGTGAGGTATTACATCTGTCTCTGACATGTGAGATTTTATATCTGTCTCTGACATGTGAGGTATTACATCTGTCTCTGAAATGTGACAATTTACATCTGTCTCTGACATGTGACAATTTACATCTGTCTCTGACATGTGACAATTTACATCTCTCTCTCTGACATGTGAGGTATTACATCTGTCTCTGACATGTGAGGTATTACATATGTCTCTGACATGTGACAATTTACATCTGTCTCTGACATGTGACAATTTTATATCTGTCTCTGACATGTGAGGTATTACATCTGTCTCTGACATGTGAGGTATTAAATCTGTCTCTGACATGTGAGGTATTGCATCTGTTTCTGACATGTGACAATTTACATCTGTCTCTGACATGTGAGATTTTATATCTGTCTCTGACATGTGAGGTATTACATCTGTCTCTGACATGTGAAATATTACATCTGTCTCTGACATATGAGGTATTGCATCTGTCTCTGACATGTGAGGTATTACATCTGTCTCTGACATGTGAGATTTATATCTGTCTCTGACATGTGAGGTATTACATCTGTCTCTGACATGTGACAATTTACATCTGTCTCTGACATGTGAGGTATTACATATGTCTCTGACATGTGAGGTATTGCATCTGTCTCTGACATGTGACAATTTACATCTGTCTCTGACATGTGAGATTTTATATCTGTCTCTGACATGTGAGGTATTACATCTGTCTCTGACATGTGAAATATTACATCTGTCTCTGACATGTGACAATTTACATCTGTCTCTGACATGTGAGATGTTACATCTGTCTCTGACATGTGACAATTTACATCTGTCTCTGACATGTGAGGTATTACATCTGTCTCTGACATGTGACAATTTACATCTGTCTCTGACATGTGACAATTTACATCTGTCTCTGACATGTGACAATGTACATCTGTCTCTGACATGTGAGGTATTACATCTGTCTCTGACATGTGAGATTTTATATCTGTCTCTGACATGTGAGGTATTACATCTGTCTCTGACATGTGACAATTTACATGTTTCTGACATGTGATATTTTACATCTGTCTCTGACATGTGAGGTATTACATCTGTCTCTGAAATGTGACAATTTAATCTGTCTCTGACATGTGACAATTTACAACTGTTTCTGCCATGTGAGCTTTTACATCTGTCTCTGACATGTGACAATTTACATCTGTCTCTGACATGTGAGGTATTACATCTGTCTCTGACATGTGAGGTATTACATCTGTCTCTGACATGTGACAATTTACATCTGTTTCTGACATGTGACAGTTTACATCTGTCTCTGACATGTGACAATTTACATCTGTCTCTGACATGTGAGGTATTACATCTGTCTCTGACATGTGAGATTTTATATCTGTCTCTGACATGTGAGGTATTACATCTGTCTCTGACATGTGACAATTTACATCTGTCTCTGACATGTGAGGTATTACATCTGTCTCAGACTGGTGAGGTATTAGATCTATCTCAGACATGTGAGGTATTACATCTGTCTCTGACATGTGAGGTATTACATCTGTCTCTGACATGTGAGGTATTACATCTGTCTCTGACATGTGAAGTATTACTTCTGTATCTAACATGTGAGGTATTACATCTGTCTCTGACATATAGGATGTTGTTTTCTTTCCACTAGCAAATGAACTCATACTCGCTTGAAGCTGCTCGTCACTGGACACATGGGGTATTTCAGTGGGGATATCAGCACCGACTGATATCCCACCCCGTCCTGGTAGGCAGCAACACCGGTTTGGTCCGCGGTTGCTTAATTGCAGCAAGCACTCCATATATGTTCATATATGGAGTGCCCTCCACCATCCGTCACCTGTGGACGCGCCTGGTAGCGGTCGGTAGCCCCCCCCCCCCAGGATATATATATATATATATATTTATATATATACATGCATACATATTTTAATTATAGGTGGCCACTTTCTTTATTTAAAAAGTCCTGGATCCTATTTAGTTTTCATACTTCATCCCAGTTCATGTATGGCTCATCATGTCTGCGTACAGCAGCAACACCCGTTGGGAAACAGTTTTCTCTATCTGTCTAAATTACCTCGAGCTTTGAATAGGTAAGTGTCTCCCTCCCTCAGTACACAGGACCACTGGTGAAGAACGTTGTTGAGTGAATTGTTCAATAACAGTTTCAAAGGTTGTGGCCTGGATGGCACGGTATCAACCCATGACACATCAAGGACAAGCTGGTAAGTGGGCATAACCATTGAGGGAAATGAACAAGAGGTAGGCCGTGAGGAAGATGTTTGTAAGATATCAAAGACCACCTGAAAATGACACTCACAGAAATTAGAGGATCGGCTCAAGATATGAAAGATCACTTGAACATGACACAGAAATTAGAGGATTTGCTCAAGATATGAAAGATCACATGAACATGACGCAGAAATTGGAGGATTTGCTCAAGATATCAAAGATCATCAGAACATACACTCACAGAAATTGGAGGACTGGCTCAAGATTTCATGAGTTTAGAAATGCAATGATGACGGTTACATCCTCTCCATGATATGCTTTCTGATGATGATGATGATGATATGTTTGTATGTTATGTTCTCAAATATCAGGTAGTTACAGATATTAATCTGAACTGATTAACTAAAGATCAAATGAATAGACAAATTGCTCGGCTAACTGTGCATGGATAACTGCGCACATTCTGAAACTCTGTCCTGATAGACAATTTCTGATATGATGCAATTATCCAAGTTCCTAGCGCAGTTGAAATTGTCATCATCGCCAGAGACTCCAGTTAGAAATTCCAGTCAACGGAAGCAAATTCTGGAAAACTCTATCATTAACAACAATGAATCTGAGTCCGAGGTAGGTTAGAAATATATTATGTAGTCTGAGATATGTTGTGAATAGTGTATTGTGTATGTAGTCTGAGATATGTTGTGAATAGTGTATGGTGTATGTAGTCTGAGATATGTTGTGAATAGTGTATGGTGTATGTAGTCTGAGATATGTTGTGAATAGTGTATGGTGTTTGTAGTCTGAGATATGTTGTGAATAGTGTATGTAGTCTGAGATATGTTGAGAATAGTGTATGGTGTATGTAGTCTGAGATATGTTGAGAATAGTGTATGGTGTATGTAGTCTGAGATATGTTGTAAATAGTGTATGGTGTTTGTAGTCTGAGATATGTTGAGAATAGTGTATGGTGTATGTAGTCTGAGATATGTTGAGAATAGTGTATGGTGTATGTAGTCTGAGATATGTTGAGAATAGTGTATGG
The DNA here is from genome assembly GCA_034231615.1 of Meghimatium bilineatum. NCBI lineage: Eukaryota > Metazoa > Mollusca > Gastropoda > Stylommatophora > Philomycidae > Meghimatium > Meghimatium bilineatum. Next base: position 67,922,592 of record CM067311.1, on the reverse strand, counting down.
TGTTTGAAGTCAGGAGATATGTTGTGAATAGTGGATGTTGTATGTAGTCTAAGATATGTTGTGAATAGTGGATGTTGTATGTAGTCTGAGATATGTTGGACACAGTTTATGTAGTCTGAGATATATTGTGAATAGTGTATGGTGTATGTAGTCTGAGATATGTTGTGAATAGTGTATGGTGTATGTAGTCTGAGATATGTTGGGGACAGTGTATGGTGTATGTAGTCTGAGATATGTTGGACACAGTTTATGTAGTCTGAGATATGTTGTGAATAGTGTATGGTGTATGTAGTTTGAGATATGTTGGACACAGTTTATGTAGTCTGAGATATGTTGGACACAGTTTATGTAGTCTGAGATATATTGTGAATAGTGTATGGTGTATGTAGTCTGAGATATGTTGTGAATAGTGTATGGTGTATGTAGTCTGAGATATGTTGGGGACAGTGTATGGTGTATGTAGTCTGAGATATGTTGGGGACAGTGTATGGTGTATGTAGTCTGAGATATGTTGGACACAGTTTATGTAGTCTGAGATATGTTGTGAATAGTGTATGGTGTATGTAGTCTGAGATATGTTGGGGACAGTGTATGGTGTATGTAGTCTGAGATATGTTGGACACAGTTTATGTAGTCTGAGATAAGTTGGGAACAGCTTATGTTTTCTGAGATACCTTGGGGACAGTTTATGTTTTCTGAGATATGTTTGGGATAGTGTGTAATATTTGATAAGTTGGAGATAGTTTATGTAGTTTGAGATAAGTTGGGGATATTATATGTAGTCTGAGATAGGCTGAGGACAGTTTATGTAGTCTGAGTTAGGTTGGGAATAGTTCAAGTAGTCTGAGATAGGTTGGGAACAGTTCATGTAGTCTGAGATAGGTTGGGAACGGTTCATATAGTCTGAGATAGGTTGGGAACGGTTCATATAGTCTGAGATAAGTTGGGAATATTATATGTAGTTTGAGATATGTTGGGAACAGTTCATGTAGTCTGAGAAAAGTTGGGGACAGCTTATGTATTCGAAATGCCTGGTTTATATAGTCTGAGATAGGTTGAGGACAGTTTATGTAGTCTCAGATAGATTATAAATATATTATGTAATCTGTGAGAGGTTTTTATATATATTATGTAGTCTGAGATAGCTTGGCAAATTATAAAATGCTACATCTATTCTAGATTAATGTATTGCTCAGAAACATGAACAAAGAGCACACACATAGAAGGAAGAATTTTTGTTTGGTGAGATATGGATATATAGAAGAATAAGAACTTCATAGAAAGGAAAGAAAACGATCAAAGAAGTTCTAACAACACTTCGTAGGAAAAAATAACTACAGTATTAAAGGAAATAAAGATAAAACACAAGGTGTATTGGATATATTAAAAGACATGACACCTTATTGATGAAATTACTTGAAGGTTGAGTGGAGGGGAGGTGAGCGAGAGGTAGGCAGAGATACAGGTGAGGGAGAAATATCACAAGATGGACAGGTTAATGTCTAGATGAGTTCGAGATGGGATGACCAAAGCAAGAGAAAAGATGTTTGGTGTCCGTTGCAGCCAATTTTCATTGCGGAAATGATATTTGATGATGATGAATATGAGATATTATGGAGACATATTTTGTTGTCTGAGATAGGTTGGTGATATATTGTGCAGTCTGAGATAGGTTGGAGATATATTGTGTAGTCTGAGATAGGTTGGAGATATATTGTGTAGTCTGAGATAGGTTGGAGATATATTGTGTAGTCTGAGATAGGTTGGAGATATATTGTGTAGTCTGAGATAGGTTGGAGATATATTGTGTAGTATGAGATAAGTTGTAAATGTATTATTGGTATGTGATTCTAAAATAACATCCAACTTTGGAAACGTGTCTACACAAAGGTTTCCACAGTGCTAAGTATTGTGTCATGCTGAATGGCATGTACTGGTGTCTGTAGAAAAAGAGTAAGTACTTGTAATATGTATACAAAATTTTCTGTTAGTTATGCTACACATTTAAAAGATATATTGTACTTCTATATGTAACTCATCATCATCATGAGTTATGATAAAAGGTGCAAATTTTTTCAGGAAAAATGAGACTCGCACACTCATCCATTGTGTGAATGCATTAATTTATATTAATGGTTGGTTGGTTGGTTGGTGATCCAGCGGTCTATGGTCTCATGTCATTAATGGTTCGTTGGTTGGTTGGTGGTCCAGCGGTCCATGGTCTCATGTCATTAATGGTTGGTTGGTTGGTTGGTGATCCAGCGGTCTATGGTCTCATGTCATTAATGGTTCGTTGGTTGGTTGGTGATCCAGCGGTCCATGGTCTCATGTCATTAATGGTTGGTTGGTTGGTTGGTGATCCAGCGGTCTATGGTCTCATGTCATTAATTGTTCGTTGGTTGGTTGGTGATCCAGCGGTCCATGGTCTCATGTCATTTGATCGAATGCCATTGTGGGATATATGAATGTGTTTGTGAGCTGTTGTTTTGTTCCATATAATGTGTTTCATTTATCTGAACCTGGTGGGAGAAGCATTTTTCTGATGCCATCCAGCGCTGGGCATTCAAACATGATGATTGTCAACAGTTTCATATGGATGAGTGCACAGCCGACACTCTGGAGTGTGTTGTGGTTGTATTCTGTTCAGGTGATTGTTAAGCTGTACATGTGTGTACAGTCTGAAGATGATACTCTGGTCTTTTCTTCCCAGGAGGTTGATGTCTTTAGGATTTGGGCTTGTCATATATTTATTGATTTCCCTCCCAGTGTTTTCCATGGCCCATCTGTTAATCCAATTTTTTTTGTTCACAGATTTCAACATCATTTTAACTGTGCACATGGGTGTTTGTGTATATGGCTGTTTTTTTTATCTCCGATTTTTGCTAGTCTGTCTGCCTTGTCATTGCCAGATGTGTTTGAGTGACCAGGAATCCACTGCATAACAATGTTGACTTCATAAGATGTAAGTAGCTGGTTGGCATGGAGATATATTTCCACCAGCTCAGGCTTACTATGTCCATCACATTCTAGTACTTGGAGAGTGGACATAGAGTCTGTGAAAATAACAATGTTGTGGAATTTTGATGGAAAGGCATCAAATATGGTCTTCAGGTGGTACAAGGCAACTTCTAGTGCTGTTATTTCAGCTTCATAGTCCCCATTTAGGCCAGTACCGTGTAGATGTGATGTGGCTTAGTTCAGCCATCAGGGGCTGGAAACTAAGACTGGTCGGGCAGTCCCACTCGAGCGGGACCATAGTCCGGCGCAAGTAAGCAGAGTGCTGAAGACTGAGGCAACCAGCCAAAATGTGCACAGATAATCAGGATGTCACACAAAAAACACAATGGAAACATGTCTGCATCTATAAATAGTTATGGTGCCTGCCCTGTGGCGGACGTTCAGGCAGGGACGGTGCCGGGACCTATACATAGAAAGGGCCCAACCTCAGTTACTGGAAGTCCTTCTCAATTGCCTCGAGGAGCCAGGAGGCAAGGGAATAGAGCTACTGGCCAAACAAACCAACGACCAATAAAAATAATGCACTGGAATGCTGAGGGTGTCAACAGTAAAAACGATGGATACAGCAAAAAATTGGAACTTGAAAATGTCCAAAGTGAAGAACAAGTTAATATATGCTATATCCAAGCAGCGACATAGCCTTCAAAATCAGAGGCTACCAGTAAGACCGAAAGAACAGGCGAAAGGGTGGAATTCTGACACTTGTTAAAAACAATATCAGCGCATGTCAACTGGAAGTATATGTGAAAGGGGCAGAATACCAGATGCTCCACCTAAAAACAGACAGTGCAGAATTCCATCTCCTGAACTACTACTGCCCAAATGAAAAAAACCATTGGCACTAGATACAATTCTAGACAAAGAAAGGCTTATGGTGTGTGGTGACTTCAACAGCCACTCTCAGAGCTGGGACTACGATCATATCGACAAGAGAGGTGAGGAACTTGAGAGCTGGCAGGATGAAAATAATCTCATCCTTATTAACCAGCCAGCACCCTATCGAGTCCAGCACCTTGGCGTGGAGATGGGGCTTAGTCCAGCCAGCAGTGGCTGGAAACTAAGACTGGCCGGGCCCTCCTATATTCGGGCAGGACCACAGTCTTGCCTAGCAAGTAAAGGTGCTGAAGTCAGCGACATTTGGCCAGAAGGCGCACCGCAACAATCAGAATGTCATGCATTATCGCACATGAATGTCTATATCTGCATTACCCCGGTATGGTGCTAACCCTGTGACTACTCACCAGGCAGGAGTAGCACCGGGCCCTATACCTCGAAAGGGCCCACCCCATACGACTGGAGGTCCTCTTCTATTGCCTTGTTGAGCCAGGAGGCACAAGAGTAATATCAATGACTAACAAATATTACCAACCAATGAGACATCACTTACAATAATGCACTGGAATGCTGAGGGTGTAAATAGCAAAAAAGATGGCTTTAGCAAGAAATTAGAATTAGAAAACACCCTTCTTACGGAAAAGGTCAGCATTTTTTGCATACAAGAGACACACCTCAGCAAAGATGTAGCCTTTAAAATTGTAGGTTATCAGTGCTTTAGAGCTGATCGAATAGACACAAGAAAAGGAGGTATACTAACTCTAGTCAAAAATAATATCAGCGCACATCAAACTGAGCTATACATGGAAGGAGCAGAATATCAGGTCCTTCAACTAAAGATCAAGAACACAGACTTCAACCTACTAAATTATTATTGTCCAAATGACCAGTCTCTTTCCCTGGACACAATACCGTACAGAGGAAGACTGATAGTATGTGGAGATTTTAATAGTCACTCACAAAGCTGGGGTTATGACCACATGGATAAAAGAGGAGAAGAACTTGGAAGCTGGCAAGACGATAAATGTCTTCTATTGCTTAATACGCCAAAAGATCCTCCAACATACTACTCAAGAGCATGGCAAACCACTTCCACGCCAGACTTGGCATTGTACTCAGCAGACCTAAACTGGGAAATCAATAGAACAGTGGGGAAGCAACTTGGAGGTAGCGACCATCGACCAGTCCTCCTTAGTATTAAAAATGAACTCACAGGAAATGCATGTAGCCTTCCAAGATGGAATTATAAAAAAGCAAATTGGGGACTATTTAAACACCGCAGTAGTGTTTTAGCTGGACAAATAGATATGGAAGGAAAAGACATAAACGCCATAGTCAAAGAGTTCAATAAATGTATTCATCAAGCTGCCAAGGAAGCAATACCAAGAGGAGCACGCAAACAATACAAGCCATACTGGAGTGAACAACTATAAATGTACAGTGGAAACAACTATTTTTAGAACGGTGCACATTCTACCGTGAGGGTCATGCCTTTATATTTAATAATCAGCTGTGAGATGTAAGCATCTACATAATCCAGCGGTTTAGATTAACTTTTTTTTAATATAGGTTAAATAAGGTATCTTTGAAACTGGATCACATTTCTTTGATAAAAAAATATTTCTATAGCGACATTATTATTCTAAACCTAACTTCAAATGATCAATCCAAATGAACAATACGTTTTTGATAAAAATAATTTAACATCTCGGCAAACGATTCTGAACGGACTATAGAACTGCTACAAGAGGAATTAGAAAAAGCACGGACGGAAGTGGAAAATAACCCAAGCCAGGAACATCACAACAAACATCAACACGCAAAAGCTAAATTCCAAAGAGCCAAACTAGAAGCTAGAAGAAAGAGCTGGAAAGAGAAAACAGAATTCTTAAATTTTGAAAAGGATGGAAGAAAACTGTGGAAACTGGTCAAACAACTAAATGATGAGGGAACAGGAAGAAGCACAAACATAACACTCGTACAGAATGGCAAAATGATTACATGAAAGCAAGCAGTAGATAATTTCGCTAGGATATTTGCTCAAGACTGCAATATTGAAATTAGTCCAGAGAAACAGCATACAGTGCAGAGCGACCAAAAAAGTAAATTGGAACATGCTCAGACTAGAATCAGTGATGAAAACAGCGCAGATGAAATTATGGATACATTGTCCACATATAGTGAATTAGAATTAGCAGTCTCTAAACTAAAGCTAAATAAGTCCCCAGGAATTGATGAAATATCAAATGAAATGATAAAGAATCTAGGAACAACAGCCAGAAGGAAACTATTGGACATCCTAAATATTAGCTGGACCACTGGGAAAATACCACAAATCTGGAGAGAATCAATTATGGTCCCTTTGCTTAAACCTGGAAAAGATGGAACAACACCAACTAGCTACAGACCAATTAGTCTTACAAGTTGCCTGTGCAAAACAATGGAGCGCATCATAAACCTAAGACTAAAATTTCACCTGGAAAGTAGAAAATTCCTTGCACCACAGCAGGCAGGTTTCAGGCAATGCTACTCCACAGAGGATCAAACCACATACCTCTCACAGGAAATTGAGGATGCTTTCCAAGACAAAAAATCTGTTTTAGTGTCATGGATTGATTTACAGAAGGCCTTTGATAAAGTATGGAAAGAATGATTGCTTCAAAAAATGAGAAACTACAAGATATGTGGAAATATGTATAGATGGACGAAAGCCTTTCTTCACAATAGAAGAGCCAGAGTACAAATAAATGGCAAAAGGAGTAGGAACGTGTTACTACGCCATGGAGTGCCTCAAGGAGGAGTTCTATCACCCACTCTTTTTCTCATATTTATCAATGATCTAATTGAAGAAATACCCTGTGGAACTAAGACAGCACTATATGCAGATGACTTGGTTCTATGGTGCACACATGAGAGCGCCATGGTTGCCACAAAAATGTTTCAGAGAGCCATGGACATTTTGACTAATTGGGCTGACAAATGGTGTGTAAGTATCAATATAGAGAAGTCAGCAACAACCCTTTTTACACTTTCACCAAAACAAAGAGCAGGTACACCTATGTAAATAAAACTATCTTAAAGGTAGATGACCAACCCACATATCTTGGTGTAACATTTGATGCCAAAATGACATGGAAACATCATATCAGCAAAGCAGAAACAAAGGCTAGAAGGAAGATAGCTATACTAAGAAAACTGAGCGGGACAACTTGGGGAGCTAATGAAGGAATTCTAAAAAATATATACCAACAAGCCATTCGACCACACTTGGAATATGGTTCTACAGCATGGAGTTCATCATCAAACACTACACTACAAAACCTAGATAGAGTACAGAACCAAGCACTTAGAATCATTACAGGCGCAATGAGATCCACACCAATCATAGAAATGCAGAATATCGAAGGAATGCAGTCATTGAAAGAGCGTAGAGATACTAAAATTATAATTCATGGAGAAAAGTTTCTTTCCCACCGTAGTCACTCAATGAAGGAAATATTCCAGAATCTGTCACAAGGACGGCTTAAAAGAAGCAGCTTCATACACCAGGCCAAGCGTCTACGTAGACAGGTATCGGATCTGCCAGAGGTAACAATACCACTGACATCTCAACCAGAACACACCCCATGGGAAAAACGGACGTGCCTACCAGTGACCATCCAAACAACAGTAGCTGGTGTGCATGGGGATGAACATCAGAATAATCTGCAGAAAAGAGTAGCAGCTCTCAGTTTCCTTGATGATGTTTACCCAAGTGATCTATGGACCAGATTATATACAGATGGATCAGCACAGAATGCAGTAAAAAATGGAGAAAGTGGTGTATATGTAGAATACCCAGATGGCACTACTGATACCACTTGTACACCAACAGGGAATTACTGCAACAACTATGACTCTGAAGTCAAAGCTATTTATACAGCTGCAGAGAAACTGTTAACATTGGACAGGACCTCACACCCTATTGTAATACTTACAGATGCAGGGTCAGTACTAGAGGCATTACAATCCAATAAACTTCCAGAGTTAAAAGAGGTATTGTCCATAGTACAAAATAGGTGTAGAGTTATACTGCAATGGATTCCATCACACTGTGGAATAGCAGGAAATGAGAGAGCTGATCAACTCGCCAAGGAAGGTGCTAACATGCAGCAACCGGATGTACCAATCAGCTATCACCAAAAGAAATCCATGATAAAGGCACAACGAAAACCTAACTTACCTCCACGGGACGACTACCACCTACTTAACAGACAAGAACAGGTCATCATATTTCGACTGAGAACTGGACACAATAGACTAAACAGCCATATGTATACAAAATTTAAAATTGGCACAACAGCAAAGTGTAATTGTGGACAAGTCAACCAGACTTCAGAACATATCCTTCAAGAATGTGAAAACTATGACACATTAAACTGAACATACTGGCCTTCTGATACACCAATGAATGTTAAACTTTATGGTACAAAACAAGAAATGGAAAACACTGTCCAATTTATACAAGAAACAACATTGCAGATATAGATATTATTAGCGAACGAAAGAAGAAGAAAAAAAAACAGCTAGCAGACTCACCAACCTTCTACTCGAGAGCATGGCACACCACCTCTACACCAGGCCTGGAATGGAACATCACACGTGTCGTTGGAAAGTAGCTTGGGGGTAGTGACCACAGACCAGTATTTCTGGAAATCCACAATGAATTTACCTAGGACAGCAGCACACTCACTAGGAGGAACTATAAGAGGGCAGACTGGAAAATGTACCAGCATTTAATCAGTGTTCTAGCTAAGGACATGAACTTGGACAAAGACATCAATAGAGCAGTGAGTGAATTTAATAGATGTATACTACATGCTGCTAGTAAAACCATACCCATGGCGGGCACGTAAAACTACAAACCCTACTGGAATGATGAACTGGAAAAGCTGCAACATGTGATGGAAACATTTAGACAGCAGGCTGAGAAAAGACCTAGTCAAGAACATCACAACAAAAATTAGCAAACAAAGGCTAAATTTCAAAGAACCAAGTTACAAGCCAGACGGAGAAGCTGGAAAGAAAAAACAGAGTCGCTGAACCTAGAAAAAGATACTAGGAAATTATGGAAACTTGTAAAGCAACTAAATGACGAAGGTACAGGGAGAAATACAAGGATCACACTTTATAAAGATAGAAGCATTTTAACAGGTAAACATGCGACTGATTACTTTCCAGATTCTTTTGCAGAGGACAATAACGTCAAAGTCAGCCCAGACAAACAACAGGAGGTTCGAGAGAACCAGCAAAGCATTGGACAAGGCGAACCTATACCTGAAGTCATGGAGGCACCAATCACAGTGAAAGAACTGGAGCATGCAATATCCAAATTGAAAATGAAAAAGTCCCCTGGAGCTGATAGGGTGTCCAATGAAATGATTAAGAACTTGGGAACTGCAGCAAGAACAAAGCTACTGCAGATCTTTAACACAAGCTGGTCCACAGGCAATGTACCACAGCGTGGAGAGAAGCAATAATTATTCCACTCCTCAAATCAGGGAAAGATGGCAACACAGTCTCCAATTACAGGCCCATCAGCCTCACAAGCTGTCTATGCAAAACAATGGAACGCATTATCAATCTTATGATGCAGTGGTACCTTGAAAGTGAAAACCTTCTGGTATCACAGCAAGCAGGCTTTAGACATTGCTACTCTATTGAAGATCAGGCAACCTACCTCTCCCAAGAGATTAAGGATGCCTTCCAAGATATGAAACTGGTACTAGCAGCATGGATAGACCTCAGGAAAGCATTTGATAAGGTCTGGAAAGAAGGGCTCTTAAAGAAATTGCGAAATTGCAGGGTTAGCTTAAGAATGTACAAATAGGTAAAAGCATACCTGCATAATAGAAGAGCCAGGGTACAATTAGATGGTCGCAAGAGCAAGAAAGTTCTACTGCGTCATGGAGTCCTGTCACCCACACTTTTCTTGGTTTACATCAATGGCCTAGTTGCTGAACTACCACACGGGATCAAAGTGGCAATGTATGCTGACAACCTGGTGATCTGGTGCACGGAAGAACATGCAACAGTGGCCACTAAACTAATACAAAGAGCTATCGACGCCCTAACCTTGTGGCCAAATAGATGGTACGTCAGCATTAACACAGATAAGTGCAGCACTACACTCTTTACCCTATCACCAAAGCAAAAAGCCGGTCATATCAAGATAGATGGAGAGCTCTTGAAAGAAGACAAACAACCCACATACCTCAGAGTTACTTTTGATGATAAGCTGACATGGAAGCAGCACATAAACAAAGCAACAACAAAAGCCAGGAGGAAGTTAGCTATCCTGAGAAAACTAAGTGGAACCACATGGGGAGCCAGTGGGAATATACTCAGTAAAGTTTACCAGCAAGGCATAAGACAACATCTGGAATATGGTTCAGCTGCGTGGTGTCCTGCATCAAGCATCACATTACAAGATCTAGATAAAGTGCAAAACCAGGCACTTAGAATAATGTTGGGAGCAATGAAATCAACACCCATAGCAGAGATGCAGAAAATGGGAAGAATGCAAACACTTGGCGAACGCAGAGACACAAAAGTATTAATTCAAGCAAAAAAGTTTAAGTGTATGCCAAATCATCCAATGAAGGAAAGATTATAAAATCTAGCAATGGGGCGACTGAAAAGAAGTAGCTTTATCCATCAAGCTAAACGACTCCGTAGACAACGTACAGACCTACCTGAAGTTGACAGCCCCTTAAGGTCTGTACCAGAACAAATCCCATGGAGTGAAAGGCATGGAATGCCAATATACATTCAGACCCATGTGAAAGGAATACTAAGCGAGGACGAACAGAACAGTGTGCAGCGAAGGACAGTCACCCTCAGTTTCTTGGATGAGGAATATCCACAAGATATATGGGTCAGAGTATACACAGATGGGTCAGCACAGAATGCAGTGAGAAATGGAGGTACAGGTGTATATTTAGAATATCCACACACGTCTAGAGATACCATCAGAACACCGACAGGAAAATTCTGCAATAATTATGATACAGAAATCCAGTCAATTAGTGTGGCAACTAAAAAACTGCTGAACTCCAACTCTGACCTACAGCCTGTGGTATTCCTGACAGGTGCAAGGTCAGTGCTTCAAGCTCTCCAGTCTGGAAAACTAATGGACTTGAAAAAACTACTTAGTGAATTGCCGTACTAGTATAGGGTAACCATGCAGTGGATACCCTCTCACTGTGGAATACCAGGAAATGAAAAAGCAGCCCACCTGGCTAAGGAAGGTGCTGCCGAAGACCAACCAGATATACCAATCACCTACCATCAGAAAAAACAGATGATCAAGTCAATAAGAAATCCACAAACACCAACACAAGATGACTATCACATTATGAACAGATCAGAACAAGTTATAATTCTACGTCTCAGAACAGGACACAACCTACTCCGCAGTCACATGTATACAAAGTTCAAGATTGGCAACACGGCCATGTGTACATGTGGACAGGCAGCACAGAGTGCCAAACATATACTTCAAGAGTGTTCTGAGCATGAAACGCTGAGGCAGACATATTGGCCAGAGGAAACAACACTGGAAATAAAGCTTTATGGGACACTGTATGAACTACAAAAGACAGTGAGTTTTGTTCAGGGGTCAGAATTACAGATATAGACATATTTCAAGTGAACTGAAGAAGAAGAAGAAGAAGAAGCTTCATAGTTAGAACATATCTCCCCACAAGTATCAAACAACTCATCAGATGTTTTATTTGGATATTCTATATAGACACCATAACCTGCTTTGATGATGGCTTTGAAAGCATACCCATCAGTATAAACATGAATCCATTATTCTGGGTAGGTGTCTATTGTTTTCTTTGTTGCTTTCATAATACTTACTGTGTCAACCTTTCGTTGCATTATCTCTTAATTGTATCTTGATTTCCAGTAATTTAAAACCTGTGTGTGTTGGTAAACATTTTTCTACTATTCGCAGTTCTCATCTCTTGTCTGGGAGGTGATTGCTGTCTTTTATTTAATTGACATGACTTAGGACTGATTTTTATTTTATTCTGTGGTTTAGTTTTCTACAGTTGTTTATTTTGGTGGACTTTGGGTGTTATTTGGGTTTACTTGTGTAGTCTTCTTAAATCTCCATTTAGTCTTTTGGTTGAACTTTCAATATACTCAGGGCTCTGCCATATTGTTAGGTCATCAGTATAGAGGGCTTTTTCAGCTTTGATATTTTTGGCAAGGTCATTAATGTAAATGAGAAAGAGGGTGCAGCTTAAAGCAGAACCCTGTGGTAAGCTTTCCTCTAGAACTTCTTTAGACGAGATTGTATCATTTATCTTTTTCCTGGATTGTTCTGTCAATGTGTGTCATGTGACGTATTACTTCCAGAACGTTGTCTTCCCAATGAACTCTCTGAACCTCTCTCTGTCTTGGGCGATGTGGCTTGCATTTTCTAGCGATGTATTCATATTATCTTTAATGTCGTCAGTCCATCGTCTTCTTGGTCTGCCCCTTCTCCTCTTCCCAGGTACTCTTCCCTCCATTATTTGTCTTTCTAAACAGTTATGTCTCTTTATATGACCAAACAGGCGTAGTTTTCTTTTTGTTATTGTGTTTAGTAACCAACACTCTGGAATATTCAGTGTGTTTATAATATCTGAGTTTCTGATTTTATCCTTCCATGATATTCTAAGTATCTTTCTGTAGCATTTCAGCTCGAAGGCGTTGATCTTCTTTGCCGCTGTTTTACTTAGAGTCCATGTTTCACAGCCGTATGTTGCAACCGGAAAAATAAAAGTTCGTAACATCAGCACTTTCGTTTCTATTTTGTTGTTTTCCCATATGTTTTTCAGCCGTGTTATTTTGCAATATGCCATTGCCAATCTCTTCCTTATTTCTGCCATGCAGTCTCCTGCACCGTTGATGTTTGCTCCTAAGTATTCAAATTTATCCACACATTCTATCTCGGTATTGTCTATTCTGATTTTTGGTTGTTGTGTTGTTATATCTGTTGACATGATTTTTGTTTTCTGCGTGTTTAAATACAAATTTTGTGCTTCGCTATATTTCTTTGTGTTCTTGATTAGTTGTTCCAATACCTTTATATCGTTTGAAAGAAGTACTGTGTCGTCTGCGTAGCGTAGTTCCGGGATTAGGAATCCACCTATGTTTAAAGCGTGGTAGTCAGTGTTGTGTATGTCTTCTCTCACGTTCCTCATTATACTTTCATTATAATGGCAACCTACGGGAATATTGTGCCTAGAAATTTTCAATGGATTAACCGAACTTTTTCTCTAAGATTGTGATCTTGTGGTGTAGCAATTAGCATAATATTCATAGAAAATTGTCGGTGAACAGTAATAGGCTTTATTCAACATCATGGATATCAATGTAAACAGAAAGGTCAAACACATTAAATTAGGAACATGGAACGTTAGAAGTTTAAAACACGGGAAACAACATGTAGTAATAGAAGAGATGAAAAGAACACAAGTAGACCACCTGGGAAAAGACAATAGGCCATAGCCGGTTCTAAGTCAAAGAAGATGGTTACAGTGTGTTTGTTTTCCTGGAATCCATCATGGATTTTCTGTGTCAACCTAAATAGTTGGTCTTCTGCGCAACTGAATTTTCTGAAGCCAGCCTGTTCATGGCAGATGATGTTTGAGCTCTCGAGGAACAAGTAAAGTCGTACGTTAACCATTATTTCTGCCAATTTACCAAGACATGGTGTTAGGGATATTTTAGTGTTATGGGTCGGTAGCTTTTGGGTTCATCTGGAGGTTTGTTACTTTTCAGGATGGGGAAGGATGTGCACATTTCTCCAGTGTTTATGCTGTTTTTCATTTAGCCAGGTCATATTTATTAGTTTAAGGAGTACTTCTTTCCCTGATGTGCCCATGTGTGTTAACATTTCATGATAACTTTTATCTGGTCCAGGAGACTTTCTTGGCTTTAGTTTCTTCATCGCGTGTTGGAGTTCTTGCATACTGAAGTCATCATCAAATATGGATGAGCTCGAAGTTTGGACTTTTTTTCTTACTGCTTCAGTAGGTACAGATGCTTCTTATCAGCCGCAGACAGCTTCCCTACTCTATTCTTACTGGCAAAAAAGTGGTTAAAGTATTCTGCCTTTTTCTTATCTGTGGTGATTTTCATTGAATATCTCCATTTCACCCGCCTCATACGCTTCACCATCTCCCTGGCTGAGTCTCATGACCTTATGCACCTATGCCGTGCTGTAATGACATTGTTATCAAGTTTACTGATAAGGGAGGAGGGCGCTGTGGTCATCTGGGTAAGGATCTCTTTAGGCAGAAGAGTCTGGGGCAACTGTCTAATCGATTGTTCTACAAGGCAAGTTGTTAGTTAGTCGTTGGTGGATCATCGTCACTGCACTCCAGACAAGTCCATAGGTGCTCAGATCTCTCCTTAAGTGTAGCCGCCATTACGAGACGGTCTCAGTACGCAGTTGGTTGACCATCATTCTTTCGGCTCCTTTCTAGCGACATCACATTTCAAACCAAATTCCTTTATTCTAGTCATGGAACAAGTCATCGTCATTTATAGTCATTTGTTGTGTGAAAAAACAGTGTGTTTTCCTGTAGGACGTTCAAAATGTCTGCTCGATCCATAGCTCCACCAATAGCCGTAGTAGCAGCGTGTGCGGCTTGAACTTTTACAATCATGCTCATCGAGTCACTGAGTATGCAGGCTGAGTATGCAGGCTGCTCTATGTCTTAATAGCTGACAACCCTCTCCCCACCACAGTAGCTGCTCTGTCTTGATAGCTGACAGCCTTCACTACATCACAGTAGTTGCTCTGACTTGATAGCTAACAACCTTCTCCACACAATTTCAGCCGCTCTGTCTCAGTGAAAACATTTTGGGTATTTCTGTATTTTATATGCTACCTAAAATTAACAAACCCTTAAATCCTGACCGATCTATTGTCTCTGCATGTTTCTGCCCTACAGAGCGCATCCATGACTTCCTGGATAGTGTACTTCAACCTTTAGTGGTGCAACTCCCTAAATTCTTGAAATATACCAACCATTTCTGGTCTATTGTAGAATCTATTCTCTGTATCCCACTCACACTTACTGTCTGTTCATATTCCATATCTTCAGTCTTTAAACGTCAGCGTAATCAGCGGTGTCACCATGGACGTCAAGATGGAACCTAGCTATGAAATCTTCAGGTATATAACCACTGTTGTATGGTGTCGTTCAGCAATTGTATTATTACTTGTACACATTAATTTCTTCAGCAGTGATGTTATTTTGCCATAGCAATTTATTTTTCTATAATCTCTGCTTCTGCTTTTAATATTGATGGTCTCTCACATTGGTCATGAGTATTTCTGATCTGTTTTCGTCATTATAGAATTCCTGTACCGGTATATATTCTTATCTTTTATATATATATTGCTAACTACGGTATACTCTGTTGTCGTCATTATCATCATCATCAGGTGCCATGCTGACTGGCGTAGGCTGTCATGACTCTCCACAGCTCTCTGTCCTTGTATTATGTATCAAAGTCGTTGTTGTTTCCTTGCCGTGCCAGGTTGTCAAACTGTCTAATATTTTCTTACGTTGTCGCCCTCTGTCTCTGTTGCCTTCAATTTTGCCTGTTGTGACTATGTTCTCTAAACTGTCTCATGAAGTGGCCAAAAAACAACAGATTGCCTTTTTCTTATATTGTTGATTAAGGTCAGTTTCGCAATTCTTCTTCTTCGGCGATCATTACTTAGTCAGGTTGGGGATTCTGTGATATAGGCTGCTGTCTGTTTTAGAGTGTCCACTGTGCCATACATTTGACTCTTTCAACAACATCTACATTAATTTTTCTGGCAGTCCATGGTATTCTCAGCATTCTTCTGTAGAACCACATCTCTGTTGCCTCCAATCTCTCACTTTCCAGTTTGTTTATTGTCAAAGACGCACACACATATGTTAGTATAGGGGTTATATAGCACTGCAGAACTCTCTTTCTCACCTCTAACGACAATGTCATATTAAAAAGTATATTTTTCATATTTCTGAATGTTGTTTTTGCCTGTCATATTCTGCATCTTATTTCTGTTGAACTTCTTCCAACTGCTGCAATCATTGTACCTAGATATTTGAATTGGTGGACCTGTTTTAATACTATATTATTCACTTTGATCTTGCAAGGTGTGCTATTTTCTTTCTTTGAAATAGCCATTACTTCTGTTTTCTTGATATTTAGGAAGAGGCCTTTCTCTTTACTTTCTGTGACTACTACATTAATTAAATTTTAAAGTTTTCCTCACTTTTTGCAATCAGAACAGTGTCATCCGCATATCTCAAATTATTTATGCTATGTCCCCCCACTGATATTCCTGGGATATCTACTATTGCACGCAATATGTTTTCACTGTATAAAGAGAACAGGTCTGGTGAAAGCACACATCCCTGTCTGACTCCTTGTTTTATTTTTTGAAAAGGGCCAAATTGATTTCCTACTCTTATTGCTTCTGTTTGTTGCCAGTACATGTTCTTGATGATTCTTAAATCCTTGCTGTCAATGTTTAAATTCTCTAGCATGTGTATAATTTCGCTATGTTTAACTTTATCAAATGCTTTCGTGTAGTCTATAAAACAGAGGTACAAATCTGTTTTTGCCTCTATAGACCTCTGTATTAGTGTTCTCAATATATAAATAACATTGTTGGTACCTTTGCCTTGTACAAAGCCACTTTGTTCTGGACTTACTTCTGATTTTATTTTGTTTCTCACTCTCTTCATGATGATTCTGAGAAGTATTTTGATTATTTGACTCATGAGGTTGATGTTCTTCACATTCCGTGGTCTCTGGTTTCTTAGGTAAGGCTATAAATATGGACCTCATTAAGTCATCGGGTATGTTTCCACTGTCATATATGTCATTCAGCAATTTTGTGATTATTTCAACTCCAGTCATCTTCTTCTTCTTCTGCGTCTTCTGCGTTCGTCCTCAAACTCCTGCAGATTAGCAGGATGTAGTCTGGAGAATGGAATGCGTTGTGTCATGGTTTACAGCATTGCTGCGATATCTGCGCCTTTCGGCCAGACACATCCGACTTCAGCATGGCTTTGGGTCACTGCTCCTATATGGGATGGGACAGTCAACTCCATCCCATAACCTCATTAGTCGCCTCGTACGACATGCATGGAAGGTAAACAGTGTTGCTATTCTTTGCTCCCCTTTCGGGCCCCGACAACACACGGGCGCAAAGTCATCTAAAGCTGCTAATTCTTCTAATGTGATATTGTCTGGAACTGGGGCTTTGCCATAGTGCCTTAGTGTCTTAGTGCCTCCCTTACTTCTACTGTGAGCATTGATGGTATCTTTCTATTATCTTCTATGGCATTATCTTCTATGTTTATTTCTGGTCTATTGTCCTCATAAAGTTCTTTGATATATTCTGACCATCTCTGTACTATGTGATCTATTCCCATTAATACCTGCCCTGTCTTAGATTTTAGACACCCTGTAACTGTTTGCGTTCTCTTTCCTGTTATCATCTCAATTTTCTTATATAGTAATGTTGTATCGTGGTTGTAATGCAATTCTATTTCTGTGCATTTCTTGTTCAGCCAGCTTTCTTTTGCTATTTTGCATTTCTCTCGTATCTCCTTATGTATTTTCTGATATTCCTCTATCTTGTGTTTATTTTTCCTTCTGGTGCTCATCAATTCTAATATTTCTTCAGTCATCCATTTTTGTTTTGATGTATGTTTTACTTTTGGTATTATCTCTTTAGATGTTTGGTTTATCGAATGTTTTAGCATGTTTCATTGATCTTCAATACCCTGAATCTTTGCAATAGTATTGTATCTATTTTGTACAATTATGTTGTATCTATCTTTAGCGTCAGCATCTGATTTCAATAATGCTAAATCTTCTTCTTCTTTTTCTTTCGTTCGCTAATAATGTCTATATCTGCAGTGTTGTTTCTTGTATAAACTGGACAGTGTTTTCCATTTCTTGTTTTGTACCATATAGTTTAACATTCATTGGTTTATCAGAAGGCCAGTATGTGCATCTTAATGTGTCATAGTTTGCACATTCTTGAAGGATATGTTCTGAAGTCTGGTTGACTTGTCCACAATTACACTTTGCTGTTGTGCCAATTTTAAATTTTGTATACATATGGCTGTTTAGTCTATTGTGACCAGTTCTCAGTCGAAATATGATGACCTGTTCTTGTCTGCTAAGTAGGTGGTAGTCATCCCGTGGAGGTAAGTTAGGATTTCGTTGTGCCTTTATCATGGATTTCTTTTGGTGATAGCTGATTGGTACATCCGGTTGCTGCATGTTAGCACCTTCCTTGGCGAGTTGATCAGCTCTCTCATTTCCTGCTATTCCACAGTGTGATGGAATCCATTGCAGTATAACTCTACACCTATTTTGTACTATGGACAATACCTCTTTTAACTCTGGAAGTTTATTGGATTGTAATGCCTCTAGTACTGACCCTGCATCTGTAAGTATTACAATAGGGTGTGAGGTCCTGTCCAATGTTAACAGTTTCTCTGCAGCTGTATAAATAGCTTTGACTTCAGGGTCATAGTTGTTGCAGTAATTCCCTGTTGGTATAAAAGTGGTATCAGTGGTGCCATCTGGGTATTCTACATATACACCACTTTCTCCATTTTTTACTGCATTCTGTGCTGATCCATCTGTATATACTCTGGTCCATAGATCACTTGGGTAAACATCATCAAGGAAACTGAGAGCTGCTACTCTTTTCTGCAGATTATTCTGATGTTCATCCCCATGCACACCAGCTACTGTTGTTTGGATGGTCACTGGTAGGCACGTCCGTTTTTCCCATGGGGTGTGTTCTGGTTGAGATGTCAGTGGTATTGTTACCTCTGGCAGATCCGATACCTGTCTACGTAGACGCTTGGCCTGGTGTATGAAGCTGCTTCTTTTAAGCCGTACTTGTGATAGAATCTGGAATATTTCCTTCATTGGGTGACTATGGTGGGAAAGAAACTTTTCTCCATGAATTATAATTGTAGTATCTCTACGCTCTTTCAATGACTGCATCCCTTCGATATTCTGCATTTCTATGATTGGTGTGGATCTCATCGCGCCTGTAATGATTCTAAGTCCTTGGTTCTGTACTCTATCTAGGTTTTGTAGTGTAGTGTTTGATGATGAACATGCTGTAGAACCATATTCCAAGTGTGGTCGAATGGCTTGTTGGTATATATTTTTTTAGAATTCCTTCATTAGCTCCCCAAGTTGTCCCGCTCAGTTTTCTTAGTATAGCTATCTTCCTTCTAGCCTTTGTTTCTGCTTTGCTGATATGATGTTTCCATGTCATTTTGGCATCAAATGTTACACCAAGATATGTGGGTTGGTCATCTACCTTTAAGATAGTTTTATTACATAGATGTTTCCTGCTCTTTGTTTTGGTGAAAGTGTAAAAAGGGTTGTTGCTGACTTCTCTATATTGATACTTATACACCATTTGTCAGCCCAATTAGTCAAAATGTCCATGGCTCTCTGAAACATTTTTGTGGTAACCATGGCGCTCTCATGTGTGCACCATAGAACCAAGTCATCTGCATATAGTGCTGCCTTAGTTCCACAGGGTATTTCTTCAATTAGATCATTGATAAATATGAGAAAAAGAGTGGGTGATAGAACTCCTCCTTGAGGCACTCCATGGCGTAGTAATACTTTCCTACTTTTTTTGCCATTTACTTGTACTCTGGCTCTTCTATTGTGAAGAAAGGCTTTCGTCCATCTATACATATTTCCACATATCTTGTAGTTTCTCATTTATTGAAGCAATCCTTCTTTCCATACCTTATCAAAGGCCTTCTGTAAATCAATCCATGCCACCAAAACTGATTTTTTGTCTTGGAAAGCATCCTCAATTTCCTGTGAGAGGTATGTGGTTTGATCCTCTGTGGAGTAGCATTGCCTGAAACCTGCCTGCTGTGGTGCAAGGAATTTTCTACTTTCCAGGTGAAATTTTAGTCTTAGGTTTATGATGCGCTCCATTGTTTTGCACAGGCAACTTGTAAGACTAATTGGTCTGTAGCTAGTTGGTGTTGTTCCATCTTTTCCAGGTTTAAGCAAAGGGACCATAATTGATTCTCTCCAGATTTGTGGTATTTTCCCAGTAGTCCAGCTAATATTTAGGATGTCCAATAGTTTCCTTCTGGCTGTTGTTCCTAGATTCTTTATCATTTCATTTGATATTTCATCAATTCCTGGGGACTTATTTAGCTTTAGTTTAGAGACTGCTAATTCTAATTCACTATATGTGGACAATGTATCCATAATTTCATCTGCGCTGTTTTCATCACTGGTTCTAGTCTGAGCATGTTCCAATTTACTTTTTTGGTCACTCTGCACTGTATGCTGTTTCTCTGGACTAATTTCAATATTGCAGTCTTGAGCAAATATCCTAGCGAAATTATCTACTGCTTGCTTTCATGTAATCATTTTGCCATTCTGTACGAGTGTTATGTTTGTGCTTCTTCCTGTTCCCTCATCATTTAGTTGTTTGACCAGTTTCCACAATTTTCTTCCATCCTTTTCAAAATTTAAGGATTCTGTTTTCTCTTTCCAGCTCTTTCTTCTAGCTTCTAGTTTGGCTCTTTGGAATTTAGCTTTTGCGTGTTGATGTTTGTTGTGATGTTCCTGGCTTGGGTTATTTTCCACTTCCGTCCGTGCTTTTTCTAATTCCTCTTGTAGCAGTTCTAGTTGTTCACTCCAGTATGGCTTGTATTGTTTGCGTGCTCCTCTTGGTATTGCTTCCTTGGCAGCTTGATGAATACATTTATTGTATTGAACTCTTTGACTATGGCGTTTATGTCTTTTCCTTCCATATCTATTTGTCCAGCTAAAACACTACTGCGGTGTTTAAATAGTCCCCAATTTGCTTTTTTATAATTCCATCTTGGAAGGCTACATGCATTTCCTGTGAGTTCATTTTTAATACTAAGGACGACTGGTCGATGGTCGCTACCTCCAAGTTGATTCCCCACTGTTCTATTGATTTCCCAGTTTAGGTCTGCTGAGTACAATGCCAAGTCTGGCGTGGAAGTGGTTTGCCATGCTCTTGAGTAGTATGTTGGAGGATCTTTTGGCGTATTAAGCAATAGAAGACATTTATCGTCTTGCCAGCTTCCAAGTTCTTCTCCTCTTTTATCCATGTGGTCATAACCCCAGCTTTGTGAGTGACTATTAAAATCTCCACATACTATCAGTCTTCCTCTGTACGGTATTGTGTCCAGGGAAAGAGACTGGTCATTTAGACAATAATAATTTAGTAGGTTGAAGTCTGTGTTCTTGGTCTTTAGTTGAAGGACCTGATATTCTGCTCCTTCCATGTATAGCTCAGTTTGATGTGCGCTGACATTATTTTTGACTAGGGTTAGTATACCTACTTTTCTTCTGTCTATTCGATCAGCTCTAAAGCACTGATAACCTGCAATTTTAAAGGCTACATCTTTGCTGAAGTGTGTCTCTTGTATGCAACAAATGCTGACCTTTTCCTTAAGAAGGGTGTTTTCTAATTCTAATTTCTTGCTAAAGCCATCTTTTTTGCTATTTACACCCTCAGCATTCCAGTGCATTATTGTAAGTGATGTCTCATTGGTTGGTAATATTTGTTGGTCAGTGATATTACTCTTGTGCCTCCTGGCTCCACAAGGCAATCGAAGAGGACCTCCAGTCGTATGGGGTGGGCCCTTTCGAGGTATAGGGCCCGGTGCTACTCCTGCCTGGTGAGTCGTCACAGGGTTAGCACCATAACGGGGTAATGCAGATATAGACATTCATGTGCGATAATGCATGACATTCTGATTGTTGCGGTGCGCCTTCTGGCCAAATGTCGCTGACTTCAGCACCTTTACTTGCTAGGCAAGACTGTGGTCCTGCCCGAATGTGGGAGGGCCCGGCCAGTCTTAGTTTCCAGCCTCTGCTGGCTGGACTAAGCCCCATCTCCACGCCAAGGAGCTGGCCTCGATGGGGAATGCTAAATCTAATTTCATATTCCTTGGTGCTCTCTTGATCTTCTTTAATCTCATACACAATTTCGCTAGCAGTAGTATATGATCACTGTTGCAGTCAGAACCTGGTCTTGTTTTCATTGATCTAATGTTTCTATGTCTTTTAGAGACTAAAATATAATCAATTTGGTTCCGAGTATTATCTCCAGGGCTAATCCATGTACACAGCCTTCTTGGATGTTGCTTGAACCATGTATTCCCTTTTATTAAGTTACGTGCCTGTGCCCACTCTATCAATAAATCACCTCTTTCGTTTTTGATTCCAAAATCAAATCTTCCTGTCACATCTTTTATTTCTGTTTCACCTACTTTTGCGTTAAAGTCTCCCATTACTATAGTTACTTCATGATTTTTACACTGTTTCATTGCGATTTCTAGATCTTCATAGAATATTTCGATGTCCTCCTCTGAACTGCTTGATGTGGGTGCATATACCTGTACAATGTTGATATCCAATGGTTTTCCTGTTAGTTTAACTAATATTACCCGATCTGATATTGCCATGAAACCCTTCACCGTTTTTCCTGTTTCTGTGTCTAATAATACTCCCACCCCCCTCTCGTGTTTTTGTCCTCCTAAGTATATGACTTTAAATTTATCTGATTGTATCTCTCCTGCCCCAGTTCACCTCATTTCACTCATTCCTACAATATTTACTTTCATTCTTTCCATTTCTTGCTTGATGTCTAATTTACCACACTGCGCTAACGATCTGATGTTCCATGTTCTTATATTAACACTAACTGTAGGCCTACTTCTGTGTGTCGCCATGACTTTCATCTTGGGAGAATAATGTGGTAGTTTCCCGTTGCTTTCCACATCCATATGGGGGATATCCATTTATATCCGCTCCCTTTGACAATACTTTATGTCGGGACAAATGGGTGCCCCGCCCTGCCCAGTTGCAGAGCTACCACTTATACAGAGCTACCACTAACATCATGACGGAACGATCAACGTCTAAACTCCGACTCCGCTTCAGGAATATTCAACTTTCCACAATAGAAAACACACAAGGAATTTTCTGCACATTTCAGTTATTAGTCATTCACTTAAAATAACACATAATACGATCATAAATAATCCTCAAGTGACGACGGAGCGAATAACGTTCAAACTTGCGCCACGTTGACACCGGAAGTTCATTATAGAATTCCTTTACCGGCATATATTCTTATCTTTTATATATATATTGCTAACTACGGTATACTCTGAACCTTACAATCCCCCTCCCCCTGTATCTACATATCCAAATTTTCATCTGCAGGATTTCCAGAACTCCAGAGAATCTCAAGTAGCTCGGACTTCAATGTCGACACGATCACGCTCAAGTACACGTGGTGAGCTGATGACAGATGATAGTAGCAGCAACAAAAGTGATGTCAGCTTTGATAGTTCAGCCATTGATCACAGTTTTGGTAAGTTCAAGAAGCTAACAATAGCAGAAATAAGTTGCTTTCTTTAAAAGAATATATTCTCGTAATACGATGTCCTCACTGCCTTTATGTAAGCCTCTCGTGGCTCTGTGCAAGTCATTCAGCCTCTTCCAGTCTCACATTCACAAGTTCTTAGATCATCTGTGTCAAACATGTTAATGGCATTGATCTGCCTTTTATTCTCTTCCCTATAACCTTTCCTTCCATTATTGTCTAAACTATTGTCTTTTTATTTGTCCAAATATGTTCGCTTGCATTATGTTAATAGTTTTGATGAGCCAAACTTCTGAAACATTGATTTGTGTCTTTACGGATGTCTGTGTTGATTCTTGATTAGGAACAAGCTTCACAGCAATGGGGGCATTCCCATATATGCGCTGCTTGCCGTTCCTTCAGCCATCTAAAAGTGTATAGGTAAGTATCTGTGTTGGATTGTCTTTCCGTCCATGATACTTGTTAGGACCTTTGGTTGGTTGGTTGGTTGCTGATCCAGCGGTCCATGGGCTCATGCCTTTTGACCTAATGTCATTAAATGGCATTACATTGCTGGGAAGTCTGTAGATTTTCGGCCCACCATGGGACAGAGCCAAAGAATAACTATCACACCTTCAGGAAGGTAGGTTTCAACCTATGCACTGCTCCTAGCCACTGTAGCCAAGATAGGGTTCACTGTACTCATTCCATGCCACCAATTGACTATTGGTTATGCCGAACTTCTCTATTGCTCCAGGCATGCAACCAAATGTTCAAGTCAAAAGGATTGTCACGTCCTGAGTCACTGTGCCTCTATGATGGGTTTCAG
This sequence comes from Meghimatium bilineatum, assembly GCA_034231615.1. Classification (NCBI taxonomy): domain Eukaryota; kingdom Metazoa; phylum Mollusca; class Gastropoda; order Stylommatophora; family Philomycidae; genus Meghimatium; species Meghimatium bilineatum. The sequence continues at coordinate 67,898,434 of CM067311.1, read as the reverse complement.
CCAACAACGCAGATGAAGAAGTTGAGAGAATCAATGGGAATTGAAATAGGCAGGAGGAGGGGCGAGAAGAGGTGCCAAGCAGAAAACTATGAGCATGAGCCAGTTTGTAGTTTAAGAAATGGATAGTATTGGTATCACTAACATCTGTGACCAATTAAGAAATAGATAGCATTGTCATCACTGACACGTCTGTGACCAATTTATAATGCTTTATATGCTTCAACATACAGTCCCAAAACTGCATAGTAGTAGATATGTCCAGAGAGTTTGCATGGTAGATAGAGATGTCAAATATGAACTTGATGGCTGGATAGAAGTTACCGATGAAGAGTTCGCATGGTTGATAGAGATCTCAAATGTTTAACATTATGTTCTCTGCTATGTTGGATGATGCTTTCAGAGATCTGGACTTGGGAGTCTATTGTCTTTTGTCTTTCCACAGGTGGTTTGTGATCCACTCTTGCCGTTAAGCGTAGGGGTGATTGGAGCTCGAGCTTGCGTTCTAAAGCCAGATGTGTGGCTTCGTCTGTGCTATGGTCGTGTCTGTTCAAGAAGTCTCTGACGTTTTCTATCTTTTCTGTGGTCTTCCTCTGGCTTTGTACCCTGATCTCATTTGGTTATATGCTTGTACGGGCAACTTTTCGTGATGCATTATGATAATGTGGCCAAACCACTTGATCTGTTCTCTCTCTGTGTAATCTGTACAGGATATTATACCTATTCCTTCCCTGATATATTCATTTTGTAATCTATCAAGCCTGGTGACCCCGGCAGCTTTCCTCAAGCATTTCATCTCACATGCCACTATCTTTCTGTAATGTGAAGATGAGAGAGACCAGGTTTGGCACTGGTAACACAGTGTTGGTAGGAATATACTGTAGATCATTTGTCTCTTGACTTCCATCTCGATCTTGGGGTGAAGAAGTAGTGGTGACAGTTGGTATGTTACTGCATTTGCCTTTTGGCATCTTATCTCTATTTCTCTATCGAGGCTTCCATTTTCCGTAAAAATAATTACCGAGATATTTGAACTATGTTACTTGTTTTACTCCTATATTGTCTATCTGTATGTTTAGTGGACTTGGTGTTCTGCATATTTTCATAGTTTCTGTCTTTTGTGTGTTGATCTTCATGTTGTATCTTCTACATGTTGCAGATAGTGAGCTAATATGACTTTGTAGTTGTTCTTCATTTTCGTATTTGAGGCTCTGATGGTCTGCGAAAAGTAGTTCATTTATTTAATTGTTTGGTTGCTCTGAGTTGTCTTGTTCTGAATCGGTAATGTTGCCCTATGTACTTGTTGCCTCTTTTATGCATATATGTCTATGCATATATTGAATAGCAAAGGCGAGAGCACGCAATCTTGACGCACACCCGTTTTTGTATCAAATGCTTCTGTGACACCATCTGATACACATTGGCAGTTCTTATACAAAGATCTTATTCTTTCTAACAGTTGTCCTTTGATACAATACATTTCTAGAGTTTCCCATAGTACGTCTCTGTTGACTCTATCAAACGCCTTCTCTTGATCTATAAATATTGCGTTTAGCTATTTGTTGTACTCTATCAATCTCTCTCATTTGTCTCAGCGTGAACAAGGCGTCTGTGCAGCTAATCCCTCTTCTGAAGCCAAATTGAGATGGGCTCAATTGTGGTTCGACGATGTATCGTGCTCGTTGTTCTATTATCTTTGCATACATTTTTCCGGTGTGGCTTAATAACGAGATGCCTCGGTATGTTTCGCACTCTCTTTTGTTGCCCTTGTTTTTCCAGAAAGGTATGATTACTGACTTTTGCCAGTTCTCTGGGACTTCCCCTTCTTTCCACGCTATTGTGAATATTCTCTGGAGTCATTGTACCCACATATCTTTGCATGCTTTAATGGCTTCGTTGGGAATGCCATCTGTGACTAGTGATTTTTATTTGGGTTGTTCTTGATAGCCTTTTCTATTTCTTTGCTTCAAATTTCTGGCTCTGTGATGTCTTTGTCTATTCCTTTATATGTATGATGAGTCAGAATGTTAGGATTATACAGTTCTTGGAAGTATTCCTTCCACCTACTCTTATATCATTTCCATTAAGTAGAGGTATTCCATCTCGGCTGTTTATTATTGCAGTTGGGTTATAGATTTCTAATTCTCATTGCGTTGATACTTCTGAAGAAATCTCTAGGGTTATTCTTACATAGGCCTGTTAGGTGTTCTCCATATTTGCGCCAGGAATTCTCTTTGGCTTCTTTGACTATTCTTTTCGTATTTCTTCTAGCTAATCTGTACTGCACATAATCATTCTGGTTTTTTTTATTTCAACCAAGTTCTAAAGCATTGTTTCTTTATTTGTGTAGCTTTTTGTAACTCTTCATTCCATCATGCTGTTTGCTGATCTCCATTTATATGTTTTCTTACTCCGCATACACTTTGTAGATTATTTATCATGTGAGTTTTAAATAACTCCCATTCTACATTTATGCCATCACTGCTTGGTAGGGTAGGGCAGTGAAGGCCTTGGCCATTTTTTCATATAGTATAGGCCTATCTCTTATGTGTTCATCGTCTAGCTTTATAAAGTTCATTTGTGGTTCTTATTTTTGTTTGTTCGTTGTTGGTCTTTCTTTTGGTTTCTGTTTTTCAGTTATTACAACCGGACGGTGATCGGTATATATGTTTATATTTGGTATAAACCTTGCGTCTGTGATGTTTATCTTCTGCCTATGTCTTACCAGTATGTAGTCAATCTGGGACGTTTTGATAGATTGTCCCATTTGTACCACGTTGTTATGTGACTCCATCTGTGTTCGTAGCATGAATTAGCTATTAATAGTCCGTACTCTAAGCATAAATTAATGAGTTCCTCTCCGTTGCTGTTACGATCTTTTGTTGTGTCCCTGAAGTTTCTCAAACAATGTTCACGATGTGTTTTCTCCTCCCAATTCTACCATTGAAATCTCCCATAACAATTAGGTCGTTTTTATTATTAATTTTATTCAGAAAGTCAGACAGTTTTTCAAAAAAAATCGTATCTTTCTTCTATGTTGTTAGTGACATTGCATGGGGCGTAAACTTGTATTATGGTGGTTGTTCTTTCTGTTAACTGTACTCTTACTATCCTCTCTGACATGTATTCCACGTCTATTAATTTTGCCTTGTTTTGATGTAATAAAAAACCGACTCCATGTTTTGCTCTTTCGTTTGCAACCACCCCTCTCCATATCAAAGCGTAATTGTTAAGCACCACCTTTATATTGTTTCCTTTTTTTCCTGATATCTGCCAGCCCTAGAATTTCTATATCTTTTTCCTTCATAAACGGAAATAATTCAGGTGTTTTGTTCCCCAGCCCGCAAATATTCAACGTAGCTAATTTGTATGTCTTCTTCAAGTAGTAGAATGTCTTCTTCAAGTAGTAGAATGTCTTCTTCAAGTAGTAGAATGTCTTCTTCAAGTAATAGAATGTCTTCTTCAAGTAGTAGAATGTCTTCTTCAAGTAGTAGAATGTCTACTTCAAGTAGTAGAATGTCTTCTTCAAGTAATAGAATGTCTTCTTCAAGTAGTAGAATGTCTTCTTCAAGTAGTAGAATGTCTTCTTCAAGTAGTAGAATGTCTACTTCAAGTAATAGAATGTCTTCTTCAAGTAATAGAATGTCTTCTTCAAGTAGTAGAATGTCTACTTCAAGTAGTAGAATGTCTTCTTCAAGTAGTAGAATGTCTACTTCAAGTAATAGAATGTCTACTTCAAGTAGTAGAATGTCTACTTCAAGTAGTAGAATGTCTTCTTCAAGTAGTAGAATGTCTACTTCAAGTAATAGAATGTCTTCTTCAAGTAATAGAATGTCTTCTTCAAGTAATAGAATGTCTTCTTCAAGTAGTAGAATGTCTTCTTCAAGTAGTAGAATGTCTTCTTCAAGTAGTAGAATGTCTTCTTCAAGTAGTAGAATGTCTTCTTCAAGTAGTAGAATGTCTTCTTCAAGTAGTAGAATGTCTTCTTCAAGTAGTAGAATGTCTTCTTCAAGTAATAGAATGTCTACTTCAAGTAGTAGAATGTCTACTTCAAGTAGTAGAATGTCTTCTTCAAGTAATAGAATGTCTACTTCAAGTAGTAGAATGTCTTCTTCAAGTAATAGAATGTCTTCTTCAAGTAATAGAATGTCTTCTTCAAGTAGTAGAATGTCTTCTTCAAGTAGTAGAATGTCTACTTCAAGTAGTAGAATGTCTTCTTCGACTTTGGAGTAGACATCATATATTACATCGATGAAAAATTGTTCAATCTTCAGATGCTCTGAACAAAAACCAAAGTCAAATCACACACAATCAGGAATCTCATATTTACTGATGACTGTGCCCTAAATTCCAACTCTTTTTGCAAAGTATTATAGACAGATTCTTCAAATCCGTTACCAATTTTGGACTTAGGGACCTACTATTAACACTGAGAAAACATAAGTTATGGTACAACCCGCACTTGGCAAAAGCTACCTCGAGACCTACATAAAGGTAAATGGTGTCTCAGTAAAGTTATGAATATAAAATGGTAAGACAAGATGACTTGAACATTTGGTTACACGCCTGGAGCAATAGAGAAGTTCGGCATAACCAGTAGTCAATTGGTGGCGGGGAATGAGCAGTGAACCCTATCTTGGCTACAGTGGCTAGGAGCAGTGCATAGGTTGAAACCTACCTTCCTGGAGGTGTGATAGTTATTCTCTGGCTCTGTCCCGGGGTGGGCCGAAAATCCACAGACTTCCCAGCAATATAGTGTCATTTAATGGCATTAGGTCAAAGGGCATGAGCCCATGGACCGCTGGATCAGCAACCAACCAACCAACCTTGTGAAAAGTTGTGAAATGCTGCAGCTCAACAGCGGAGAGTAGTTAGAAAGTCACGGATAGACCAAAATCCGTCTACAGTAGTCATTCCATGCCTGAACTGTCCAAGTACATTTACAGCTCGAATAGGGCTCATTAGCCATCTACGACTATTAGGCATGGACATAACTCTAACTGAATATTCAAAAGTGAATGCAGCAAATACTCATCATCACTTGTAATGGGCGAACACACACATGGAAGAATAGGGAGAACATCATGGAAAGAGAAGAAAACAAACAAAAGAGGTTCTAACAACACTAAATATGAAGAAAGAATTATTAAATGAAATTCTTCTTCTTCTTTCGTTCATTTGAAACATGTCTATATCTGTAATTCTGTCTCCTGAATAAAACTCGCTGTCTATTAAAAGAAATAAAGATCGAGCAAATAAAATATTTTGGACACATTAAAAGACATGACACCTTGTTGAAGACCTTACTTGAGGGTAAAGTCGAAAGGAAGCGAGTAAGAGGTAGGCAGAGATGGGGTGTTTAACAACTCCAGTGTTTAACAACTAAAGTGTTTAACTCTAGTATTTAACAACTCCGATGTTTAACATCTCCACTGTTTAACAACTCTATTGTTTAACTCCAGTGTTTAAAAACTCCAGTGTTCAACTCCAGTGTTCAACAACTCCAGTGTTTAACAATTCAATTGTTTAACATCTGCAGTGTTTACCATTCCCAGCATTTAACAATTCCAGTGTTTAACAATTCCAGTGTTTAACAACTCCAGTGTTTAACAATTCCAGTGTTTAACAACTCCAGTGTTTAACAATTCCAGTGTTTTACAACTCCAGTGTTTAACAACTCCAGTGTTTAACTCCAGTGCTCATGTTTCAGTGACAATTTATTGGTTGACATTTACATATTTTATTTCTGATGATAATAACTACAAGTATTGCATGTATGACAGGTACCATTAGACCGGACCTGTACCCACAGAAGGACATCGTTCTACGACAATCTTCTTTCATCGCAGGTCAAGGGCGACTCCACACACGACTTCGATATGACTTTAAAACTTGTGATTTAATAGTTCACTTAATTGAAGGTAAGATAGATACATTACCAAATAAACTACCTAAATTCAAGTCTATAACATGCAAATTCAAGTTAAACTATGATTCAAATTCTAGTCTGTAACAGGCAATCTCAGAGAAAACTGTAACACAAATTCAAGTCTATATCAGACGAACTACAACAAAACTGTGACACAAATTCAAGTCTATATCAGACAAACTACAACAAAACTATGACACAAATTCAAGTCTATATCAGACGAACTACAACAAAACTGTGACAAAAATTCAAGTCTATATCACACAAACTACAACAAAACTGTGACACAAATTCAAGTCTATATCAGACAAACTACAACAAAACTGTAACACAAATTCAAGTCTATATCAGACAAACTACAACAAAACTATGACACAAATTGAAGATTATAACAGACAAACTACAACAAAACTGTGACACAAATTGAAGATTATAACAGACAAACTACAACAAAACTATGACAAAAATTGAAGACTATAACAAACAAACTACAACAAAACTGTGACACAAATTCAAGTCTATAACAAACTTCCGCAAAACTATGACACAACATACAAAAATTAAAAATATTGGTTACTGATGTTTTGACAATGGTATTACAAACATTGTATTGTAGTGCATTTCAAAATGATTGCCCTCAAACTCAAGGATATGCAATGATCTCTGTTCTGGTAAACAAACTTAACTCAAAAAAGATATATTGTAATTGCCATGGCAAGGTTGAATGTGATATGGAAAAGTAAATGCCTAGTCAAGTATCCTAGTCAAGTACTGTAACTGCCATGAGAAGGCTCTCCTAGTCAAGTATCCTAGTCAAGTATTGTAACTGCCATGAGAAGGCTCTCCTAGTCAAGTATCCTAGTCAAGTATTGTAACTGCCATGAGAAGGCTCTCCTAGTCAAGTATCCTAGTCAAGTATTGTAACTGCCATGAGAAGGCTCTCCTAGTCAAGTATCCTAGTCAAGTACTGTAACTGCCATGAGAAGGCTCTCCTAGTCAAGTATCCTAGTCAAGTATTGTAACTGCCATGAGAAGGCTCTCCTAGTCAAGTATCCTAGTCAAGTACTGTAACTGCCATGAGAAGGCTCTCCTAGTCAAGTATCCTAGTCAAGTACTGTAACTGCCATGAGAAGGCTCTCCTAGTCAAGTATCCTAGTCAAGTATTGTAACTGCCATGAGAAGGCTCTCCTAGTCAAGTATCCTAGTCAAGTACTGTAACTGCCATGAGAAGGCTCTCCTAGTCAAGTATCCTAGTCAAGTATTGTAACTGCCATGAGAAGGCTCTCCTAGTCAAGTATCCTAGTCAAGTACTGTAACTGCCATGAGAAGGCTCTCCTAGTCAAGTATCCTAGTCAAGTATTGTAACTGCCATGAGAAGGCTCTCCTAGTCAAGTATCCTAGTCAAGTACTGTAACTGCCATGAGAAGGCTCTCCTAGTCAAGTATCCTAGTCAAGTACTGTAACTGCCATGAGAAGGCTCTCCTAGTCAAGTATCCTAGTCAAGTACTGTAACTGCTATGACAAGATTGACCTAGTCAAGATCAAGTTATACAAATCACTAGTTGGGCCTCCATCTATTCTGTACTATGGATGTGAGAGCTTGACTCTGACTGCAAATACAGAAAGAAGGATCCAGATACTGGAATAATAAGTACTATGTGAATTTATAACACAGACGTTTTGAAGAACCAAAAAAAAACAAATGTATTTGTCAAACAAAATAACCAAATGTACATGTCAGCAGAAAGCAGTTGACAGTGATGAAATGTGTATGATTTGGACATGTAACACAACATCATTCATATTTCAAAGATGAGTCTACCCTGCGGTAGTTGAGGGTAGAAGGAGAAGAAGTGGTCCACAAATATTGAGTTGACAACTCACAACAGTTTTATTATTTACTTAAGTTCTCAAACATTCACACTCTTTAACTAACATAACAAACACTGATACTGTTTTATCTCCCACTTTATTTTGTCTTCATTTTGTATTGTACATGGATCCAAATGTCATTTGTTTATAGTGTTCATGTGTAGAAAAGCTAATTGGATTTCGTTGGTGTTTTTCCCATTCGAGGACATGATAAATCCAAAATAGGTGAATTCTTTCACCTGTTTAAGTTGTTAACCATCGGTTAGAATAGTGATGTTTCTTTATGTTTTTGCGATTAACCTTGCCTCAGTTTTTTTTTTTTTTTTTTATCTTCATGTTTTCTTCAAAACAACTGTGGGAGTTCAACAGGGTTGCATAATGTTCCCAGTACTTTTTAACATATACTTAGAGCACATCATACAAGAGACATTCATCATCATCAAGTGCCGTCTCCGCAACGAAGGTTGGCTGCAACATATCTCCAACATCTCCTGTCTCTTGTCTTGGTGGTGCACTCTGCTAGACTGTAACCTGTCCATCGTGTAATGTTACTCTCCCACTTGTATCTCTGCCTACCTCTTGCTCGCTTCCCTTTGACTTTACCCTCAAGTAAGGTCTTCAATAGGGTGTCATGTCTTTTAATGTGTCCAAAGTATTTTATTTGCCTGATCTTTATTTCTCTTAGTAGTTCTTTCTTCATATTAAGTGTTTTTAGCACCTCTTTATTTATTTTCTTCTCTTTCCATGATGTTCTCCCTATTCTTCTATATACCCACATCTCAAAGGCATCAATTTTGTCTTCTAATTGTTTATTTAGTGTCCATGTTTCTGAGCCATACATTAATATGGAATAGATGTAGCATTTTATAATTCTCATTTTTAACTTGTTTGTAATTTGTTTAGATATTAATAATTTCCTCATGTCATTGAAGGTACTTTTAGCCATTCCTATTCTCCTTTTAACTACAAGAGACATTACATGACTACAACACGTCTATATCGATCGGAGGTCGCCCTATTTGCAACTTGCGTTTCGCTGATGATATTGATCTTATAGCTGGGTCAGAACAATCATTGCAAGAATTAACATCAAAGTTAGAAAAAGTTACCAGCAAGTATGGAATGGAAATCAATTCAGATAAGAGCAAAATCTTGGTAAACAGCAGAGACACAGAAAACCAGACTAATATCATGATGAATGGACACAAGCTTGAAGAGGTGAATACCTTCAAATACCTCGGAACCAGTATATGCAGCGATGGTAAATGCAAATCAGAACTAAAAATAAGGCTGGAGATGGCTTTAGCGTCTTTGTCAAGGCTAACTGTGATTTGGAAAAGCAACATCAGTGTTGGAGTGAAAATCAAACTGTTTAGGTCGCTGGTGCTTTCTGTTGTGTTGTATGGTTGTGAGAGTTGGACACTCACTGCGGACATGGAGAGAAGATTACAGGCTTTCGAGTATAAATGCTACAGAAGAATTCTACGAATTTCCTATAGGGAACATAAGACCAATGTGTACGTAAGAAATAAAGTAGAGATGTGTGCAGGTGTCCATGAGCCATTGCTTTCAATAGTGAAACGACAAAAACTAGCATGGTTTGGACATGTATGCAGGCACGATTCCTTGTCAAAAACAATACTGCAGGGAACTGTCGAGAGTGGAAGAAGCAGAGGAGGACAAATAAAGACATGGACAGACAACATCAAGGAATGGACAGGGCTAGATATTTCCACACTCATCCGCATCGCTGAGGATAGAATTCGCTGGAGGACTCTGTGTGCTGAAGCATCCAATGTGGTACCCCTACGACCCTGAAGGGTTATGGGTTTATTGATTTTGATTGATCTTCATGTTAAAGTCCCTACATGTTGGGTTAAGTCTATTTATATGTTGTTGTAGTTGTTCTTTGTTGCTATTATTGCTTGATCATCTGCAAAAGAAGTTCACTCAGGAAGTTGTTTATGTTGTCTTCTTCATTAGTGTTGGCAATTTTACATATGCAATTGATATATGTGATGAATGACATGGCAGATAGAATACATCCTTGTCGCTCGCTAGAGTGTAGGCCTATGACTATGTGGAATTTATCTGAAAGCCTAACACTGGTTCTAACACTCGTACATTGACTGCCTGTGTTCGTTTATGCTACAGAAGATGTCTTGACATTGAGCTTGTTGTAAATAATAAATATAATTTCTCTTTGCTTATTATATAAGGCAGTATTGTGATTATTCTACTTATATAATGGTTCCAATTAATGAATTAGAGCTAGTGAAAAATTCAAGTGTTTGCCCGTCAGTATAATTTTAATGTATTTCAAAGTGAGACAGATGAAACGGGACCAGCATGAAGAAAGATATTCTCCCCCCTCCCAGCTGTGCATTTCAGCCACAGACAGAGTGTCTTACAATTTATGCAGATACAAGATTACAAAGTTCTTTATTTCTTTCTGTGTTCCTTAGTTTAGGAAGAAAAGCGTACTGATTACTCCAAGTCACAAGCTAAGTGCTGCTTTGTACACATACACATTGGCTATAAATACGTCTTTGCTGGGGCTGGGAAGGGGGGAAGTGTACCTTAAAAAAAGGGTTGTTTTTTGTGTGTGGGATTTGTGTGATATTTTTGGCAAAAACTATTAAGGTGGGGGTATCCTCATTTTCTTACTTCCTAGTACTAAATGTTATATTCTAGTTTCTTCTAGATTTGATACACCACCCCCCCCACTTACTTCCTAGTACTAAATGTTATATTCTAGTTTCTTCTAGATTTGATACACCCCCCCCCCCCCCCACTTACTTCCTAGTACTAAATGTTATATTCTAGTTTCTTCTAGATTTGATACACCACCCCCACCCCCCACTTACTTCCTAGCACTAAATGTTATATTCTAGTTTCTTCTAGATTTGATACACCACCCCCCACTTACTTCCTTGTACTAAATGTTATATTCTAGTTTCTTCTAGATTTGATACACCACCCCCCCCCCCCACTTACTTCCTAGCACTAAATGATATAAGCCTATTCTAATTTCTTCTAAATTTGATACCCCCACCTACTTCCTAGCACTAAATTCTATAGGCCTTTTCTAATTTTCTTCTATATTTGATACCCCCCCCCCACTTTCTTCCTAGCACTAAATGTTATATTCTAGTTTCTTCTAGATTTGATACAGCCCCCCCCCCCCTCACTTTCTAGCACTAAATGCTATATTCTAATTTCTTCTAGATTTGATACCCCCCCCCCCCCCGTCCACATTCTTCCTAGCACTAAATGCTATATTCTAATTTCTTCTATATTTGATACCCACTACTTCCTAGCACTAAATGCTATATTCTAATTTCTTCTATATTTGATACCCCCCACTTCCCACTACTTCCTAGCACTAAATCCTATATTCTAATTTCTTTCAAAAATTGATATAGTGAACAATAGTAGTGCTGCTTATTCAATATCTGTTGTAATGTTTATAGGCCTATTTCTCATAGAAATCAAACTCAAATTAATTTAACTGTCATTATTGCATGTTTGCCTGTTAGGAAGTGTAGGCTAAGTGGCTACTTGCAGCTGTATGAAAAAGTCTGCATGCCTTTTCTGTCACCATGATATGTAGACCTACACAGTGGATTTTTACATTTTAAAAAATAGCTTCTAAAAAATAGTAAAATTAATGGGAACTAGCCTATTAATACTAATTAAATGACCGAACACATAGGCCTATTTATAGACACTATATAGGCCTACACTCTCTATTGAATTTGAGATTGAGACACCAACCTCATTGTGTCCAATATTGAATCTACAAGTTGGAAATCAATAATTTGTTTCAGCTCAAGATTTGCCAGACTCAGTGTCAGGAAAATTTGGTGATCCTTACATTCGTGTCTCTCTGGTGCCGTGTGTGGATGAGAAAGTTCGTCAGACATCGGTCAAGCGACGAACTCCACATCCTTATTTTAATGAGTATTTCAAATTCCCTTTAGACTTTGATGATTTAAAGGTAAATTGTTTTGTCTTTCATGTCATTATCAGATAAAATCATTCAACAGCATCTTCAGAAATAACTGTTCACCTGCATGTACAGAATCTGTGGGAACTTACTCTACACACACACATGCACAGAAAACATGTGTATAAATAAAGGTTAGAATAGCGCAAGTACGATTCATAATAGATCTTTACTGCTGCAAAGCCACAAGCAGTGTAAGACAATGAGCTTTGTACTAAGTCATTCAGTGATATCCTCAAAAATAATATTGCCACAGGTTGCCTGTTTCTAGGTATTCAAACAAAAATGTTTCTTTAAATGTAGATCCACAGCTTGCCTTTATGTTTCTTTGTGTAAATGTAGATCCACAGCTTACTTTTATGAGAGTGGGATGCTATAACTGCAGAAAATACTATAGCAATGAAACCCTCTGCTTTGTTTACAAAGTAGAAGCAAGCCATAAAGGCCACATGCACACTCTAAGGAAGGGAATATCATCATATTATATTATAAGCCTATATCAACCTATATTATAAATAATGACCAATGAAATGTTATTGTTATCAAAGTTATGTAGAAAACACAGTGCTGGACTGATTACACAGTGCTGGAATGATTACACAGTGCTGGACTGATTACAGAGTGCTGGACTGATTTCAGAATGCTGGACTGATTACACTAATAGTCAAGAAGACAAACATGATAAATGGGCAAAAGCATGCGTTAATTTAGATCTAAGAAAAAATAGTATAAATGTTTGGGTGATGATTAACAATTTATCTGGGAAAAGAAGAAGAACAAACAAAAAACCTGCGATAGATGAAAACAGAACAATCACCACAGATTACAAAAAGGCAGAATACTGTAGGCGTAACTATTTTTTTTGCCAGTGTGAACAGAGTAAGGAAGCTGTCTGAGGCTGACAAGAAGCATCTGTACCTACTGAAGCAGCAAGAAAAAGTCCAAACTTCTAGCTCATCCATATGTCAAGATGACTTCAATATGCAAGAACTCCAACAAGGGCTGAAGAAACTAAAGCCAAGAAAATCTCCTGGATCAGATACAATTTATAATGAAATTTTAACATACATGAATACATCAAGGAAAGAAGTACTCCTTAAATTAATAAATATGACCTGGAAAAATAGAAAACTGCCTAAACACTGGAGAAATGTTCACATCTTTCCCATCCTGAAAAGTAACAAACCTCCAGATGAACCTAAAAGCTACTGACCCATAACACTAAAATTATATCTTGGGAAATTGATAGAAAGAATGATTCATTGAGACCTCAAACATCCACTGCCATGAATAGGCTGGCTTCAGAAAAGGCAGTTTGCACATAAGACCAACTATTTAGGCTGGGACAGAAAATCCATGAGGGATTCCAGGAAAACAAACACACTTTAGCCATCTTCTTTGACCTACAACAGGCTTATGATCGAGTATGGAGAACGGGTCTTTTGATGAAGATGATTGAGATGGGAATTAGTGGAAAGCTATATAACTGGATAAAATAATTCCTCATTAACAGAACAATCCAGACAAAGATAAATGATGCAATCCCATCTGAAGACGTTCTAGAGGAAGGCTTACCACAGGGTTCTGCTTTAAGCTGCAGCCTCTTTCTCATTTACATTAATGACTTTGCCAAACATATCAAAGCTGAAAAAGCCCTCTATGCTGATGACTTGACTTGACAATATGGCAGAGCCATGAGAATGTTGAAATTACAACCAAAAGGTTAAATGGAGATTTAAGAAGACTACACAAGTACTGTCAAACATAGAAGCTGAAAATAAACTGTGAGAAAACTGTCCGTACCATCTTTACCAAGAGTCATAAAGTAGCCAAAGAAAATATCAGTCTATGATAGGATACACAGAAATTGCCAAGAGAAGAACATTCCACATATCTTGGAATCTTACTTGATCGGCAGCTCATCCTCAAGAAGCATGTAGAAAATGTCAAAAATAAAGGAATTAAACGGTTACAACTACTGAAAAGATGCACTGGTACTTTTTGGGGAATAGACAAGGATACCCTTAGAGCAGGGGTGGGCAAACTTTTTGTGCAGAGGGCCACATTGAAAATTTTAAAGCTATTGGAGGGCCACATATAATATTATTGTATATTTTTGTTTACAATTCGCGGTAAGTAATCAATTAAATATTTTTATTGTAAAGAAAGGTAATTTTACATAGGCCCTAATGTAGATAACTTCTGAAATAAATTACATTTCTAACAGACTTACACTATAACAGTATATTTTCTAATATGGATAAAAGGTTTTGCAAATATTTTAACAATATTTGAAAAATATTATGTTGCATACAGTTACAATATGGGTTCATATCAATAGTTTTAATGAAGATTTAAAAAAACACCATACACATACAGTCACAACAGTTACAATTTTATTGATATTATTAATTTCTAATGAGATGTATGTAATTGCTTGTAAGATTTTATAATTCCTTTGAAATCTGGAACAAGTTCACTTGTAGTAATTTGCATGACTGTATTTAAGTTGCAATCAGATAATAAAGACCTACCGGGTATTCTTAGATTTGTTGATTTTTATGCAAGAAAATACCTGTTCACAAATATATGTAGATCCAAATAAATACAAAAATTTAGCTGCAAAGTTTTTTAAGTTTGGGAATGATTGTTCAGGCAAAGAACCATAGAAATCCAACAAACATTCAGACTTAAATTTTTCCTTCAGGTAATGATTGGCTTGTAATTCAAGCAACTCCAACTGTATGTGCTATTGGACTTTATCAGCTTCTGCACTGAGAGGAGAACTGATAACATTGAAGTGCTGCTCCAAGTTCTTGAAATCTTCTTCCAAATTCTTCAACCAATACATCTAACTGAGCTTTGAATTTTTTACTCATTTCATCAGAAATAGTTTCTTGTTTCAGCAAAGGGAAGTGACAAAACATGTTTTCACTTGCTTGTCTGGAAAACAGTGAGAGTTTGGCTTGAAATGATTTTATATGAACATACATTTCATGTGCAAACAAACCATTGCCCTGAAGTTTAACATTCAGTTCATTTGATTGACTCAACACTCAGTAACTCTTCAAAGAGTTTAAAAGAATTGTTTATTCCATGTATAAAAACTAATAATTGAGCAGTATCCTGTACATCAGTACTCTCGTCCAATGCAAGAGAGTACCACAAAAAATGCTTACTTGCATCTTGAAGTTGAAGGGTCAAATCTTCACTTATCTTTTCAACATGTCTGACCACAGTTCTTCTGGATAATGTAATACTGTCAAATTTGTTGTTTTGTTCTGGACACAGAATGTTTGTTGCATCTAGAAAACATTCCTTAATAAATTCACCATCAGAAAATGGCTTGTTGTATTTCACAATTTTGTGTGACAACACCAAACTGGCCTCTGTTGCGGAATCTTGAATTGAAGACTGTTTTGTACACACAGTTTATTGTTTCTCCAGACTTTTTACCAAATTCCATGCATTTTCTTTTCCTTTCTTCAGATGTTAGATTGTGTCAGAAATTGGGATGTTTTGTCTGGTAATGTCTTTTTAAGTTATATTCTTTAAAAACACCACTGATTCATGACACAGCAAGCAAACAGATTTGTTGCCAACTTGCATAAAACAATATTTGGTAATCCATTCATCTTTGATAACCCGACACTCGTCTTCAATCTAACGTTTTTTGGATGCACTCATTATAATAAAAATATCTGAAAATGT
Source organism: Meghimatium bilineatum (assembly GCA_034231615.1). Classification (NCBI taxonomy): domain Eukaryota; kingdom Metazoa; phylum Mollusca; class Gastropoda; order Stylommatophora; family Philomycidae; genus Meghimatium; species Meghimatium bilineatum. Next base: position 67,882,916 of record CM067311.1, on the reverse strand, counting down.
TGCAAAATTAACTAAAAACAAATGTGCTTCTGGCAGTGTGAATATAATTATTTAGATTTAGAAAACTCGGTTGCAATATAAATATGGAAATTTTTGAATGGAAACTACAAACGTGATGGTTATTAAAACACACTGGGAATTCCCCAGGCACTGCACAGCTTAAATGATTGCAAATCGAGTATTTGCGCATTCCATTCATAGGGTATGGGGGGGTATTTCTTGCGATACATTATTGTTGTAACAATGTATTATTAATTATAACAGCTTTTAACGATATTCTATTTTGTATGAAACATCTTTTTAATATAAACTAAACATACATCCCAACATAATGTTTAAAAGTTAAAACAATTAATTATAATTTGAAAGGTAATTTTCAACCTTTATAAAATTATATCGTCTGAGTACTTATAATCATTGAGAAACATTAAGCCAATCAAATTACATCAATTCTAGTATAGTAAATTACTCAATATTAAACACTTAAATTAAACATAGTAAAATTTCAATGACGATATATATATATATATATATATATATATATATATATATATATATATATATATATATATATATATATATATATATATATATATATATATATATATATATATATATTAATATTTAAATGATGTCCAAGTGGAAAAGAAATATTGTATATTTAATATTTAAGAAAGTCAAATTAAAATTACAATGGTTTTCTGCGTAATATTAATGGAAAAAATCATTTGTGGCGATCATTCGTTTATTTAAAAATGTGCTTGAGGGCTGCAAAATATCCAATGGCCGTAGTTTGCCCACCCCTGCCTTAGAGGATTGTACCTTGGTTACATATGTTCTGATTTAGAATACAATAGTGCACTCTTTGATAACATGTTCCAAGACAAATGTAGAATCTATAGGCAGAGTGCAGAATAATGCCCTATGTTTTATTAGTGGAACAATGAGATCTACACCAATGGCTGCATGTGAAATACACACAAATTTAGAACCCCTTGAGATGCAGAGAGATATGGCTGCAATGGAGGATTATGAAAGAAGCAAAAGAATGAACAAAGACCATTCAAATAAACTACTTGTAGAAAACTGGCAACCAAACCACAGAATAAATCAAAAGCCAGTCCTAAGTCATGTCAATGAAACAAAAGACAGCTACCACCTCCTAGACAAGAGATCCGAACTGTGAAGAGTAGAAAACCACCACATACCGGTTTTTAAATTTCTGGAAATCAAGGCACAATTAAGAGATAATGCAGCAAAAAGTTCCAACCCAGTAAGTCTAATGAAAGCAACACAGAAAACAATACACAACTACACAGAACAATGGATTCATGTCTATACTGATTGGTCTGCTTTCAAAGCCACCATTAAAGCAGGTTATGGTGTCTATATAGAATATCCAGACAAAACATCTGATGAGTTTGATACCAGTGGGGAGATATGATCTAGCTAGAAGTTACGCACTAGAAGTTGACTTGTACCACCTCAAGACCATATTTGATGATACAAAGTGCTGTACTGATCACAGAGTGCTGGACTGATCATAGAGTTATGAAGAATACATAGTGCTGGACTGACTACAGAGTACTGGACTGATTACAGTTTACTGGACTGATTACAGAGTGCTAGACTGATTACAGTTTACTGGACTGATTACAGTTTACTGGACTGATTACAGTTTACTGGACTGATTACAGCGTACTGGACTGATCATAGAGTTATGAAGAATACATAGTGCTGGACTGACTACAGAGTACTGGACTGATCATAGAGTGCTAGACTGATTACAGTTTACTGGACTGATTACAGTTTACTGGACTGATTACAGTTTACTGGACTGATTACAGAGTGCTGGACTGATCATAGAGTGCTAGACTGATTACAGTTTACTGGACTGATTACAGAGTGCTGGACTGAACATAGAGTGCTAGACTGATTACAGAGTGCTGGACTGATCATAGAGTGCTAGACTGATTATAGAGTGCTAGATTTATTACAGAGTGCTGGACTGAACATAGAGTGCTAGACTGATTACAGAGTGCTGGACTGAACATAGAGTGCTAGACTGATTACAGAGTGCTGGACTGATCATAGAGTGCTAGACTGATTACAGCTTACTGGACTGATTACAGAGTGCTGAACTGATCATAGAGTACTGGATTGATCATAGAGTGCTAGATTGATTATAGTTTACTGGACTGATTACAGAGTGCTGGACTGATCACAGAGTTATAAAGAATACATAGTGCTGAACTGATTACAGATTGCTGGATTGATCAAAGAGTTATGTAGAATATAGCGTGCTGGATTGATCATAGTTATGTAGAATACATAGTTTCTGAACTGATTACACAATTATGTAGGATACAGAATGCTGTACTGATTATAAAGTGATAGACTGATGACAGAGTGCTGGACTGATGACAGAGTACCAAACTGATGACATAGTGTTGTACTGATGACAGAGTGCTGTACTGATGACAAAGAGTGCTGTACTGATGACAGAGTGTTGTACTGGTGACAGAGTGCTGGACTGATTAGAGAGTGCTGTACTGGTTACAGAATTTTGTAGGATACAGAGTGCTGGACTGTTGACAGAGTTTTGTACTGATAACAGGGTTGTGGATTGATCATAGAGTGCTAGACTGATTGCAGTGTGGTGTAATGATGACAGAGTGCTGGAATGATTACAGTTTAGTGGACTTATTACAGAGTGCTGGACTGATCATAGAGTGCTAGATTGATTATAGCTTACTGGGCTGATTACAGAGTGCTGGACTGATCACAGAGTTTTGAAGAATACATAGTGCTGAACTGATCACAGAGTTATGTAGAATACAGAGTGCTGAACTGATTAAAGATTGCTGGACGGATCAAAGAGTTATGTAGAATATAGCATGCTGGGTTGATCATAGATATGTAGAATACATAGTTTCTGAACTGATTACACAATTATGTAGAATACAGAGTGCTGGACTGATTATAAAGTGATAGACTGATTACAGAGTGCTGGGCTGATTACAAAGTGATGGACTGACTATAAAATTATTTAGGATACAGAGTGCTGGATTGATTACAAAATTATGGACTGATGACATAGTGTTGTACTGATGACAGAGTTCTGTACTGATGACAGAGTGCTGGACTGATGACAGAGTGCTGAACTGATGACATAGTGTTGTACTGATGACAGAGTGCTGTACTGATGACAGAGTGCTGGACAGATTAGAGAGTGATGTACTGGTTACAGAATTTTTAGGATACAAGTGCTGTACTGATGACAGAGTGCTGGACTGATGACAGAGTGATGTACTGATGCCAGAGTGCTGGTCTGATTACAGAGTGCTGTACTGATGATAGAGTGCTGGACTGATCATAGAGTCCTGGACTGGTCATAGAGTTTTGTAGGATACAGAGTGCTGGACTGTTGACAGAGTTTTGTACTGATAACAGGGTTGTGGATTGATCATAGAGTGCTGGACTGATTGCAGTGTACTTTACTGATGACAGAGTGCTGGACTGATCACAGAGTCCTGAACTGATCATAGAGTTTTGTAGGATACAGAGTTCTAGACTGATCATAGAGTGCTTGACTGATTACAGTGTGGTGTACTGATGACAGATTGCTGGACTGATAACAGGGTTGTGGATTGATCATAGAGTGCTGGACTGATCACACAGAGTCCTGGACTGATCACAGAGTCCTGAACTGATCATAGAGTTTTGTAGGATACAGAGTGCTGGACTGATCATAGAGTGCTGGACTGATCACACAGAGTCCTGGACTGATCATAGAGTTTTGTAGGATACAGAGTGCTGGATTGATCATAGAGTGCTGGACTGATCACACAGAGTCCTGGACTGATCATAGAGTTTTGTAGGATACAGAGTGCTGGACTGATCATAGAGTTTTGTAGGATACAGAGTGCTGGACTGATCATAGAGTTTTGTAGGATACAGAGTGCTGGACTGATCACACAGAGTCCTGGACTGATCATAGAGTTTTGTAGGATACAGAGTGCTGGACTGATCATAGAGTTTTGTAGGATACAGAGTGCTGGACTGATCACACAGAGTCCTGGACTGATCATAGAGTTTTGTAGGATACAGAGTGCTGGACTGATCATAGAGTTTTGTAGGATACAGAGTTTTGCGTTTGATAAGATAAAGGAGCATCTGCTAAGACACTGTGATTACTGTTGAGTTGAGGATGCAGTTGTTTTTAATTCACTATTAAAGTTATGTTATTAGGATTTGACACCTGCAGATCAGATTAATTTAACCTAGGAGCAACAGAAACTACCAGTAAGAATATTCTGGGATATCTTCTATTGAGTTGGAGACTGACTACTAATCTGCCCAGAATGCATTGACATCAGAGCATAACAATAACATCCAAATTTCATTAATATTTCTCATATATTGCTTTGACATTACTTTTAATTTTCTGTAAATTGTTAATCTGTTTTTACTGTTAGGCCTATACTTTCCACTTCAATGATCTGTCGTGACTTTTGACTATTATAACAGTTTTTCACTTCACAGGATAAAAGTCTGGTGTTTCACTTTTACGACTACGACAGATTTTCTCGCCACACTCCTGTAGGGGAAGTAGAAATTTGCTTGGCTAACATTGATGTCAGTAACAGTGTAGAGATGTGGTGTGATATACAGATACAACACAAAGTGAGTACATTATCAAGTACAGTGTAGTATCAGCAGGCAATATTAATGTTTGTTACAGCAGGCAATATTAATATAAATAACCAAATGGTCAGAGGGTGCCAAACGCCAGTATGCGTTGCCATCCCTGCGCTATGGAGACAGGGCTTGATGAAATCTAGTCATCTATTTTGTTTTTTATTTTGTTGTTTTCTGTTGTCTGTCTCTTGAAAAAGGTTCAATTTGAGCCGATACATGGAGAATTGTCCTGTTTAGTTTTATTGTATGTTTTTTTATATATACTTTTTTAAATATATTTTTATTAATAGGCAAGGTAAGTGTTTTAGTAACCTGTTTAATTCATTTTGCTAGGCAATATTAATGTTTGTTACAGCAGGCAATATTAATGTTTGCTACAGCAGGCAATATTAATATTTGTTACAGCAGGCAATATTAATGTTTGTTACAGCAGGCAATATTAATATAAATAACCAAATGGTCAGAGGGTGTCAAACGCCAGTATGTGTTGCCATCCCTGCGCTATGGAGACGGGGCTTGATGAAATCTAGTCATCTATTTTGTTTTTTATTTTGTTGTTTTCTGTTGTCTGTCTCTTGAAAAAGGTTCAATTTGAGCCAATACGTGGAGAATAGTCCTGTTTAGTTTTATTGTATGTTTTTTATATATACTTTTTTAAATATATTTTTATTAATAGGCAAGGTGTTTTAGTAACCTGTTTAATTCATTTTGCTAGGCAATATTAATGTTTGTTACAGCAGGCAATATTAATGTTTGCTACAGCAGGCAATATTAATATTTGTTACAGCAGGCAATATTAATGTTTGTTACAGCAGGCAATATTAATGTTTGTTACAGCAGGCAATATTAATGTTTGTTACAGCAGGCAACAAACACCAGCCATATGAGTAGGAAATTAATTCTTAACACTTCTTGATTTGTCTTTTTAGCTGTCCATGGTATACATAAAATTCTTCTGTAAAATTCTTCATTTTGAAAGCAGCTATTCTCTATTTTATTATTTTATTTAATATCCATTCCTCACAAACCATGTATTGCCACTACAAATACAACCATGTATTGACAAACTACAAATACAACCATGTATTGACACACTACAAATACAACCATGTATTGACACACTACAAATACAACCATGTATTGACACACTACAAATACAACCATGTATTGACACACTACAAATACAACCATGTATTGACACACTACAAATACAACCATGTATTGACACACTACAAATACAACCATGTATTGACACACTACAAATACAACCATGTATTGACACACTACAAATACAACCATGTATTGACACACTACAAATACAACCATGTATTGACACACTACAAATACAACCATGTATTGCCACTACAAATACAACCATGTATTGACACACTACAAATACAACCATGTATTGACACACTACAAATACAACCATGTATTGACACACTACAAATACAACCATGTATTGACACACTACAAATACAACCATGTATTGACACACTACAAATACAACCATGTATTGACACACTACAAATACAACCATGTATTGACACACTACAAATACAACCATGTATTGACACACTACAAATACAACCATGTATTGACACACTACAAATACAACCATGTATTGACACTACAAATATACATGTTTTGATCATAGACAGTTTTTCTTAGCTTCTTCTTGATTCTTGATTAGAAACTGGCTTCACAGAATGTGGGACATTCCCATAAGTGCTCCGCCCTCCACTCCAGAAGCCATCCCAGTGTATGTAGACTCATAGTCCGGTCAGGTGTTGATTGTGTGATCTTCGGGACTTTCCAAAAAATTTACTTTTCCTTCCCTCACTTCTAGATACTCCCATTTCTAACATTCTCCGTATGTGTACGTTCTCAACCTCATTGACATCATCTGCATTTCAAAATGAATTTATTACTGCCTTCATTAAGTCTGCTTTATCTCTTTTCAGCAATGTGCCGTCTATCACCGCATTGTCTGCCAATAAGTCTGCTCTTTCATTTCCTCTGACCCCAGCATGACCAGGGCAGTATATCCATGTAATGCTCTGGACAACTGAGTTTGCATAGCTGCTGGTACATTGCCAAAGGTTTTTAATTTGCTCAAGTTTCAATGTCATTGCAATTATTCTCTTGATTTCAACAGTGCAGTCTCCTGAGTTATTTATGTTTGTGCCCAAATACTGGAAATTTGTTAAGTCCTCTAGTTCAAAATTCTCAAATTATTATCTTGATTGTACGTTAAATTTATCTGTTGTCATAAGTTCTGTTTTCTTCATATTTAAGAACAGGTTTTGAGCTTCACTGTGTTCTGTTGTTGATAGTAACATTTACTTTAGATTATCTCCATTTGTTGTTAAGAGAATTGTGTCATCAGCATATCTGATTTCTGGGATCTGCTGACTGCTGATGGTAAGAGGCTGGAAGTCAGAATATGTCATGCTGTCATTTATGTTTTGCATTATACTTTCAGTGTAGATGTTGAGCAGGTATGATATAGTGGTATCCTTGTCAAACTCCTTTCTGTACATTAAACCATTTTGATATTATTTTGTTCACTTTTACTGCTACCTCTTGTTCGTGGTACAACATTGCGATTAAATATGTGAGATGTTTTGGAAATCCCATGTCAACCATAATTTTCCATAATTGGTTATGATGTACACCATCAAATGTCTTATATATAAAGTTATAATGTTCCATGTGCCTCGCATAATGCTTTATTTTACACTGTTCTTAACTTTAGCACTGACACAGTGTTATATTTGTCAACAACATTGGTACTGATGTCATGACACTCCCTCACATTAATTTTAACAACAAACAAAAAATATATGCATAGGCCCCTAATATTAAACAGTTGATTTCTGGCCACATCTCCTGTAATGAAGCAGGCCGTGTACTTATATCAGAGGAGAATACCCCATCGCAGCCAGCACCTTGAAGTGGTGATGGGGCTTAGTTCAGCCATCAGGGGCTGCAAGCTAAGACTGGTCAGGCAGTCCCACTTGAGCAGGACCACAGCCCTGCCCAAGTAAGCAGGGTGTTGAAGATGGAGGCAACCAGCCAAAAATGTGCACAATTAATCAGGATGTCACATACAAACACTAAGGGATCCTGTCTATATTCAATAATAGTTATTGTGCCTGCCCTATGACAGGCGCTTAGGCAGAGACAGTGCCTGGCCCTATACCTCGAAAGGGTCCAACTACAATTACTGGAGATCCTTCTCAATTGCTCTGAGGAGGCTAGGGCATAGAGCTACTGGCCCAAAAAAGACCAATGTTCAATAAAAATAATGCACTGGAATGCTGAGGGTGTTAACAGCAAAATAGATGGATACAGTAAAAATTTGGAGCTTTAAAATATCCTATGTAAAGAGCAAGTTAATTAATGTATGCTGTATTAAAAAAACATACCTCAGCAGTGAAATATCCTTTAAAATCAGAGGCTACCAGTGCTATCGATCAGGCTGAAAGGATAGACACAAGTGTGGAATTCTAGCACTTGTTAGAAACAATCTCAATGCATATCAGCTGGAAATGTATATGGAGGGAGCATAATACCAGATCCTCCACCTAAAAACAGACAGTACAGAATTCATCTATGCAACAAATATCAGCAAACAAAGGCTAAATTTCAAAGAGCCAAGTTACAAGACAGACGGAGCAGCTGGAAAGAAAAAAAACAGTCTCTGAACCTTGAAAGAGACACTAGGAAATTATTAAAACTGGTAAAACAACTAAACGATGAAGATACAGGGAGAAATACAAGGATCACACTTTATAAAGATAGAAAATTTTTAAAAGATATCATGCAGCTGATTACTTTGCAGATTCATTTGCAGAAGACAATAACATCAAAGTTAGCCCAGACAAACAACATAAGGTTTGAAAACAATTGGAAAAGACCACCTATACCTGAAGTAATGGAAGCACCAATCACATTGAAAGAACTGAAGCATACAATATCCAAATTGAAAATAAAAATATCCCAAGGAAATGATGGAGTGTCCAATAAAATAATTAAAAACCTGGGAACTGCTGCAAGAGCATAACTACTGCAGATCTTCAACACAAGCTGGACCACAGGTAATGTTCTGTAGGCATGAAGGGAAGCAATAATGTTACCACTCCTTAAATCAGGAAAATATGGCAACACAGTCTCCAATTACAGGCCCATCAGGCTCACAATCTGTCTAAGCATAAAAAAATGGAACGCATTATCAATTTTAGGATGCAGTGGTACCTTGAAAGTGAAACCTTCTGGTATCACAGCAAGCAGGCTTCAGACAGTGCTACTCTACTGAAGATCAGGAAACCTACCTCTCTCAAGAGATTGAGAATGCCTTCCAACATAAGAAACTGGTACTAGTAGCATGGATACACCTCAGGAAAGCATTTGACATGGTTTGGAAAGAAGGGCTTTTAAAACATTGCAAAATTACAGAGCTAACTCAAGAATATACAAATGGGTAAAAGAATACCTGCATAATAGAAGAGTCAGGGCAAAATTGGATGGTCCCCAGGGAGGAGTCCTGTCCCCCACACTTTTCTTGGTTTACATCAATGACCTAGTTGCCAAACTACCACATGGAATCAAAGTGACAATGTATGCTGGCAAGCTGGTGCACATAAGAATATGTGACAGCGGCCACTAAACTAATACAAAAGGTATTGATGCCTTATCCTTATAGGCAAATGGATGATGCATCAGTATTAACACAGATAAGTGCAGCACCACACTCTTTACCCTCTCATCAAAACAAAAAGCCAGTGTTATCAAGATAGATGGAGAGCTTTTGAAAGAAGACAAACAACCCACAAACCACGGAGTTACTTTTGGTGATAAGCTGACATGGAAGCAATATATCAACAAAGCAACAGCAAAAGCCAGGATGAAGTTAGCTATCCTAAGAAAACTAAGTGAAACCAAATGGGGAGCCAGTCGAAATATACTCCATAAAGTTTACCAACAAGGCATAAAATTACACCTAGAATGCAAACACTTGGCGAATGCAGAGCCCCAAAGGTACTTATACAAGCAGAAAATTTTCTGTGCATGACAAGTCATCCAATGAAGGAAAGATTCCAAAATCTAACAATGGGGTGACTGTAAAGAAGCAGCTTTATCCACCAAGCTAAAGTACTCCGTAGACAACATACAGACCTACTTGAAGTTTACAGCCTGTACCAGAACAAATCTCTTGTAGTGAAAGGCTAATCACTAAAGACACACGTAATAACACACAAATTGATGTCTCGACCAAAAAGCCTTTATCAAGACAATAATTAAAACATACAACAGAAAATGGACAGTAAGGATATGGACGTTCAAATTGACATATCTAATGTAGATTGACTGGAAGAGGTGAAATGACACTAACAAGGTTATACAAAATTGACTACATACATGTGACACAAAACAAACATAAACTATGGAACAACTAGAATCATAACATGAAACAAGCGCTTATTGATGCCGTTGGGTTTAAGAGTACCATATTGGTAAAAGTAGCGGTTCTCAAGTGCAAGGTGGGGCTTGTCGTCAGAGAAGCACGACTTAATGGCCGTAACCTGAATGTCCTGGCCGCCCTGATGGCCCGTGCCATTGAAGTGGACTTCTATAGGAGAACCCAAATGGTATTTTTATGCTATACAGATGTTCACAGAATCGATCTGCAAGCCTCCTTCCAGTTTCACCTATATATGTCATGGAGCAACGCTTGCATATGATGGCATAGATGACATTGTGGGACACACATGTGAAGCTCTCCGCTATGGTGAAGTGGCTTTAGGGAATGTTACAGATCTGGTCAGAGTGGCATAGGTACAGGTGATATAAGGTAATACTGTGTGAAACATAAGTACTAATGTAGTACACAGGTTTTTAGAAAGTTCCACTTGAATATAATGGACTATCACTAAAACTAAGTGGTTATGAGTAGTAAACAAGAAAACATACAAATTACAGTACACAAGATATTTTCAACGTTTCAAATTGTCAGGACTTTTTCAAGAATATATCAAACAAACAGTGAAAAGTAATGAAAACATTAAAACCATGTTAACACCACAGAGACACTAGATACTCTATTGACATGTAAACAATACAAAGTTCAAGGTGACAATGATGTATATGGAAACATGTAGTCATCGAAGCGGGTTTTGTTGAAAATTGGACGGGATATGATAAATGCAAATAAAGTAAATAGGTTACTATATCAATATAAAATAATAAAATATAGAAAATAACAATAAATAAAAGGAACAAACACAACAGTCAACGTGTCGGTCCAATTGCGACCTTTAAAGACAACAAAACAGTTACGAACAAAAGACCATAACAATATAAACAAAATGGATCTCTCCCACCAGGAAATCAACAAAATGCCACACCAGATCCAGTGCAACACAATTCCAACAAGTGCACATCGATGCGTTCAACATGTCTAAACTGTGAAATTCCCAAAGATGAAAGACGCAGAACCAAAGAAAAGGGGACACCAAACAGCACTGCCAAGAACAGGGAGGGGGGCAAGTGGGCAATGGGAGACAAAAGGGGAAAGGACAGAGAAAGACAATGCACGTAGGAGCGGGGGGGGGGAGGCACAAATAGACACAGGGAACACAGAAATGTGCAAAGAAGAATAGCATTTGACAGCACAGGATAGACAACAAAATTATACACACTTCAAAAGAAAATCACCTTTGAAACATAGACACATACATGTACATAGGTACCTGCACACACAACAACAACATATATATATATATATATATATACAACATATACACATATATATACACCCACACACACAAATGTGAATATATATATACACATAAATGAGCATAACAATATATATATACAAACATACATACAAATACAAGTATACTAGGAACAAACATAAGTATATATCTAAAATGATAAATACATAGATATAAGAAAGATACCCACACAACATGCACAAGCATGTAAATGTATCCAAACACGAACAATGGTTCAAATAAGAACAAATGTGCATAATGACACAAAATAAGTATCAACATAATATATACACATGCATTCACATAAACATTGAATGAATATAACATGAACATTCGCACACATAGAGATATATACATGTATTTTTATACCCATTCGTTCACATGAAGATATTCACATGTATTACTCTAACACAAGAATATGCACACATGCAAATGCGAGACCCAAAGCAACTGTATGGATACACAAGACCATGTAAAATAATATGCATATACAATTTCATACATGTGTGTGTATGGGTACCCATCTGTTATTTAAATTTTTTTTAAAAGGATTCGATTACACAAAAATAAGGTACATTAATAAAATTGACAGAATGGAATACGATATAAACAATAGAAATAATAAAGACAAATTACAAATACACTGAAATCTAACAAAAACAAAGCTGATGCGCGTGCACATAAAGAAACAATTTCAAAGTACAGAGGGATATGGCTACCAAATAATTAGGAACAGGCCACTACAATATAATAAGAATAGGTGGGCAGAGGCTGTCAAAAAGTAGTGGGTAAATTAAACAAAACGGTGATTAATGTTAATACCATAGGTTGCAATACTCCCATATGACAAATGAGGCGATACTCCAAAGACTGAAGTTGCCGGTCACCGGAATAGCAACGTAACAGACCAGTGACAGAAATGTCATTGCTTCCTTGATGTGAAGGACCGTTAAAATGAATGGCCACTGGGGAGTCACGATGATTCGTGATATCTCTTAAATGTTCAGCAAATTTATCAGCCAAACGTCTACCTCTTTCGCCAATATACGAGTACTTCATACCACAACGCTTACATATGATAGAGTATATTAAATTACGGGACAAGCATGAGAACGAGTCTTGAATCTCGAAATTTGACTTAGGGAACTGAAGCATGGGAGTATGAATAACAAAAGGGCAAGTCAAACAATTTCGGGGACAAGGAAAATGGCGACAAGATCTCGGGTGAGATGATGTGTACAGAAGAAAACTATGAGAAGCAGTGTTCTGTATTCTGCTTCTCATAGTTTTCTTCTTTACACAACATCTTCTTTACACATCATGTCACCCTAGGTCTTGTCGCCATTCCCTCCCTTTTTCTCAGATACACCGTCTTCGTCGTCTCTGCCAAGATGACGCAGATTTCTTGTGTCAGTCTTACAAAATGTTGCATTTTTTTCGCCGTCGCTTGTATCCTGAAGATATACTATCTTCAGCTTTGCAGCACGTTTTTACCTATTTCTCGTTCTGATGCCCTTTCACCGTCTATTAAGCATACATCTGACCGTCCTATATTGGCTATTACTTTTCACCCACATAATATGTCTGCACTACGCATCCTATTACAACATTTCTCTATCCTCCAATTAGATCCCATTTCTAGCCCTGCATTTCCCTCTCTTCACCTTGTTGCTTTTCAGAGAGATAGGAACCTTCGTGATCTCTTCGTTCACTCCAGTCTGCGCACCTCTGTAGGTCAATTAGGCACTATTCCTTGTCCCCGAAATTGTTTGACTTGCCCTTTTGTTATTCATACTCCCATGCTTCAGTTCCCTAAGTCAAATTTCGAGATTCAAGACTCGTTCTCATGCTTGTCCCGTAATTTAATATACTCTATCATATGTAAGCGTTGTGGTATGAAGTACTCGTATATTGGCGAAAGAGGTAGACGTTTGGCTGATAAATTTGCTGAACATTTAAGAGATATCACGAATCATCGTGACTCCCCAGTGGCCATTCATTTTAACGGTCCTTCACATCAAGGAAGCAATGACATTTCTGTCACTGGTCTGTTACGTTGCTATTCCGGTGACCGGCAACTTCAGTCTTTGGAGTATCGCCTCATTTGTCATATGGGAGTATTGCAACCTATGGTATTAACATTAATCACCGTTTTGTTTAATTTACCCACTACTTTTTGACAGCCTCTGCCCACCTATTCTTATTATATTGTAGTGGCCTGTTCCTAATTATTTGGTAGCCATATCCCTCTGTACTTTGAAATTGTTTCTTTATGTGCACGCGCATCAGCTTTGTTTTTGTTAGATTTCAGTGTATTTGTAATTTGTCTTTATTATTTCTATTGTTTATATCGTATTCCATTCTGTCAATTTTATTAATGTACCTTATTTTTGTGTAATCGAATCCTTTAAAAAAAAATTTAAATAACAGATGGGTACCCATACACACACATGTATGAAATTGTATATGCATATTATTTTACATGGTCTTGTGTATCCATACGTTGCTTTGGGTCTCGCATTTGCATGTGTGCATATTCTTGTGTTAGAGTAATACATGTGAATATCTTCATGTGAACGAATGGGTATAAAAATACATGTATATATCTCTATGTGTGCGAATGTTAATGTTATATTCATTCAATGTTTATGTGAATGCATGTGTATATATTATGTTGATACTTATTTTGTGTCATTATGCACATTTGTTCTTATTTGAACCATTGTTCGTGTTTGGATACATTTACATGCTTGTGCATGTTGTGTGGGTATCTTTCTTATATCTATGTATTTATCATTTTAGATATATACTTATGTTTGTTCCTAGTATACTTGTATTTGTATGTATGTTTGTATATATATATATATATATTGTTATGCTAATTTATATGTATATATATTCACATTTGTGTGTGTGTGTGGGTATATATATATATATATATATATATATATATATATATGTTGTTGTGTGTGCAGGTACCTATGTACATGTATGTGTCTATGTTTGAATGTGTACTATGAAATCAGTATATACTATTGTATATGTCCAGATGTTTGTATGTATATGTGCTTATATTTATAGTTATCTGTGTATGTCCGGTAGAATGTGTGCATGTTTGGTTCGTGATTTTGTTTTGATGTGTGTATATTTTTGTTGTCTATCCTGTGCTGTCAAATGTTATTCTTCTTTGCACATTTTTGTGTTCCCTGTGTCTATTTGTGGCCCCCTCCTCCGCTCCTACGTGCATTGTCTTTCTCTGTCCTTTCCCCTTTTGTCTCCCGTTGCCCACTTTCCCCCCTCCCCGTTCTTGGCAGTGCTGTTTGGTGTCCCCTTTTCTTTGGTTCTGCGTCTTTCATCTTTGGGAATTTCACAGTTTAGACATGCTGAACGCATCGATGTGCACTTGTTGGAATTGTGTTGCACTGGATCTGGTGTGGCATTTTGTTGATTGCCTGGTGGGAGAGATCCATTTTGTTTATATTCGTTATGGTCTTTTGTTCTTAACTGTTTTTGTTATCTTTAAAGGTCGCAATTGGACCGACACGTTGACTGTTGTGTCTGTTCCTTTTATTTATTGTATTTTCTATATTTTATTATTTTATATTGATATAGTAACCTATTTACTTTATTTGCATTTACCTCTATTTGTATGGTTATTGCGGCACTTCCTTTTTGTCGGTCATCCTCCGATATTTTGGTTTTTTTATACGGGATATGATAACAGGTATAACAAATTATTACCAAATACAACACGGATAGCAATGCAATAAGGACCACACCAACACAAATTTAAACAAATAAATGTTCGGAATTAAGCCCAAAAGGTATGAGGATACAAAACTAACAAATAAATCAATTTTCAAGAGCGTACGTAGATCTGTCATTCCTCGTGCAGAATCTGAGGGTAGCGACCTGGATATCGAGGGCACCCTGATGATTATCACCATTATATAGTTACATTGATGATGGTATAGGTACTACTGACATGCCTGAGACATAATTGTCTCGCTTCATCAACAATTTTAACCCTGGTATTCAATTCACATCTAACATCTCTACTACTTCTGTCAACTTTCTTAACATTATTGTCACATTTTCATCCCCCTTACCTCAGCACATGTGTTTACTACAAACCTACTGATGCACATGATTTTCTGCTCTACACTTCTTCTCATCCTCCTGCTTGTCACAACTCTCTGCCATTCTCCCAGCTTTTTCACCTTTATTGCTTATGTAGTGATAATAAGTGATAAATGGATATGTTTCCGCACTTTAATGTTGCTATTTGCAAGATTCGAGCGCTGACAAAGGAGAAACTTGTTTTTTTTTTTGTTATTGTCAATCGGATACAAACATCTCATTTGGTGACCTATTCTCGCCGCTGGGCGGGTTCACTGACCGTGTCAAAATGGTCTGCCCTATTTTTACACGGTGTCAACCTGTTACAGTCGATGTGATATTGGGCGACACACTGTAGCTATTATGGACACTCACAGTGCTAAGAAATAAGCCAACCTAGCATTGTTAACAAAGGCTTTGTTTACCTAGGCGTAAAAAGTCTGTTTGCGGCGAAATACTCGGAAGAAGTTGGCAGGTAACTCAACGGGTACATAGGCGCTAACAGCAGAGCTGTGTGGACAGCATAGGGCACAGTTAGACACATAGTACGCTCTGGCCACCCACTGCACCTGATTTTCTCCCAGTTGTCTCGACTTTGTCTTGCCACTGGACCAAGACAAAACTCAGGAGAGAGAGTGTGGTTGACGATTAGCGCAACTCTTCCACACTTTAAACCAACTTCAGCGCTAGTCATTTCTCAACCCATTTATTTACTTATCTTTACTATTTAAATATGAAGAGAACAAAGTGTGAATCAATCCTAGTTGGTTCATGGAATGTTCTGACACTTACGGATATCTCAGATGTAAACAGACCAGAAAGAAGAACAGCACTAATTGCTAAAGAATTGGCCCGTTATAATCTGGGTATTGTTGCACTTAGTGAAACACGGTTTGCAGATGAAGGTCAGTTGACAGAGAGAGGTGGAGGGTATACATTCTTCTGGATAGGACGTAAAAATACAGAGAGGCGTGAATCAGGTGTTGGTTTTGCTATAAAATCATCTCTGGTGCAGAAACTTCCAGGTCTGCCTCGAGGAATTAGCGACCGCTTGATGTCGCTGCGATTGAAAGTGAGCAAAAATAACTTTGCCACATTACTTTCTGCATATGCGCCGACAATGACAAATCCTGATGAGGAAAAGGATAAATTCTATGAAGAGTTAGATGCCGCTATATCTGGTACACCGAGAACTGATAAACTCATTATCCTGGGTGATTTCAATGCCCGAGTTGGCAAAGACTTCCAGACATGGCAAGGTGTTCTTGGACGTCATGGGATCGGTAAATGTAACAGCAATGGTTCCCTTCTTTTAAATCTATGTTCTGTGCACGAACTCACTATCACCAACACTATTTTTCGCTTGCCAACGCGCAAAAAGACCTCTTGTATGCATCCACGCTCCAAGCAGTGGCATCTTATAGACTATATCATAACTAGAAAAAGGGACACCAAAGATGTTCGTGTCACAAAAGCAATGTGTGGAGCTGAATGCTGGACTGATCACCGGCTTATAGTATCCAAACTAAATTTCACCATTGCAAGAAAAAGACGTCCACAGGGACAAAAGATAGAAAAACGCCTAAACACTGATCGGTTGAGTAACCACGATATAAAAAATAATCTCTCCAAGGATCTCGACGTAGCCTTGGGAGACTTAGGTCTTCTTAATACCACATCTGAAGATAGCTGGGCTTCGTTTAAAAGAATTATTTACGCTAAAGCGAAGGAACATCTGGGTGTAAAGGTACATAGACACCAAGACTGGTTTGATGATAATAACTTTGAGATAACATCCTTGTTAGAAGAAAAACACAAAGCTTTCAAGAAATTAAAAGGGGCAGCATCTTCACCGTCCAAGAAAGTAGCCTATAACAAGATCCGTAACACTTGTCAAAAGAAGCTTAGAGAGATAAAGGATAAATGGCTACTTCGAAAAGCTGAAGAAATTCAAATGTTTGCAGACAGAAAGGATTATAAGCGATTCTATGAGGCTTTAAGAACTATCTATGGCCCACACTCATCGGGATCACCACCTCTATTAAATGCCGTGCCGACTCGTCGAAGCTTATCACTGATAAAAATGACATCTTAAATCGTTGGGCTGAACATTTTGAAGAAATCCTAAACAAACCATCAGTAATAAATGAAGAAGTCATAAACAGAATACCACAACTTAGGATAAGAGAAGAACTCGATATACCTTCAAGCAGTCAAGAGGTTATGATAGCGATTAAACAAATGTCAAATGATAATGCTCCAGGTTTGGATGCCTTACCTGCTGAAATTTATAAAAATGGTGGACCACTGCTGATTAAAAAACTAACTGATATTTTTGGTATTTTCTGGAACTCAGGTACATTGCCTCAAGATCTAAAAGATGCTTCTATAGTGCACCTATATAAAGGCAAAGGTACCAAACAGTCTTGCGATAATCATCGGATCATATCACTTTTGTCTATAGCTGGTAAAATTCTCGCTCGTGTCATACTCAACAGATTAAATAATTCACTACTAAACGAGCTACTCCCAGAGAGTCAGTGCGGTTTTCGTGCAGGTCGTGGTACAGTTGATATGATATTCTCTGCACGACAAATTCAGGAAAAGTCACAAGAGCAACATAGTGAACTCTTAGCAACATTTGTGGACTTAACTAAAGCATTCGATACCGTAAACAGAGAAGGACTGTGGAAGGTGCTTACAAAGTTCGGATGCCCCCCAAAACGTGTCACTGTGATACGACAATTTCATGACGGTATGATGGCTAGTGTTATCTGCGACGGAGAAGTATCTCCTGCATTCCCTGTCACAAATGGTGTAAAGCAGGGGTGTGTGCTGGCCCTACTCTTTTCAGCCTGTTATTTACGGCCATGTTAACGGAAACACACCATAGTAATGAAACAGCAGGCATAATGATCAATTACAGAACGGATGGTGGCCTTTTCAATTTACGTCGTCTAAAAGCAAACACGAAAACTAAATCTAGTACTGTTAGAGAATTACTTTATGCTGACGACTGTGCATTGTATGCTGACTCTGTCGTAAACATGCAGAGCACCATAGACCGCTTCTCAAAGGCCTGCAACAACTTTGGTCTCACTATTAACACCAAAAAAAACAGAAGTCATGCACCAAGCAACATCAAATAGCCAACATACTGCCACTTCCATCATCGTCAATCAGGAAAAACTGCAGGTAGTCGACAATTTTACTTACCTTGGAAGCACTCTCTCTCGCGATGTCAACATTGATGTGGAAATTAACAATAGACTGGCAAAAGCTAGTGCTGTTTATGGCAGATTACGCAACAATGTATAGGACAGAAGAGGTATAAGAACAACCACCAAACTACAAGTATATCATGCTGCTGTTATACCAACCTTACTATACGCCTGCGAAACGTGGACAGTGTATGCTAGACATGCAAGAAAGTTAAATCATTTCCATCTTACCTGCCTACGTAAATTACTAAACATCCATTGGTGGGACAAAGTACCAGACTACGAGGTCTTGGAAAAATCAACCTCAATAAGCAACCACACAATACTTATGAAAGCGCAGGCACGCTGGGCAGGCCATCTTGTGCGTATGGAGAACTCGCGTTTGCCAAAACAAATATATTATGGAGAACTCAAGGCAGGACTTCGAAAAGCTGGTGGACAGAAAAAGCGTTTCAAAGACACGCTCAAGTCATCCTTGAAACATCTTAACATTGGCGTAGGCGCTTGGGAGAGCCTCGCTCAGGATAAAACAGCATGGCGTTACAGCATTAGAACGGGAGCACTAGCGGCGGAAGAATTCAGACAAGAAACTGCAAGACAGAAGCGGACACGTAGAAAAGAAAAAACATCTCAACCTCACACAGATACCTTCTATTGTTGTCAATTCTGTAAAAGAACATTTTGTGCGCGCATTGGACTTGCTAGTCATTTAAAAACGGACTATTAACTTTATTATTTTATTATTTATTGTTATTATTATTATGGTTGAGTTTTTGATCATCGTCGATCACGACGGACGAACATCATCATCAGTGATAATAAATCCTCTGAGATGATTGATTTCGTATACGTTCGTTCCCTGACAGTGTCCTTTCATCGGCATGGCTTCGTGTATGTAAGTTATCTCGACTTCATTCCTTGACTAATACTCAAGGTACATCATCGTCCTCTGACAGAGTTAAACTTGTTCTCATTTTTCCATCCCATAACTCTACTGTCTGTTGAATCTTGTTCAAGCATTATTCCCTTCATCCAGTCTGATTCTGAAACTTGTGCCGCTTTCCAGGACTTTCATTTGGTTGCCTATAGGCGTGACAAAATTTGAATGACATCTTGGTCCACAGTCACTTCAGGTCATATGTTCCTGCTCACTTTGGTACAATTCATTGTAAATGCGGTCGTTGCTACACATGTCCCTATGTAATTAAGATCTGCTCTGTTTCATTTCCTAAGACCACTTTCACTATCGATGATGCCTTTACATGTGAATTCCGTAATGTCATTTACGTTATCATATGAATATGTAAACGCTGTAACAAGAAGTATATAGATGAACTAGGCTTACAATTGAGTGACTACTTCTTTAGACATCTGCATGCCATAAAACACAGTGAACCTACCCATGTCGTCATTCATTTCAATGGTGATGATCATCATGGGGCCCTCCATATTCAGGTCATTGTCCTCAGATCCTGCACTACGGATGGTAGATCTAGGTACCCTCTTGATAATCGATTTATTTTTTAGTTTGGTACCCTCAAGTCTTTTGAACTTAATTCTAAACATTTATTTGTTTATTTTTGTGTTGGTGTGGTCATTATTATATTGCTATACATGTTGTACTGGGTAATAATTTGTTATATCTGTTATCATATCCCGTTTTCAATAAAACCCACTTCCATGACTACAAGTTTCCATATACATCATTGTCACCATGAACTTTGTATTTTTTAGATGCCAATAGTATATCTAGTGCCACTGTGGTATTAACATTGTTTTTACAGTTTTCATTGTTTTTCACTGTTTGTTTTATATATTCTTGAGAAAAACCTGATGGTTTAAAACGTTGCAAATGTCTTGTGCATTGTAATTTGTATGTTTTCTTGTTTACTACTCATAACCCCTTTGTTTTAGGGATAGTTTGTTGTATTCAAGTGGAACGTTCTAAAAAAAACTATGTTCTCATCAACATCAAGTGCCATCTCCACAACAAAGGTTGGCTCCAACAGATCTCCAACATCCCCTGTCTCTTGTTTTGGTGGTGCACTATGCTAGAATGTAAACTGTCCATCTTGTGATGTTACTCTCTCACTTGTATCTTTGTCTACCTCTTGTCACTTCCCTTTGATTTTTGATCTACGTAAATACTATTGTAGGCACAGATGTAGCATTTTCTGCGTTTCAGCTGATGGTACCAAAATGATTAGGAACATCAGGCTGTAAGTGACTCTGGACCAGTAGATCCCTGAGGTTCTTGTCAAGTCTGTAAGCAACAAGAGCGGGAAGGTGGGTCACAAAACATTTTCCACATCTCGAGATTAGACTGGAGAAGAGGAAGGTGATGAATCAGGACATGACGAACAGCAGTGCTGTGGGGGTGGAAAGTAAGAACAAGCTGGACTGTCAGAAGAGGAAGAAATTTGAGTTTTAAAGAGGGTGTCCTGATGGGAGAGACACAAAGAAGGGCAGACCTGAGGACACACTCTCGGGATATAGATGATAGCGGAAGAAATGTGTAATCTCATAAGTCGTGCTCACAACAAGCGCCGAGACGAAGAAGTTGGGAGAATGAAAGGGAATCCTGACAGGCAGAGGGATGAGAAGAGGTGTACAGAAGAAAGATGTGCGCATCAGTCGGTTTGTAGTGCACTGATGTGCTGAGATAGAAGGGTTGGATAGTGATGAATATGTCCAGGAAGTTCACATGGAAGGTGGAGATCTCCAATGTGAACTTGATGACCATGTGAATATTGTCAACGAATTTTATGAAGTGTGCCAGGTCAGCCTCAGACATGTCAGTGATGCCAATTCTATCATCGATATACCTATGGAATACCAATGGAAAGGGTCCCCTGTAGGATACCCATACCTAATGCTCAAGGTGACCCATGAACAGGCATAGCTAGGCCCCATCTTAGTGCCTATGGTAACTCCACTGATTTGGTGAAAGAAGTGACCATCAAACTCAAAGGAATTGAGAGTGAGCATGAGTTCTGCAAGACTGATGAGGGTAGAGGTAGACACAGAGGGGTGAGGGTGCTGGTCAAGGAAGAACTTCATGGCCGTGAGACACTCTGAGTGTGGTATGGAGCAATATATAAATACCAATATATGTTCAGACCCACGTGAAAGGAATACTAAGCAAGAATGAACAGAGCATTGTGCAGCAATTATAGTCACCCACACAGAATGCAGTGAGGAATGGAGGTGCAGGTGTTTATATAGAATATCCACACAAGAGATACTATCAGAAAACCAACAGGGAATTTCTGCAATAATTATGATGCAGAAATCCAGGCAATTAGTGTAACAAACTGCTGAACTCCAACCCTGGCCCACAGCCCTTGGCATTCCTGACAGATGCAAGGTCAGTGCTTCAAGCTCCCAAGTCTGGAAAACAAACAGACATTACAAAAATTACTTAATGAACTGTCTTACCAGTATAGGGTAACCATGCAGTGGATACCCTCTCACTGTGGAATACCAGGAAATGAAAAAGCAGACCAACTGGCTAAGGAAGGTGCTGCCGAAGACCAACCAGATGTACCAATCACCTAACCTTAGAAGAAACAGATGATAAAGTTAATAAGAAAGCCACAAACACCAACACAAGATGACTATCACATTATGAGCAGATCAGAACAAGTTGTTGTTCTTTGCTTCAAAACGGGTCACAGCCGACTCATCAGCCACATGTATACAAAGTTCAAGATTTGTACATGTGGACAGGCAGCACAGAGTGCCAAACATATGCTTGAAGAGTATTTTGAGTATGCAATACTGAAGAATACATATTGGCCAGAGGAAGCAACACTGGAATCAAAGTTATATGGGCCACTGTGTGAACTACAAGACAGTGAGTTTTATTCAAGAGACAAAATTACAGATATAGACATCTTGATTAGGAACAAGCTTCACAGCACTGGGGGCATTTCCATATATTCTCTGCTTGCTGTTCCATCAGCCATCTAAAAGTGTATAAGCTCAATGACCCAGTCAGTTGCTGATTACGCATTCTTCTGATCTTTCCGTAGAGGGAGCACTTTCTCCCATCACCTCTAGTCACTCCCATACCTACCATTCCTGAATATGTACTTTGTTTCGTTCGACCTCCTCCTCGTCAGAGACATAGTAGCTTTTACGAGGACCACCACAACAGGAGATATAGACATGTTTTTAGTGAACAAAAGAAGAAGAAGAAGATGAGAATATTCTTCCCTATCAAGCTCTGTCATGGTCTGCGACAGAAAAATGAAAACGTAGAAGATCTAGGACAACACTACAATGAACAAGTACAAGTCAATGACATTGGGTATCAATGCCACCCAAGAACTACAACTTACAATGAACAGTCAAGTACAAGTCAATGACATTGGGTATCAATGCCACCCAAGAACTACAACTTACAATGAACAGTCAAGTACAAGTCAATGACATTGGGTATCAATGCCACCCAAGAACTACAACTTACAATGAACAGTCAAGTACAAGTCAATGACATTGGGTATCAATGCCACCCAAGAACTACAACTTACAATGAACAGTCAAGTACAAGTCAATGACATTGGGTATCAATGCCACCCAAGAACTACAACTTACAATGAACAGTCAAGTACAAGTCAATGACATTGGGTATCAATGCCACCCAAGAACTACAACTTACAATGAACAGTCAAGTACAAGTCAATGACATTGGGTATCAATGCCACCCAAGAACTACAACTTACAATGAACCGCGTGGCATGAAGAAACATGACTACTATTATAATATAAGCAATATTAATGTTAGTAATCACCATCAAGTGCTGTCTCTGCAATGAAGGTTGGCTGTAACAGATCTCCAATATCCCTTGCTTCTTATTTTGGTGTTGCACTCACCTAGACTGTAACCTGTCCATCGTGTGATGTTACTCTCCCACTTGTATCTCTGCTTACCTCATGCTCGCTTCCCTTTGACTATAACCTCAAAAAAGGTCTTCAATAAGGTGTCATGTCTTTTAATGTGACCAAAATATTTCATTTGCCTGATCTTTATTTCTCTTAATAATTCTTTCTTCATATTAAGTGTTTTTAGAACCTTTTTATTGGTTTTTTTCTCTTTCAATGATGTTCTCCCAATTCTTGTGCATGCGGTTGTTTCTGTGGATCTCACCAATGTCTCACTAGACAAACCAACCATGCAACAGAAAACCTTAGACAAACCAACCATGCAACAGAAAACCTTAGACAAACCAACCATGCAACAGAAAACCTTAGACAATCCAACCATGCAACAGAAAACCTTAGACAAACCAACCATGCAACAGAAAACCTTAGACAAACCAACCATGCAACAGAAAACCTTAGACAAACCAACCATGCAACAGAAAACCTTAGTAGATGACATGCCTTTATATTGAGGTTATCTTCTTATAGAAGCTTCATGGCACGTCATCTATACAATCCCGTAGTCATAACCTTAGATAACAGTTTCCATGTTGTTCCGACAGGTCGACGTTGTGCTTGAACTAGTTACAGGCACGGCATCGGTGGGGGGAACAACAGAGAACCCTGTCGCAAGAGCCAGAGTTGTGCCCTGATGTCGACCTCTGTTCGGCAGCATTGGACTCGAAACACCATCGAGTTGAATGGCTGCTGGAACAGAGGGCGGAGCACTTATGCGAATGCACCATGTGCTGTGGGGCCAGTTTTCTAATCAAGATTCAAGAATCTCCCCATTCTTCTATACACCCACATCTCAGAGGCATCAATTCTGTCTTCTAATTTTTTGTTTAGAGTCCATGTTTTTGAGCCATACAATGATATAGAATAGATGTAGCATTTTATAATTCTCATTTTTAACTTGTAACGTGTTTGTAATTTGTTTAGATCTTACTATTCTCCTCATGTCATTGGAGGTACTTTTAGCCATTCCTATTCTCCTTTATATATTTGATAAACAGAAGTACTTTTATATGGTACCTCTGGCTTTTTAGCCATTATGTCTATGTGTCATGGCCATTTAAGACATTATATCTGTTGTTATAATATTTGATAAAACAGAAGTACTTACAAGAAGGCAGATTATGTGACAAAACTGTTTGATGTCCAACGGAACAAAAAAACAAACAATACACAACAATGATGGACCAGCAATACTGAAATCAGAAGTAGAATATGCAATAAAATCAATAAAATGTGGAAAGGCTGCAGGCTCCGACAACATAACAGCAGACATAATAAAAACTCTAAATGAGTTTGGTGTAGATACTATCACAGAACTTTTAAATGACATATACAAAACAGGCCGTATACCTAAAGACCTAACATCATCAATATTCATGCCACTACCTAAGAAGCCCAGGGCTATGGACTGTACAGAATATAGAACAATAAGTCTAATGAGCCATCTAACTAAAATACTCCTCAAGATAATACATGAAAGAATTAAGAACAAGATAGACATGGAGTCCTGTGAAGAACAATTCGGTTTTAGGGAAAACAAAGGAACCAGAGAAGCTATACTGAGTATCTGACTAGTGATAGATAAATATATAGAAGTCCAAAAGGTATCTATATTTGCTTCATAGACTACAACAAGGCCTTTGACAGAGTCCAATGTGGAAAATTAATCAAATGTCTTCAAGAAATAGGCATAGATGGAAAAGACATCAGACTGATTAGAAAAAATATATATTGAGAACAAACTGCATCTATAAGGTGTGAAAACAGCTACTCACCATATATAGAAATAAGAAGAGGAGTAAGACAAGGATGCATTTTATCACCAATCCTATTTAATATCTACACAGAGAATATCTTTAAAAATATAGAAGAAATACCAGGACTCAAGATCAATGGGAAAATAATAAACAACCTTAGATATGCAGATGACACTGTTCTTTTGGCAGAAAG
This sequence comes from Meghimatium bilineatum, assembly GCA_034231615.1. Lineage (NCBI taxonomy): Eukaryota > Metazoa > Mollusca > Gastropoda > Stylommatophora > Philomycidae > Meghimatium > Meghimatium bilineatum. The sequence goes on along the minus strand of CM067311.1, from coordinate 67,857,202 downwards.
TGAGCATGAACTACAAAGACTAATAGATCAAGTCAATAAATCAAGTAATGAATATGTACTAGATATAAATATCCAAAAACAAAAACTATGATAATCAGCAAAGAAATAGAAGAACAGGAGGTAAACATAAGCATACATGGAGAGAAACTACAACAAGTAAAACAGTATCAATATCTTGGACACATAGTCACAAATGATGGCAGATGTGAAACAGAAGTTAAAAGGAGAATAGGAATGGCTAAAAGTACCTTCAATGACATGAGGAAATTATTAATATCTAAATAAATTACAAACAAGTTAAAAATGAGAATTATAAAATGCTATATCTAGTCTATATTAATATATGGCTCAGAAACATGGACACTAAATAAACAATTAGAAGACAAAATTGATGCCTTTTAGATGTGGGTATATAGAAGAATAGGGAGAACATCATGGAATGAGAAAACAAGTAAAGAGGTGCTAAAAATACTTAATATGAAGCAGGAACTACTAAGAGAAATAAAGACCAGACAAATAAAATACTTTGGACACATAAAAAGACATGACACCTTATTGAAGACCTTACTTGAGGTTAAAGTCAAAGGGAAGCGAGCAAGAGGTAGGCAGAGATACAAGTGGGAGAGTAACATCACACGATGGACCGGTTACAGTCTAGCAGAGTGCACCACCAAGACAAGAGACAGGAGATGTTGGAGATACGTTGCAGCCAACCTTCGTTGCGGAGACAGCACTTAATGATGCTGATCTGTTGTTAGTCTGGAAGCGTGTGAAAGCTACTTAATCTGTTCTCTTTTGATGTGTTCCAATACTGGTATTATGTTATCTGTCTGATGTTATCATTTCTAATTCTATCTCTTAATGACACTCCGAGTATTCTTCATAGACATGTCATTTCTGCTGTCACTATTTTTCTTTTGTTTTGTACTGTCATTGTCCAGCTTTGGCACTGGTAGCACAGTGATGGAATAATAATAGTCATGTATAATGCAACTTTAGCGTCTATGTTTCCATTTTTGTTCTTGAAAATATGTGTCATCTGTCCTAGGATCTGGTATGTTTTGTTACATTTATTTTGTATTTCTTTATTGGTTTTCCCTTTACTTGATATAATGCTTCCTAAGTAAGTGAACTCATTTACCTGTTTAAGGTGTTTATCATCGATGGAGATAGTGATATTTCTTTCTTTCTTTGCTATTGCCATTATTTCAGTCTTTTCAATATTAATCTTTAATATTAATGTTGAATTTTTGACATGTTGTGCGGAGTCTGTTCATATGTTCTTACAATTGGCCTTCTGATGTCGCTATTAGTACTTGGTCGTATGTAAAGAGTAGTTCGTTCAATTTGTCTTTTACGTTATTTTCTTCGTTGGTACTTGTTATTTTACAGATGTGGTCAATATATGTTATAAAAAGTAGAGGGGATAGGACACACCCCTAGTGAACTCCTGATTGAATTTAGAACTTATTGGACACTCCTGCATGTGTTCTTGCTTCACATTGGCTACTAACATAAATGCCCTTGCATATATTGATTAAGTGTTCTGGTACCCCTTATAATGATAGTTTTTTCCATAGTTGTTGTCTGTCTACTCTGTAGAAAGCCTTATCTTGGTCAATGAATGCCAGGTATAATTCTTTGTTGTTTTCTATTGCTCTTTCTGTTAGCTAAGTGTAAAGATAGTAGCTGTACAGCTTTTGTTATTACGGAAGCCCATTTGGATCTTTTGAAGTTGTGGTTCAATGTAGGATCATTATCATTGTTCTAATATTTTGTTAAAAAATTTTCCTGTGTAGCTTAGAAAGGATATCCCTCTGTATTTTGTGCAGTCTCTCTTACCTTTTTTCTTCCATGTGGGAATGATTGCCATGTTTCTCCAGTCTTCTGGTGTTTCTTGTATCTTCCATATTACATTGAAAAGTCTGTGTAGCCATTTTTTCCTCTTCTCTGCTGCTCTTATAATTTATGTTTGTATGTTATCAGAGCCTGCTGCTTTGTTTATTGGTGCTTTGTTTATTACATATTCTATTTCCGATAGTAGTATATTTGGTTCTAGCTTCACTGCTGTAGTGTTTATTGCTGTGTCTTCCTGTGATATGCTTGGAAAACCAAGGATGAACCTCATATCCACACAGTTTGTATCCCTAGTGCAATCTAGGATGATCTGCATTGCTTCATTTTGAATTCTCTCCAGTCTCTCAATCTGTATTTGGTTGGTGGTGATAGTGGCACCTGCATATTCAATGACAGGAAGGACAAGATCCTCATATATGATTATGAGCTGTGATTGTTTAGTGTCAGCCATTGTTATCCCTCTCAGAGATGTAAGACCTTTGCTGGCCTGTGCGATAACATGATCGTGTTCCCAAAAGCACAGACTACAATCAAATCTCACACCCTGGTATTGTAAGGATGATGTCCTGATTATATTGTCCCCTCAGTAATACCTATAATAATACTGTGGAATCCCATTACACAGTGAATATTACACAGGTAATTAAACAAAGTGATGAGATTATAACATCTAAGTGAACTAAGTGAATATTACACAGGTACTTGGTAATTAGACAAAGTTGTGATATTCTAACATCTGTTTGGACTAAGTGAATATTACACAAGTAATTAAAGTGATGAGATTATAACATCTAAGTGAACTAAGTGAATATTGCACAGGTAATTAAAGTGATGAGATTATAACATCTAAGTGAACTAAGTGAATATTACACAAGTAATTAAAGTGATGAGATTATAACATCTAAGTGAACTAAGTGAATATTACACAGGTAATTAAAGTGATGAGATTATAACATCTAAGTGAACTAAGTGAATATTGCACAGGTAATTAGTCAAAGTGGTGAGATTCTAATATCCCTGAGTTACCTACCAACTGCAGAGAGATTAACCGTTGTTGTGATGCAAGCCAGGGAGCTCAAACTTGTTTCATCAACACAAACTGCTGGTTGGTATCTGTCACATCATTTCTGTGAAGTTTATTTATGTTTACAAATTGATACTCATTTGTATTTCATCTTCTGTGATAGCATTTTCTAGTCTAATTATATTGCAGATATTACAAAACTAAGGATGCCATATATTTTTGGGGGGTTATAATCTGAAAGGTTATAATCTGAAAGGTTATAATCTGAAAGGTTATAATCTGAAAGGTTATAATCTGAAAGGTTATAATCACAAAGAATTTTTTAATTTAATAAAATATGTATTACAAATAAAAAGATGGTAAAAACAAGTAGGACCTATTGTAAAAAGTGTAAGGACAAAACTGATTGATGTAGGCCTACTAGGCTATAATAAGAAAACGGGCCTATAGAAAAGATATGATTTAACTATATCTTTAAATTTTTTTTATTGATCTCATTTTATCATTACAATATCAAAATGTATGGTGATGTTCATTGTGGAATGAGGTGATGTGCCTGTGGAGTGAAAAAATGGGATGATGGGCGTTATGGTGTGGTGAGGTGGTGATGAGGTATATTATTGTTAGTTATTTCACATTTTGTGTGTAACAGTTCTGGAGTAGTGCATGGGCATTTTAATATAATATAATGCATGGAAACAGTGAAGATTGAAATAATATTTAAATTTGATAGCATTTAGTATAGAGGAAAAGTAAAAAACATAATAAATAATTTTTCATAGTGTTACATTTCAGAAAAAAATTACAAATACTGAAAAGGGTAATGTCACAGATTGAGTATATTTTGTTGGAATATTTGGTCAAATATCTTTTCGTTAAAAACTTTCAGGTCATATGTTGCCGCATTTCTGCACCCCCATTCTAGCAGTCTAAAAACCACTAGCATGGTCAACATTCGTCTGTGTATGTTTGGAGTTGTTTTTGGTATTGTGTTTAGTATGCTTGCTTTGTAGATGTCTGTTGTTTTCCTTGTATGTGTTTCTATGATCTTTTTGAGTGTATTTTTTGTTTGTGTGATTGTTCTACATGTGGAGAATAAGTGGTAAATCTGTTTCTGGTTGGTTTTTTTCTGCATAGTTTGCAGTTTTGTATGCGTTTGGAGAGTGATGTGGGTGTCATGCTGTAGATGAGTCTTTATGTGACTTCTCACCAGAATTTACAATACTGCTACGAAGAAACTAGGTTATTCTATCAAGAAACAAAATGATTGGTTTAATGAGAATGATAATACAATCAAAGAAATGTTGGCTGACAAACACCACCTTCTCATAGCATACTTAAATGATCCACAATCAATGTCTAAAAAAAGAAGCACTCAAATGCAAACAGAAAAAAAACAAAATAAACTACACCATATGAGAGACTCGAGGCTGAGTAAAAAAGCAGATGAGGTATAAAAATATGCAGACACCAACGATTTGAGAAACTTCTATGATGCACTTAAATATGTCCATACTCGTCTGGATCTTTTCCACTTCTCAATGCAAATGAAACACAATTAATCGTAGAAAATGATAAAATCCTGCAGCGCTGAGTAGAACACTTTTAGCACATTTTGAATAGCCCATCATCAATAAATGAACAGGCTATCAACCAACTACCTCAGGTTCCTCTCAGTGAAATGCTAGGTGACATCCCTACTTTAGTCTTAGAGGAGACTCATAGCGAAATTTATCAAAACGCAATTTATCAGCTTTCTAGTGGAAAAGCACCTGGCTCCGATTCAATTCCAATTGAAATATACAAGTATGGTGGTAAAAATCTTATTGAGAAACCTCATAACATTTTCCAGCAGTCATGTAAAAGCGAAACTGTTCCACATAATTTCAGGGAGGCAACAATTATACAATTGTATAAACACAAAGGGAACCGCCAGTCCTGTAATAACCATCATGGTATCTCTCTACTGTCCATCGCTAGAAAGATATTTGCTAGGATCCTTTTGAACTGTCTTACATCTCATCTAAATGAAGAACTACTACCCGAAATCCAATGTGGTTTCAGAAAAGATGTGGAACAACTGATATGGTCTTTACTGAAAGACAACTTCAAGAAAAAATAAGAACAACACTGTGACCTGTACATAGCATTCATAGACCTAACAAAAGCATTTGACACAGTTAGTAGAGAGGGACTGTGGAAGATTATGGCAAAATATGAATGCCCATAGAAATTTATCAAAATGGTACAGCAATTGCATGATGGAATGCAAGCTAGAGTTCAGAATGATGGAGAGTATCTGAAACTTTTCCTGTCTCAAATGGATTAAAACAGGGATGTGTATTAGCACCTTCCCTATTTAGCATCATGTTCTCTGCTGTTAGTTGATGCTTTGAGAGATCTAGACTTGGAAGTAAACATCATATAGGGTAGCCGGGGGCAATGATGCGCGTTTTTCACTTTTTTCCGTATTATGACAAAAAGACTTAACTATGAGAGACCAAACTAGCAGCAGTGTGTAGTTTATCCATCCATCTAACAATCGTCAGGGTATTTACAATATACAATCACGTTTAGTCCGTAGAATGAGATTTTATGAACATGAGTATAATCCCACCTTTGCCCCAATTTCTGGGGCAAACACGCGCAGGCAAAAACAATTACAAAATCATGGGAAAATTGACAAAACCAGCAAAATAACAACGTCACTTCCTATCTAAACATAGTCAGTCACAATGTGGGAAGATAATAGAGCACAAAGACTAGGCATATGTATCTTTATGTATCTTTAATACGAAAAAAAATGAAAAAACGTAAATATGAAAAACAAAATTTAATACAGAGAATGGGTGCTTAGATCCGTTTAAAACTATAACAACGTGTTGGAGTGCTCTATAAAGCGTTTGATTATAATTTCAACTATCTATGAATAGCGGAGGTCGTTCATCTATGATCAGCGGAGACCGTACAACTATGACAGGCAGAGATCGTGCAACTATGACCGGCGGTAATTATGCATCTATGACTGGCGGAGATTGTGCATCTATGAATATCGGAGTTGTGCATCTATGACTGGCGGAGATTGTGCATCTATGACTGGCGGAGATTGTGCATCTATGACAGGCGGTAATTATGCATCTATGACTGGCGGAGATTGTGCATCTATGAATAGCGGAGATTGTGCATCTATGACTGGCGGAGATTGTGCATCTATGACCGGCGGTAATTATGCATCTATGACTGGCGGAGATTGTGCATCTATGACTGGTGGAGATTGTGCATCTATGACTGGCGGAGATTGTGCATCTATGACTGGCGGAGATTGTGCATCTATGACTGGCGGAGATTGTGCATCTTTGACTGGCGGAGATTGTGCATCTATGACTGGCGGAGATTGTGCATCTATGACTGGCGGAGATTGTGCAGTTATGACCGGCGGAGATAGCGCAATTATGTCCGGCGGAAATCGTGCATCTATGACGAGCGGAGAACGTGCATCTATGAATAGCGGAGAACGTGCATCTATGAATAGCATAGAACGTGCATCTATGAATAGCCGGGAGCGTGCATTTATGAATAGCGGGGATCGTGCATTTATGTATAGCGGGGATCGTGCATCGGCGGAGGTCGTGTATCTATTATCTGCGGAGGTCGTACAACTATGACCCGTGAAGATTGTGCAGCTATAACCGACAGGGATCGTGCAACTATGAATAGCGGAGAATGTGCATCTATTATCGGCGGAGACCGTACAACTATGACCCGTGGAGATTGTGCATCTGTGATCGGAAGGGATTGTGCATCTATAGCAGCGACTGCTTCATTTTCAGTCAGTGACATCATTTTCTCAATTTTCCGTTTGTAATTCCTAAAAAGAAACATAACGTGACAATAAAATATTGGTTTAAATATTTGGCAACATGAGGGGGAAGTGACTGGGGCAAACATGCGCAGTCAGTTAGAAGCGTTTGTTTGCCCCGACAGTGTGCGCGGCGTTACCCCAAAATCACACTGTTCACAATTTTTATAAAATATCATGAAAACAAAAATTATCTTGACAATGTAACATGCTTAATAACTTAACAATACAATATTGTTTTCAGTTCAGACATGTAAAATAACATTACAGTAATGATAACAGAGGACAAAGAGTGAGAAGTGGAAAAAAAGTTAGATCGAGAACGTTAAAAAATGAATTTACCTCATAGCTCAAAAATGACCTGCCCGTGACCGATGAAAATTCGTTGTGCTACAGAAACGGATGTTAGCGTCCGGCGTGGCCACGTGGTTTTCGGGAAAAACCCATAGTTCCGGAAAAAAACGACTGCGAATCTTTGCCCCCAGCGCATCTTTACCCCCGGCTACCCTATGGCATAGATGGAAAAGTGTTCAACCTTCGGCGGCTCTGAGCAAAAACCAAAGTCAAATCACACACAATCAGGGATCTCTTATTTGCTGATAACTGTGGCCTATATGCCAACTCTGAGGCTGATCTACAAATTGTTATAGACAGATTCTCCAAAGCATGTACCAACTTTGGACTTACTATAAACACAGAGAAAACAGAAGTCATGTTACAACCAGCACCTGGCAAAAGCTTTCTCGAGCCCTGCATAATGGTAAATGGTATAACACTGAAAGTTGTGAATAGATTCACATACCTAGGTAATACGCTATCACAAGATGCCAACATTAATGATGAAGTGTATACAAGGATCGCCAAGGCAAGCAGCACTTTCGGCAGATTGTATGCAAATGTGTGGCATAGAAATGACATTAACCTACAGACTAAGCTGAAAGTTTACAATGCAGTGGTACTTCCAGTGCTGTTATATGCTAGTGAAACATGGACTGTGTATAGACACTGTGTGAGGAAACTCAATCACTTTTGCACAACTTGTTTCAGAAAAGTCATGAACATCAGATGGCAAGACAAGATTCCAGATACCACTGTCCTTGACAGATTTGGCATCCCCAGCATTGACACTATCCTGATGCAGATACAGGTTCATTGGGCAGGTCATTTGGTACATATGCCAGATTATCTCCTGCACAAGATATTTTTCTTTGGTGAGCTAGAGAAGGGTAAACGATCTCAAGATGGCCAAAAGAAGCGCTACAAGGACTCGTTAAAGACCTCACTGAAAGCATTTGAAAGCGTTAGACCAAGATACATGGGAAGAACTTGCACAAAATAGATCTACATGGCACTCTACAGTAAAAAAGAGGGCATCATCTTGTGAAAAGAGGAGAAATGCTGCAGCCCAACAGTAGAGAGTAACTAGAAAGTCACAGATAGACCAAAATCCGCCTACAGTTGTCATTCCATGTCCACACTGTCCAAGAGCATTTGCAGCTTGAATAGGGTTCATTAGCCATCTACAAACTATTATGCATGGTCATAATTCTAACTGAATTTTCAAAAGTGGATGTAAAAATGGTCATCATCACTTGTGATGGACGAACACATACAATATGAACGGGGGTAAAGATGCGCTGGGGGCAAAGATTCGCAGTCGTTTTTTTTTCGGAACTATGGGTTTTTCCCGCAAACCACGTGGCCACGCCGGGCGCTAACATCCGTTTCTGTCGCACAACGAATTTTCATCGGTCACGGGCAGGTCATTTTTGAGCTATGCGGTAAATTCATTTTTTAACGTTCTCGATCTAACTTTTTTTTCACTTCTCACTCTTTGTCCTCTGTTATCATTGCTGTCATGTTATTTTACAAGTCTGAACTGAAAACTATATTGTATTGTTAAGTTATTAAGCATGTTACATTGTCAAGATAATTTTTGTTTTCATGATATTTTATAAAAATTGTGAACAGTGTGATTTTGGGGTAACGCCGCGCACACTGACGGGGCAAACATGCGCTGCTGACTGACTGCGCATGTTTGCCCCAGTCACTTCCCCCTCATGTTGCCAAATATTTAAACCAATATTTTATTGTCACGTTATGTTTCTTTTTAGGAATTACAAACGGAAAATTGAGAAAATGATGCCACTGACTGAAAATGAAGCAGTCGATGCTATAGATGCACAATCCCTTCCGATCACAGATGCACAATCTCCACGGGTCATAGTTGTACAGTCTCCGCCGATAATAGATGCACGTTCTCCGCTATTCATAGTTGCACGATCCCTGTCGGTTATAGCTGCACAATCTTCACGGGTCATAGTTGTACGACCTCCGCAGATAATAGATGCACGACCTCCGCCGATGCACGATCCCCGCTATACATAAATGCACGATCCCCGCTATTCATAAATGCACGTTCCCGGCTATTCATAGATGCACGTTCTCCGCTATTCATAGATGCACGTTCTTCGTTATTCATAGATGCACGTTCTCCGCTATTCATAGATGCACGTTCTCCGCCGGTCATAGATGCACGATTTCCGCCGGACATAATTGCAATATCTCCGCCGGTCATAATTGCGCTATCTCCGCCGGTCATAACTGCACTATCTCTGCCAGTCATAGTTACACGTTCTCCTCTATTCATAGATGCACGTTCTCCGCCGGTCATAGATGCACGATTTCCGCCGGACATAATTGCAATATCTCCGCCGGTCATAATTGCGCTATCTCCGCCGGTCATAACTGCACTATCTCTGCCAGTCATAGTTACACGTTCTCCTCTATTCATAGATGCACGATTTCCTCTATTCATAGATGCACAATCTCCGACAGTCATAGATGCACGTTCTCCGCCAGTCATAGATGCACGTTCTCCGCCAGTCATAGATGCACGTTCTCCGCCAGTCATAGATGCACGTTCTCCGCCAGTCATAGATGCACAATCTCCGCCAGTCATAGATGCACAATCTCCGCCAGTCATAGATGCACGTTCTCCGCCAGTCATAGATGCACGTTCTCCGCCAGTCATAGATGCACGTTCTCCGCCAGTCATAGATGCACGTTCTCCGCCAGTCATAGATGCACAATCTCCGCCAGTCATAGATGCACAATCTCCGCCAGTCATAGATGCACAATCTCCGCCAGTCATAGATGCACAATCTCCGCCAGTCATAGATGCACAATCTCCGCCAGTCATAGATGCACGTTCTCCGCCAGTCATAGATGCACAATCTCCGCCAGTCATAGATGCACGTTCTCCGCCAGTCATAGATGCACAATCTCCGCTATTCATAGATGCACAATCTCCGCCAGTCATAGATGCATAATTGCCGGCGGTCATAGTTGCACGATCTCTGCCTGTCATAGTTGTACGATCTCCGCTGATCATAGATGAACGACCTCCGCTATTCATAGATAGTTGAAATTATAGTCAAACGCTTTATAGAGCACTCCAACACGTTGTTATAGTTTTAAACGGATCTAAGCACCCATTCTCTGTATTAAATTTTGTTTTTCATATTTACGTTTTTTCATTTTTTTTCGTATTAAAGTTACATAAAGATACATATGCCTAGTCTTTGTGCTCTATTATCTTCCCACAATGTGACTGACTATGTTTAGATAGGAAGTGATGTTGTTATTTTGCTGGTTTTGTCAATTTTCCCATGATTCTGTAATTGTTTTTGCCTGCGCGTGTTTGCCCCAGAAATTGGGGCAAAGGTGGGATTATACTCATGTTCATAAAATCTCATTCTACGGACTAAACGTGATTGTATGTTGTAAATACCCTGACGATTGTTAGATGGATGGATAAGCTACACACTGCTGCTAGTTTGGTCTCTCATAGTTAAGTCTTTTTGTCAGAATACGGATAAAAGTGAAAAACGCGCATCATTGCCCCCGGCTACCCTATATTTTTTAATGAAAATAATAATAAAGGAAAATATTCTACAATTAATGAGTTCAGTGTGAAAATGAAATATTTTGATGAAGTAAACGGAAACATGTATGTGAATTGATATAAATAACATTACAAATACACTGTAGGACTCTGAACACTGTAGGAATTTCTTATCTCCCTTGAATTCCACCACTGACCAGTGTAAAGTCATACAATTAACCTATTGTGTGAAATTGGTGACACCTTCTCCCCTCCCCATCAAACTGGTGACACCTCTCTTCCCCTGTCAAACTGGTGACACCTCTTAGCTCTCAAATTTCAAGTGTCTAGTTCAAACTTCTTCTCCTTACCCCACTGGAGTTTTAATCTTGTTAACACTAAGAAAGCACAAAAACTCAAAGATGAAACCTATTACTTTTAGATTTAAAACATGCCACAGCAGAGACTCGAATAACACATTCAATATGAGAGTATGGAATTATGGAATCTCTAGAAAACACAGAACATATTTGATAGAAATGCTGACTGTATAACACCACAAGAAGAAAACTATGGACATCTGAAACAGCTCTGGTGGACAAGCTTCTATGGCCCTGTCTTTTGGCTGATGAACATGTTCATTGATGAAATTCATATCAACATCTTATTGTGACTGGAGAGTCAGGGAAAAAAAGGTGATATACATTTATTCTACACTGGCTATTGAGGATAAAGTTATGTACTGAAGTGGTCATTTTCAGGACTTTAGATATGTCTTTATGGGGGGGGGAGGCAGTTTTACTTGAAGAAATCACAAAAATACAATCTTTCACTTACTGGGGGAGGCAGTTTTACTTGAAAAAATCACAAAAATACATGCTTTCACTTACTGGTGGGTGGGGAGGGGGGGAGAGGCAGTTTTACTTGAATAAATCACAAAAATACAAGCTTTCATTTACTGGGGGGCAAGGAAGGGCAGCTTTACTTGAAGAAATCACAAAAATACAAGCTTTCACTTACTGTGGGGGGGGGGGCAGTTTTACTTGAATAAATCACAAAATACAAGCTTTCACTTACTGGGGGGGGGGGGCAGAGGCAGTTTTACTTTAAGAAATCACAAAAATAAAAGCTTTCATTTACTGGGGGCAAGGAAGGCCAGTTTTACTTGAAGAAATCACAACAATACAAGCTTTCACTTACTGGGGGCAGGGAAGGGCAGTTTTACTTGAAGAAATCTCAAAAATACAAGCTTTCACTTACTGGGGGCAGGGAAGGGGAGTTTTACTTGAAGAAAACTACAAGAATAAAGCTTTCCCTTACTGGGGGCAGACCCCATCGAGACCAGCACCATGCAGTGGTGATGGGGCTTAGTTCAGCCATCAGGGGCTGGAAACTAAGACTGGTCGGGCAGTCCCACTCGAGCAGGACCATAGTCCTGCCCAAGTAAGCAGAGTGCTGAAGACGGAGACAACCAGCCAAAAGGCGCACAGATAATCAGGATGCCACGCACAAAACACAATGGAAACATGTCTACATCTATAAATATTTATGGTGCCTGCCCTGTGGCGGTCGTTCATGCATGGACGGTGCCAGTCCCTATACCTCGAAAGGGCCCAACCTCAGTTACTGGAAGTCCTTCTCAATTGACCCGAGGAGCCAGGAGGCAAGGGAATAGAGCTACTGGCCAAACAAACAAACGGCCAATAAAAATAATGCACTGGAATGCTGAGGGTGTCAACAGCAAAAGAGATTGATACAGCAAAAAATTGGAACTTGAAAATGTCCTCAGTGAAGAACAAGTTAGTATATGCTGTATCCAAGAAACACACCTCAGCAGCAACATAGCCTTCAAAATCAGAGGCTACCAGTGCTACCGGTCTTACAGAAAGGACAGGCGAAAGGGTGGAATTCTGACACTTGTTAAAAACAATATCAGCGCATGTCAGTTGGAAGTATATATGGAAGAGGCAGAATACCAGATGCTCCAATTAAAACAGACAGTGCAGAATTCCATCTCCTGAACTACTACTGCCCAAATGATAAACCATTGGCACTAGACACAATTCCAGACAAATAGAGACTTATGGTGTGTGGTGACTTCAACAGCCACTCTCAGAGCTGGGGCTAAGATCATATTGACGAGAGGTGAGGAACTTGAGAGCTGGCAGGATGAAAATAATCTCATCCTTATTAACCAGCCAGCAAACTCACCAACCTTCTACTTGAGAGCATGGCACACCACCTCTACACCAGACCTGGCATTCCACTCACCAAGCTTGGAATGGAACATCACACATGTCATTGGAAAGCAGCTTGGAGGTAGTGACCACAGACCAGTATTTCTGGAAATCCACAATGAATTTACCAAGGACAGCAGCACGCTCACTAGGTGGAACTATAAAAGGGCAGACTGGAAAATGTACCAGCATTTAACCAGTGTTCTAGCTAAGGACATTACCTTGGACAAAGACATCAATAGAGCAGTGAGTGAATTTAATAGATGTATACTACATGCTGCTAGTAAAACCATAGCCGGGGGGGGGGGGCATGCAAAAACTACAAACCCTACTGGAATGATGAACTGGAAAAGCTGCAAAATGAGATGAAAACATCTAGACAGCAGGCTGAGAACAGACCTAGCCAAGAACATCACAACAAATATCAGCAAACAAAGGCTAAATTTCAAAGAGCCAAGTTACAAGCCAGATGGAGCAGCTGGAAAGAAAAAACAGAGTCGCTGAACCTAGAAAGAGATACTAGGAAATTATGGAAACTTGTAAAACAACTAAATGATGAAGGTACAGGGAGAAATACCAGGATCACACTTTATAAAGATAGAAACATTTTAACAGGTAAACATGCAGCTGATTACTTTGCAGAAGACAATAACGTCAAAGTCAGCCCAGACAAACAACAGGAGGTTCGAGAGAACCAGCAAAACATTGGACAAGACGAACCTATACCTGAAGTCATGGAGGCACCAATCACAATGAGAGAACTGGAGAATGGAATATCCAAATTGAAAATGAAAAAGTCCCCTGGAGCTGATGGAGTGTCCAATGAAATGATTAGAAACCTGGGAATTGCAGCAAGAGCAAAGCTACTGCAGATCTTTAACACACGCTGGTCCACAGGTAATGTACCACAGGCGTGGAGAGAAGCAATAATGATACCACTCCTCAAATCAGGAAAAGATGGCAAAACAGTCTCCAACTACAGGCCCATCAGCCTCACAAGCTGTCTATGTAAAACAATGGAACGCATTATCAATCTTAGGATGCAGTGGTACCTTGAAAGTGAAAACCTTCTGGTCTCACAGCAAGCAGGTTTCAGACAGTGCTACTCTACTGAAGATCAGGCAACCTACCTCTTCCAAGAGATTGAGGATGCCTTCCAAGAAAAGAAACTGGTACTAGCAGCATGGATAGACCTCAGGAAAGCATTTGATAAGGTCTGGAAAGAAGGGCTCCTAAAGAAATTGCGAAATTGCAGGGTTAGCTTAAGAATGTACAAATGGGTAAAAGCATACCTGCATAATAGAAGAGCCAGTGTACAATTAGATGGTCAAGAGCAAGAAAGTTCTACTGCGTCATGGAGTCCTGTCACCCACACTTTTCTTGGTTTACATCAATGGCCTAGTTGCTGAACTACCACACGGGATCAAAGTGGCAATGTATGCTGACAACATGGTGATCTGGTGCACGGAAGAACATTACAAAGAGCAAAGAGATCATTACAAAGAGAACATTACACTAAACAAATACAAAGAGCTATTGATGCCCTAACCTTATGGGCAAATAGATGGTGTGTCAGCATTAACACAGATAAGTGCAGCACTACACTCTTTACCCTCTCACCAAAACAAAAAGCTGGTCATATCAAGATAGATGGAGAGCTCTTGAAAGACTATGGTTCAGCTGCGTGGTGTCCTGCATCAAACACCACATTACAAGATCTAGATAAAGTGCAAAACCAGGCACTTAGAATAATGTTGGGAGCAATGAAATCAACACCCATAGTAGAGATGCAGAAAATGGGAAGAATGCAAACACTTGGCGAACGCAAAGACACAAAAGTACTAATTCAAGCAGAAAAGTTTCAGTGTATGCCAAGTCATCCAATGAAGGAAAGATTCCAAAATCTAGCAATGGGGCGACTGAAAAGGAGCAGCTTTATCCATCAAGCTAAACAACTCCGTAGACAATTTACAGACCTACCTGAAGTTGACAGCCCCTTAAGGTCTGTACCAGAACAAACCCCGTGGAGTGAAAGCCATGGAATGCTAATATACATTCAGACCCATGTGAAAGGAATACTAAGCGAGAACGAACATAACTGTGTGCAGCGAATGATAGTCACCCTCAGTTTCCTGGATGAGGAATATCCACAAGATATATGGGTCAGAGTGTACACAGATGGGTCAGCACAGAATGCCGTGAGGAATGGAGGTGCAGGTGTATATATAGAATATCCACACAAGCCTAGAGATACAATCAGAACACAGACAGGAAAATTCTGCAATAATTATGATGCAGAAATCCAGGCAATTAGTGTGGCAGCTAAAAAACTGCTGAACTCCAACTCTGGCCTACAGCCTGTGGTATTCCTGACAGATGCAAGGTCAGTGCTTCAAGCTCTCCAGTCTGGAAAACTAACAGACCTGAAAAAACTACTTAGCGAATTGTCTTACCAGTATAGGGTAACCATGCAGTGGATACCCTCTCACTGTGGAATACCAGGAAAGGAAAAAGCAGACCAACTGGCTAAGGAAGGTGCTGCCGAAGACCAACCAGATATACCAATCACCTACAATTAGAATAAACAGATGATCAAGTCAATAAGAAAGCCACAAACACCAACACAAGATGACTATCACATTATGAATACATCAGAACAAGTTATAATTCTACGTCTCAGAACAGGACACAACTGACTCCGCAGTCACATGTATACAAAGTTCAAGATTGGCAACACGGCCATGTGTACATGTGGACAGGCAGCACAGAGTGCCAAACATATACTTCAAGAGTGTTCTGAGCATGAAATGCTGAGGCAGACATATTGGCCAGAGGAAACAACACTGGAAGCAAAGCTCTATGGGACACTCTATGAACTAAAAAAGACAGTGAGTTTTATTAAGGAGACAGAATTACAGATATAGACATGTTTCAAGTGAACGAAAGAAGAAGAAGAAGAACTGGGGGCAGGGAAGGGCAGTTTTACTTGAAGAAATCACAAAAATACAAACTTTCACTTACTAGAGGGGGGGGGGGGGAATCTTTACTTGAAGCAATCACAAAAATACAAGCTTTCATTTACTGGGGGCAGGGAAGGGCAGTTTTACTTGAATAAATCACAAAAATACATGCTTTCACTTACTGGGGGCAGGGAAGGGCAGTTTTACTTGAATAAATCACAAAAATACATGCTTTCACTGACTTATTTTTTGTGTAAATATTATTGGAAAAATGCATAGTTTACCTATTCATAAAGTGGTGATGTGGGGGAGGGGTGTGTGAGGATGTACCATTAATTTACATGAGGATGTTCTTTCTATCATGGGAGGATTTAACTCATGAATCTCAAATCCCCCCCCTTACTCATTTCTATCATCTTAGCTGTTAGTGATTGTCAGAAGCACATTTCAAGTTCCCATGACTATTTGAGGTGGAGTTAAATATTGCTGTGGCTATTCTGGAAGCAGCTAAATACTGTAGCCTTTCATTTATATTGACTTAAATATGCAGTGACTAATGGGAATATATTAATTATAGCCTGCAGTGTTAGAGCTAGTGTGTATCATCATCATCAAGTGCCATCTCAGCAGAAAAGGTTGGCTGCAACAGACCTCCAACATCCACTGTCTCTTGTTTTGGTGGAGCACTCTGCTAGACTGTAACCTGCTCATCTTGTGATGTTACTCTCCCACTTGTATCTCTGTCTACCTCTTGCTCACTTCCCTATGACATTACCCTCAAGTAATGTCTTCAACAAGATGTCATTTTTTTAAAATTTGTCCAAATTATTTTATTTGCCTTAATAATAACCACCTAATACTAAGTGTTGTTAGAACCTCTTTGCTTGTTTTCTTCTCTTTCCATGATATTCTCCCTATTCTTCTATATATCCACATCTAAAGGCATCAATTATGTCTTTTAATTGTTTGTTTAGTGTTCATGTTTCTGAGCTATACATTAACATAGAATAGATGTAGCATTTTATAATTCTCATTTTTAATTTCTTTGTAATTTGTTTAGATGTTAATATTTTCCTCATGTCATTGAAAGTATCAGGTATTAGGTACTATGTTAATTATCCTCTTTGCACACTGGAAACATCCATAGGTGCTCAGATCTCCACTTCAGTAAATCTCCCAGGGTATAACGACTGATGGTTCCAGTTCTATGTTGGTTCACTGCTCTTTTTGAAATCTTTTTCAGAAGTTCTCTATGGACCAACTTACTCCCAATTCGTGCATACTCGACTCATGCTCATTCATCTCAAGTTAGTACTTACGAAGAGCAATGAGTATATCTGCTTGGTCCATAGGCTGACTATCTGTTGTAGTGGCGGACTAGCTAGTTGGTCAGCCTGTTCATTTCCATCCAAGCCTGCATGTCCGGGGACAAAGATAAGAGTCTGTTTTCATAGTGATGCCCGCATTTTAGCTCTCTGTAATGACTACATCCATCCCCTATGGATATCACCTGTTTTGACTTTCTGAATCATATTTATTGAGTCACCTAGTATGGGAATAGGCTTGTGATTCCAGCCAATTAAGTGCCTGCGTTTTTGCTACGGCAAATACTTCCATTGTTATATTGCTTGTTGTTGTGGTAAAGGCACCACTAGCTTCGTGTACTATTCTTCCTTTTGATCTAGCAGTAAAGGCCCATGCACATTGGTAGTGAATGGCGACCAACCCGTCCATGTACATCACGACATCTGTATCATTGGCATGCTCGCAGATGAGTGCCTTGACCTCAGCATCCACGCTCAGGGACTGTGTTCGATGCACTCTCTATTAAGTGTAATGCAGTGAAAGTACTTTGAGACATTTCTATTCTCCTTTTAACTTTCATTTCACATCTGCCATAATTTGTTATTATGTGTCCAAGATATTGATAGTGCTCTACTTGTTTTAATTTCTCTCCATGTATGTTTATGCTTTACATCTGTGATTATGCTGATTACAATGGTTGTATTTGCAGGTGTGTATATGCAGGGTATTTTTTTACAGGAAAAGCTATCATGGAACATATCCAAAACCTAGTCTATGTGTATTTTAAAACAATCATAGTAATCTATTTATCTATCTATCTATATGCTGTAGCCCTTGTTTGCTTTGCAGCATCAGGGGAAGAAGAGTTCTCTGGAGGTGTACTATTTAAAAGCTTGTTCCAGTGGCCTCTTTGATTTTTTGTGGTCCGTCTTTTACATGGTCTGCCTCTGGCTTTATAACTGTGATGTCTATGTGTCATGGCCATCTGTGGCATGCTGTCTGTTGGTAGTCTGGAAGTGTGTGAAAACTAGTTGATTTGTTGTCTCTTGATGTTTTCCAATACTGGCATTGTTTTGGTTATCTGTCTGATTTTATCATTTCTAATTCTATCTCTTAATGACACTCCAAGTATTCTTCGTAGACATGTTATTTCTGCTGTCACTACTTTTCTGTCTGAGTTTGGCACTGGTAGCACAGTGATGGGATAATAAAAGTCTTGTATAATGCAACTTTAGTGTCTATGTTTACATGTTTTTTCTTGAAAATATGTGTCATCTGTCCTAGAATCTGGTATGTTTTGTTGCATCTATTTTGTATCTCTTTACTGGTTTTCCCTTCACTGGATATAATGCTTCCTAAGTAAGTGAGCTCTTTTACCTGTTTAGTTAGTTAGTTTAGTTAGTTTGTTCCTTTTGTGCCGCAAGCGACACATAGGGCAGAGGTTTTGGTTCTCCATATGATGTGGTTCGCTGCCTGCAGCTTTAGTTCCTGGTGGGTCTTACAGCCTATTAATTCCATTATTCTTGAAACAGATGTTTACCTGTTTAAGGTGTTTATTATCAATGGAGATAGTGATATTTCTTTCTTTGCTCTTGCCATTATTTCAGTCTTTTCAATATTAATCTTCATGTTGAATTTTTGACTTGTGTGGATAATATAACTAGTCTGTTCGTATGTACTTTCAATTTTTCTTCTTATTTCGCTATTAGTACTTGGTTGTCTGCAAAAAGTAGTTCATTCAATTTGTAGTTCAAGTTGCTTTCCTCGTTGGTACTTGCTAGTTTACAGTAAATGTTATAAAAAGTAGGGAGGACAGGACACACCCCTGGTGAACTCCTGATTGGATTTGGAACTTATTGGACACTCCTGTATTTTTCATTACTTCACATTGGCTATTAGTATAAATGCCCTTGCATATATTGATTAAATGTTGACGGTACTCTGTATATTGGTAGTGTTTTCCAAAGTTGTTGTCTGTCTACTCTGTCGAAGAGCTTTTATTAAGTGATTGTTAGAGTGATATCCTTGCATGGATCTTCCCTCAAGGTCATTAAAAAAATTATAAAACTCTTTTACAGAACAAAACTCAGTTTAAATGAGACTTTGTGAATATGACCAATTACATTTTTCTTGTGTATAAAAATAAAACCCAGTGTGTATGAGAAATAGAGATAATGAATGAGATTGTTACTTATTAATGAGATGTAATTTTTCCCCTAGATCCAATTGTCTATGTGTCTTTAATGGTGGATGGCAATAAGGTCAAGCGAAAGAAAACATCTGTCAAGAAGAGCTGTAGCAGTCCAGTTTGGAATGAATCTCTGACTTTTAATGTTCCTGCTGAAATATTACCAAAGATCACCATTGAAATCAATGTTCTTGACCATGATATCATTGGTCATGGAGAAATTCTTGGAAGGTGTTTCATCGGGGGAAATGGAGAGGAAAATGTACATTGGAAAGATATGTTGACCAATCACAGAAAGACTGTTGCTATGTGGCATGTCTTACATAAGTGAGTAGAAAAAGTATGTTGTTACATAACATGACATACATAAGTTACTAAAAGAAAGTCTTTTGTTATGTGACATGTTTTACATAAGTGACTAGAAGAAAATATGGTATTATGTGACATGTTTTGCATAAGTGACTAGAGGAAAATATGGTATTATGTGACATGTTTTACATAATTGATTAAAAGAAAGTCTGTTGTTATGTGATATATCTTACAAAGGTAAAGGTAGGTCCCATGGCATCTGCCGTCGGGGATGAAGATAATTCTTCATGTACTAAGCCGCAGCAACTATTAGGTGGGGTGGCCAATTCCCTTCTTTGCTGTTTTTTACCTTCCCTAACTCATGCGTCAGGTACTCATTTACAGCTGAGTCGACTGGAGGAGTAGTCGTGTCAAGTGAGAAATCACAGCCCTGATTTTTTTTATATGTTCGGACGTGGTTTTGAACCTGGCACGTTGTAGCCAGATGATAGCATGCAAGCTCACTATCCACTAGGCTACCGTGCTCCTCATATCTTACATAAGTGACTAAAAGAAAGTCTGTTATATGACATGTCTTACATAAGTGACTAAAAGAAAGTCTGTTATGTGACATGTCTTACATAAGTGACTAAAAGAAAGTCTGTTATGTGACATGTCTTACATAAGTGAATAGAAAAAAGTATGTTTATACATAACATGTCTCACAAAAGTGACTAGAAGAAAGGTATTGACATACAATGGCTGAGTTTGTGAATGTGTGTAAGTAAGCATGTATGTGTGTGCAATGTGTCACTTGCTATTGGAACATTGAAGAAGAATCCAGACGGAAGCAGTTAATGTTGCATTTACAGACTGAAGCAGTTAAACCCTTGGCTGTGTGGGAGGGGGGTGGGGGGATAAAATGGTCAAATCATAACTGCAGTGCAGGAAGATTTTTCAGGTTGTTGAAATTTGTTCACCTAACCAATTCTGATACATTTTCCAGTCTGTCCTCTTATAGTTTCACCTAGTGAGTGTGCTGCTATCCTTGACAAATTTATTGTGGATTTCCAAAAATACTGGTTTGTCGCCACTACCTCCAAACTGCTTTCCAATGACATGTGTGATATTCCATTCAAGGCCTGGTGAGTGGTATGCCAGGTCTGGTCTAGACGTGGTGTGCCATGCTCTTGAGTAGAAGGTTGGTGAGTCTGCTGGCTGGTTAATAAGTATGAGAATATTTTCATCTTATTTAGCTCTCAAGTTCCTCACCTCTCTTGTCCATGAGATCATAACCCCAGCTCTGAGAGTGACTGTTGAAGTCACCACACACACCATACGTCTCTCTTTTTCTGGAATTGTTTCTAGTGCCAATGGTCTATCATTTGGGCAGTAGTAGTTCAGGAGATAGAATTCTGTACTGTCTGTCTTTAGGTGGAGCATCTGGTATTCTGCTCTATCCATATACAGTTCCAGCTGACATGCAGTGATATTGTTTTTAAAAAAGTATCAGAATTCCACCCTTTCGTCTGTTCTTTTGGTCTGATCGGTAGCACTGGTAGCCTCTGGTTTTAAAGTCTATATCGCTACTGAGGTGTGTTTCTTGAATACAGCATACATTAACTTGTTCTTCACACAGGACATTTTCAAGCTCCAATTTTTTACTGTATCCATCTCTTTTGCAGTTGACACCCTCAGCATTTCAGTGTATTATTTTTATTGGTCATTGGTTTGTTTGGCCAGTAGTTCTATTCCTTCCTGATTCTCCGGGGCAATTGAGAAGGACTTCCAGTAATTGAGGTTGGGCCCTTTTGAGTTATAGGGACAGGCACACCCCTGCCTGTACTTCCGCCACAGGGCAGGCATCATGACTATTAATAGATATAAACATGTTCCCATTGTGTTTTATGCATGGCATCCTGATTAATTGTGCACCTTTTGGCTGGTTGTCTCCGTCTTCAGCACATTGCTTACTTGGGCAGGACTGTGGTCCTACTCAAGTTGGACTGCAGACCAGTCTTAGTTTCCAGCCCCTGATGGCTGAACTAAACCCCATCACCACTTCACAGTACTGGCCTCGATGACAACAGTGGATATTTTATTATGTTCATAGACAACAGTGAATATTTTATTATGTTCATAGGCTTAGACAACAGTGGATATTTTATTATGTTCATAGACACAGTGGATATTTTATTATGTTCATAGGTTTAGACAACAGTGGATATTTTATTATGCTCATAGACAACAGTGAATATTTTATTATGTTCATAGGTTTAGACAACAGTGAATATTTTATTATGTTCATAGGCTTAGACAACAGTGAATATTATTATAGGCTATTCATAGGCCTAGATAGCAGTGGATGCTATTACAATTGACTGTTAATTATAACATATATTTTTTCCATGGTTAGTTCTGCTGTATTTGTATATGTGCTGTAACTTATTTGTACTGGATGTGTTTATTATTGCTTATTAATTGCATCATCATAAATGTATTTTGGTCAATAGCATTTTGCCATATGTGATCTAATATATTTCATACATAGGAGATCTTAACACCAGAGCATACACACTGAAGCATCAATGATGATATAATTGTTATATTTACTTATTTTGCAATTCTCTGCTGGTTTTATTTGTAGAAATGCATAAACTTGATGAATGTTTTGCAGGACAACTATTTTTTTCAACCTACTCATACGGATTACTACACTGCTAAGAGTTCTTTTACAAATTCAATCCTAGCTTGCCTGCTATATATTCACTCCTAATCCATCCGTTTCCACTCGATGTACACACTGTGTTTTAGATTGTTATTCTTCACTGTTTCTGTGTGAATAGACATGATCAATTTAGCCTTAATGTGATTACCAATCTGGTAAATTATTGGTCTGATGAGCTGACCATTGTACAAACATAGGCCTATGCACCAACTACAGACTATACTGAAGAATAAATTGAAAATTACTACGAAGACCTACAACAACTAGTAAGTAAAATAAAACTAGTAACTCAAGCCAGTAAAATCAACAGACATACTAATAGTCATTAGAATTAGGGAAAGAAGACACAAGAACATTGTAGGACAATTTTGACTAGGAACAAGAAATGACAGAGGAGAAAGACTTATAAAGTTCTGTGAGATGAACAACATGACCATATGTAATACATTCTTTGAACATGAAAATAGAAGATTATATACCGGTACATGGAATAGTCCTGGAGACAGAAATAGGAACCAAATAGTCATAGATATTATTATGATCAACAACAGATTTAGAAATAGTGTCAAGAATACTAAAACATATCAAGGTTCTGATATCAACTTGACTATAATCCAGTGCTGTACAAAATACATGTTAAATTTAAAAAGATAGAACATAGAAGAAATCAAGATCCATAGATAGACACATCAGCACTAAAACAACCAGACATACAACAAAAATACTTTATGGTGTAAGGAATAGATATGAACACCTAATGATAGAATGCGTGGAACAACATAGAAGGTAAAATCCAGAAGAGAAAATAGACAATAAATGGGACAGCCTAAGGAAAAGTATTCAAACAGCAATTTACCAATAAGAAAAGCCAAGAACAAACAAACATGGATGACAAATGAAATATTAGAGAAAATATAGACAATGAGATATATGTGCAGAACAGAAAAAAAACAATGGCTAGAAACAAAATGCAGCAAAATAGAGATGTCAGTAAAACAGAAAACAAAAGTAATGCATAAGGAGATACAGCAGATCACATATAAGAAATATCCTGTAAATGGAGGTGGCTGCATTAAAGATAAAAGTGGACAAATTATATTTGATAAAACAGAAGTACTTATAAGATGGGAAGATTATGTGATAGAACTGTTTGATGACCAATGAAACATGAAACCTACAATACACCAGCAATACTGAAAGCAGAAGCATAAAATGTAATAAAATTTGTAAAGACTGCTTGCTCCAACAACATAACAGCAGACATAATAAATACTCTAAATGAATTTGTTGTGGAAACTATCGCAGAACTTTGCAATGACATATATGAAACAAGCCACATACTAAAGACCTGAAATCATCAATATTCATACCACTACCTAAGAAGTCCATTCTCTGACTGTACAGAATATAGAACAATAAGTTTAATGAGCCATATAACTAAAATACTACTCAAGATAAGACATAAAAAAATGTAAAACGAAATAGACACTGAGGTCAGTGAAGAACAATTTGG
Source organism: Meghimatium bilineatum (assembly GCA_034231615.1). NCBI lineage: Eukaryota > Metazoa > Mollusca > Gastropoda > Stylommatophora > Philomycidae > Meghimatium > Meghimatium bilineatum. The sequence goes on along the minus strand of CM067311.1, from coordinate 67,833,357 downwards.
TTTTAGGAAAAACAAAGGAACTACAGAAGCTATACTTAGTATCCGACTGCTGATAGATAAATATACAGAAGTCCAAAAAAGTATCTACCGGGTATATTTGCTTCATAAAGCAAATATGGAGTAAACATCTCTGCTCCCTGTGTATAGTTTCTTGCATCTATAAAACTGAATCTCTGCTCCCTGTGTATAGTTTCTTGCATCTATAAAACTAAATCTCTGCTCCCTGTGTATAGTTTCTTGCTTCTATAAAACTGAATCTCTGCTCCCTGTGTATAGTTTCTTGCTTCTATAAAACTAAATCTCTGCTACCTGTGTATAGTTTCTTGCTTCTATAAAACTGAATCTCTGCTCCCTGTGTATAGTTTCTTGCTTCTATAAAACTAAATCTCTGCTCCCTGTGTATAGTTTCTTGCATCTATAAAACTAAATCTCTGCTCCCTGTGTATAGTTTCTTGCATCTATAAAACTGAATCTCTGCTCCCTGTGTATAGTTTCTTGCTTCTACTGATTGTCATTAATTAAATTATTAATATGAAAATAATATAAATGTAAATAAAATCTATGGAATATCATTAATGTAAATAAAATATATGGAATATCATTAATGGAAATCTTTTGTTCTTACATTAAAACAGTGACATTTGTGACTGTTATATAAAGGAAAAGGTTTGTAAGTAATTCAACACTACGTAAACATTTTCAGGAACAAACAAGGAGTGAGACCGGATGCTGTTTCATTCACTATTGCATAATTGCAGATCCACACATGCAAACACCAGTTTCTCCAAAATTATATCTGTGCATCACAGCCCTCCTATCACACCCAGTGCAGATTTACCTATAAGCTAAACAAGCTATAGCTTAGTGCCCCCACTTTCTTGGGCCCCCAAAAATATTTGTATTTCACTGTCTATATATTCTTAACCATTAAAGGGCCCCATATCTCAAACAGCTTAGTGCCCTATCAAGTCTAAATCTGGCCCTGGTCACACCCAACATTTTCCAACTTGAGATTTATCATCCAAAATCACAACTCTCCTGTCACACCCAACTGTATCAGTCTCCTTCAGCATATTGTACAGTGGATGCACAAAGATAGTTGCCAAAACATTTTATTTGTTACCCTAATAGTTATAGTTGAACATACATGTTGGTTGTTCACGATATCTACTGAAGACGGATGTGTCAAGCCATTGGCAGAAATAAAACTGTGACAATGCATTTCCATTCTATGGACTACATCCTTCTGGAAATCTAGTAGGACCATTGTTCGGCTACAAAAGAGAGCCAGTGGGAGTTTGTGAATGAATGCTGAAGAAGAAGAAGTATAGTTCTCAGAATTGTTTGGTTGTACACTAATAGTTGCAAGAACATTTTGGTTGTACACTGATAGTTTTCATAACTTTTTTTGTTGTACATTTATAGTTCTAAGAACTTTTCTTTTTGTACATTTATAGTTCTAAGAACTTTTTATGTTGAACACTGATTGCACTAGTCAACAAATTTTCAAAATTGTTTGTACCAGACTTCAAATACAACATTTCTTATTGGTTTTGGCAACGCTGATTTCTAATATCATAATGAAATTCCCTAATAGACTGGTTTCTGTTAATGATGAATTTAAATTTCAGCACTACAAATTTCATGTATATTTGTTTAATCTCTTTGTTTAATGATGAATTTAAATTTCAACACTACAAATTTCATGTATATTTGTTTAATCTCTTTGGTGAACACTTATTCTTTACATATTAGCATTATAAAAATTGCTGTTATATATTCAATTTAGTTATATTCCAACCTAAAATGTTAAAACAAATTTAAAAAATTATTTCAAGTTCATATATAATGTTTCTAAAAAGGCACATTTGAAATCTTACTGTCATTATTCAGTCGTTGTTTGAGTTCTCTTTTCTTTGATTCTTGTATTCTTCTTCTTCCATTCACTTGAAACATGTCTATATCTGTAATTCTGTTTCCTTAATAAAACTCTGTGTCTTTTGTCATTCATACATTGGCCCATAGAGCTTTGATTCCAGTGTTGTTTCCTCTGACCAATATGCTTGTCTCAGCGTTTCATACTCAGAACACTCTTAAAGTATATGTTCAGCACTCTGTGCTGCCTGTCCACATGGTCATGTTGTCAATCTTGAATTTTGTGTACATGTGACTACAGAGTCTGTTGTGTCCCATTCTGAGGTGTAGGATTACAACTTGTTCTGATCTGTTCATAATGTGATAGTCATCTTGTGTTGGTGTTTGTGACTTTCTTATTGACTAGATCATCTGTTTTTTCTCTGATGGTGGGTGATTAGTGATTAGTACTTCTGGCTGGTCATCAGCTGCCCTTTCCTTAGTTGGTCTGCTTTTTCATTTTCTGGTATTCCATAGTGAGAGGTATCACTTCATAGTTACCCTATACTGGTAAGACAGTTCATTGAGTAGTTTTTGTTAGGTTTCCAGACTGGAGAGCTTGAAGCACTGACCTTGCATCTGTCAGGAATACCACAGGCTGTGGGTCAGGGTTGGAGTTAAGCAGTTTTTCATTTGCCATCCTAATTGCCTGGATTTCTGCATCATAATTATTGCAGAATTTCCCTGTCGATGTTCTTATCATATCTCTAGGCTTGTGTGGATATTCAATATATAAACCTGTATCTCCATTCCTCACTGCATTCTGTGCTGACCCATCTGTGTATACTCTCACCCACATGTCTTGTGGATATTAATCATCCAAAACACTGAGGGTGACTGTCGTTTGAAGCACACTGTTCTGTTTGTCCTCACTTAGTATTCTTTACATGTGGGTCTGAATATATATTGGTATTCCATGCTTTTCACTCCAAAGGGTTTGTTCTGGTGAAACAAATGAGTAGTAAGTGCTGACAGAAGTAAACAAACGAGTAGGTGCTGACAAAAGTAAAGAAATTAATAGAAGGTAAATAATGTTGGTTCAGTTTTTTCTAACGTTTGGCGCGTTTCGTTAGTAACGTGGGCACGTCTTCTTGTATTGAACCCTTGACACCTTTCAGTCTTTCCAAACAAAATTATTTTTGTTGTACTAGAATATATATGTGACACAAAATCAATCTGAGCCACACAAGGAATCTTCCACCGTGTGGAACGGTACATGAGCCACACAAGGAATTTTTCACAGTGTGGAACGGGTACATGAGCCACACAAGGAATTTTTCACAGTGTGGAACGGTACATGAGCCACACAAGGAATTTTTCACAGTGTGGAACGGGTACATGAGCCACACATAGAAACTTCCACAGTGTGGAATTAGAACATCAGCTATACAAAAGGTCTTCCATAGTGAGGGATGGTACATGAGCACAAAAACAATTGTCCACAGTGAGGGTTGGGGTACATGAGCCATACAAACAATCTTCCACAAAGATGGATGGGGTATATGAGCCTCACAAAGAGTATTCCACAGTGAGAAACGGGGTACAGTTAAGGAAACTCGAGCAGTAGTAGAATTAACAGAGGAAGTGCAAATCTCTTCTGATGCATGCAGTGGGTTTGGACTAATAATCAGAGGAGGAAGTACACACATTCTAATGCATTCATTGAGTTTGGACTAACGCTCAGCAAAAAGAAGACACAAATTATGACGCAGGCTACCAGCAAGCAGTCATAAATTGCCATGAATGATGATGAGCTAGAGGTTGTTGATCACTTTACATACCCAGGATGCTCAATCAACGATATATTTTCTCTGGATCAAGAAATAAGAAACATAATTCGCAAGTCATCCACAACAAGGAACAGATTATCTTTGCATCAAGAAATAAACATCACGATTAGCAAAGCATCAAAAACAATGAACATAACAACAGGTTCTGTGGTATCAAAGAATTAACTATTGTCTTTGTCTATTTTCTCCAGGTGGTTGGTTATCCACTCTTGCCGCTAAGCGTAGGGGTGATTGGAGCTCGAGCTTGCATTCTAAAACAAGATGTGTGGCCTCTGCTGTGATTTGACCGCGTCTGTTCAGGATGTCCCTGATGTTTTCTTTCTTTTCCATGGTCTTCCTCTGGATTTGTACCCTAATTTCCTTTGGTTATATGCATGTACAGACAACTTGTGATGCATTCTCATAATGTGGCCAAACCACTTGATCTGTTCTCTCTTTCTATGTAATCTGTACACGATATTATACCTATTCTTTCTCTGATATCTTCATTTCTTAAAATCTATCGAGCCTGGTGACCCTGGCGGCTTTCCTCAAGCATTTTATCTCACAGGTCACTATCTTTCTGTAGTGTGAAGATGAGAGAGACAAGGTTTGGCACTGGTAACACAGTGTTGGTAGAAATATACTGTAGATCATTAAAGAATTTACTATCAAAATTAAACTCCTGATTTTACCAGGTTTGTATCTTCAGCACTTTCCTCTACGGCAGTGACACATGGGCAGCCTATGTGCACCAGGAGAGACGACTAAATAGCTTTCACATGTGCCTACATGGGCATTCTATGTGTATCAGGAGAGACGACTAAATAGCTTTCACGTGGTGTGCTTAGATCGGCAGTCTATGTGCACCAGGAGAGACGATTAAACAGCTTTCACATGTTGTGCCTACATGGGCAGTCTATGTGTATCAGGAGAGACGACTAAACAGCTTTCACGTGTTGTGCTTAGATGGGCAGTCTATGTGCATCAGGAGAGACGACTAAATATCTTTCACGTGTGGTGCCTACATAGAATTCTTGGAGATATAAGGCAGGATAAAGTCACTAATACTTATGTATTTGAAAGAACGGGCAATACCACTGCACTTTCTATGCTCAGTCTTCGCGGACTCTGATGTCTGTGACACACTAGGATGATGGAAGATGGCAGAATACTGAAGGATCTACTTTAGGAATAATTAGTCTGGTCGATGTCTACATTGGTACAAAGATGTAAGCAAATGTGATATGCACGATACAGGGATTGATACGGAACATGGTGTCATGAGGTAAAAAATCGGGGATAATATAAAGACAAAGGAGAATCAGAAAGTGATAGATAATAGCTAGTTCAAGGGCTGGACATCTAAGAAGATACACAACAGTAGGCTTCTTGTGTTAGCTGTTACTGGTGTTTTAATCAGGCTTCTTGTGTTAGCTGTTACTGGTGTTTTAATCAGGCTTCTTGTGTCAGCCGTTACTGGTGTTTTAATCAGGCTTCTTGTGTCAGCTGTTACTGGTGTTTTAATCAGGCTTCTTGTGTCAGCTGTTACTGGTGTTTTAATCAGGCTTCTTGTGTCAGCTGTTACTGGTGTTTTAATCTCCTTTCTCCCTTTTGTGGCATATGCCATTAATTATTTCGGTTGTTACAAGCGATTAAAGTCTCACTACATAGGGAGTGTAATAAATGTCCAACATCTAAACAATTTAGATTCAATCAAAATCAGAATAGGCATAGGTCCTATAGGCTCTATGGCGAGGTCTGAAAACTTGTGCTGTCGCGATTGACTTTGAGGATGCGTATAACAGAGTGCCGTTCGAGTACCTCATCAAGACGCTCTTGTTCTTGATTGTTAACCCTTCTCGTCGTCAGATATATATCAGCGGTGTTACTCGAGAGGAGGATGGATCTCAGGTGCAGTTCTTGGACATGTAAACCCATAGCAATACGTCTAGGCCTTCCACATGAATCTCCCCTCTCACCCGTATTATTCAATGTCTACACCGTGGCAATCACACAGCAATAGCCTGACCGAAGAGGTGGAACATTGCCTTTTGCGGATGATATCCTGATATACAAAAAGGGAAGGTATAGAACAGAAACTGTCGGCTCACTGCAGAATAAGCTAGACTTTATCGTCTCCTGGTGTGATGATTCAGGGGTACTGATTAACCAAGAGAAGGCTGCGATGACATGGTTCTCTCTTAACAATCACATCGTAAAGTCTGCGACACCGACAGTGGAGATGAGAGGGTACGATATAATCAGGACCTCATCCTTACAATACACTGGCGTGCGATTTGATCGTAATCTGTGTTTCCAGAAACACGTTGGTCGTGTTATCGCAAAGGTGCACAAAGGACTTTAAGCTCTGAGATTGATGGCAGCTGCTCACACTAAACAACCACAGCTCGTAATCTTATATGAGGCTCTTGTCCTGCCCGTCATTGAATATGCTGGCGCCACTATCACCGCCAGTCACACACAGATTGAGAGACTGGAGATAATTCAAAGCGTAACTATGCGGATCGTCACAGGTTGCACAATGGACACATCCTGTGTGGCTATGAGATTTCTCCTTGATTTTCAAAGCATATATCATAGAATTGATATGTGGCGTGTGCGTGCATACCTCAGAGTGAGTTCTGACATAGACCACCCACTACACAGCGAGCTCCCTTGTGTGAAGGGAAGCAGGCTCAAGAGAGGCAAATCATGGATGCGTTGGGCCGAGGATACCGTTAAACATATCTGCGACCCAGAAGACATAACCCCTGGCGAGGAATGGATACCTATTCCTACGGTCTTTCAAGAGGCAGTCAAGACCGTCATTATACTCAATAGAGAGTGCAAGGAACACAGCCCCGTAAGCGTGGATGATGAGGTCAAGGCACTAATCTTCGAACAGCAGGGTGGCGAACAAATGCAGAGCTTGACCAAATGCCAGAGCTTAGAGAGCTAATACGTAATCAAAACCAATATAAAGCAGTAATGCCTCCTTGGTAGATAATATCACCAGAAACTGACATTTTCCTATTTTATATAGGTAGAAAAGAACAAAATAGAGATTCAACTAAAAATAGAGCAATAGATCATATAAATGATAGAACAATAAATTGTCTAAAAGTATTCACAGATGGGTCCAAATGAGAGGAATGCCCAGCTGGTGCAGGGATAGTAATACCTGAAAGTAACATCATCATCATCATTAATTGCCGTCTCCGCAACGAAGGATGGCTGCAACGTATATCCAACATCTCCTGTATCTTGTCTTGGTGTTGCACTCTGCTAGACTGCAACCTGTCCATCTTGTGATGTTACTCTCCCACTTGTATCTCTGCCTACCTCTTGCTCGCTTCCCTTTGACTTTAACCTCAAGTAAGGTCTTCAGTAAAGAGTCATGTCTTTTAATGTGACCAAAATATTTTATTTGCCTGATCTTTATTTCTCTTAGTAGTTCTTTCTTCATATTAAGTGTCTTTAGCACCTCTTTATTTGTTTTCTTCTCTGTCGAAGACTTTCTCCCTATCCTTCTATATACCCACATCTCAAAGGCATCAATTTTGTCTTCTAATTATTTATTTAGTGTCCATGTTTCTGAGCCATACATTAATATGGAATAGATGTAGCATTTTATAATTCTCATTTTTAACTTGTTTGTAATTTGTTTAGATATTAATAATTTCCTCATGTCATTGAAGGTACTTTTAGCCATTCCTATTCTCCTTTTAACTTCTGTTTCACATCTGCCATCATTTGTGACTATGTGTCCAAGATATTGATACTGTTTTACTTGTTGTAGTTTCTCTCCCTGTATGTTTATGTTTAGCTCTTGTTCTTCTGTGTCCTTGCTGATTATCATGGTTTTTGTTTTTTGAATATTTATATCCAGCCCATATTTATTACTTGGTTTATTGACTTGGTCTATTAGTCTTTGTAGTTCATGTTCACTTTCTGCTAAAAGAACAGTGTCATCTGCATATCTAAGGTTGTTTATTATTTTCCCATTGATCGTGTGTCCTGGAATTTCTTCTATATTTTAAAAAGATATTCTCTGTGTAGATATTAAATAGGCTTGGTGATAAAATGCAGCCTTGTCTTACCCCTCTTCTTATTTCTATATATGGCAAGTAGCTGTTTTCACACCTTATTGATGCAGTTTGTTCCCAATATATATTTCTAATTAGTCTGATGTGTTTTCTATCTATGCTTATGTCTTGGACATTTGATTAATTTTTCGTTTTGGACTCTGTCAAAGGCCTTGCTGTAATCTACGAAACACATATATATTTTTTTTTGGACCTCTATATATTTATCTATCACTAGTCGGATACTCAGTATAGCTTCTCTGGTTCCTTTGTTTTTCCTAAATCCGATTTGTTCTTCACCGACCTCCATGTCTATCTTGTTCTTAATTTGTTCATGTATTATCTTGAGGAGTATTTTAGCTAAATTGCTCATTAGACTTATTTTTCTATATTCTGTACAGTCCACGGCCCTGAGCTTCTTAGGTAGTGGTATGAATATTGATGTTGTTAGGTCTCTATGTATGTGGCCTGATTCATATATGTCATTGCAAAGTTCTGTGATAGTATCTACATAATTAAAAAATGTATTATGTCTGCTGTTATGTTATCAGATCCTGCAACCTTTCCACAGTTTATTCATTTTATTGCATGTTATACTTCTGCTTTCAGTATTGCTGGTCCGTCGTTGTTGTGTATTGTTGGTTTTTTGTTCCGTTTGTCGTCAAACAGTTCTGTCACATAGTCTGCTCATCTTGTAAGTACTTCTGTTTTGTCAAATATTATTTTTCCATTTTTATCTTTAATGCACCCACCCCCCATTTATAGTTGTTTTCTTATTTGTTATCAGCCTTATCTCCTTATGCATAATTTTGTTTCTGTTGTATGGACATCTCCTCTATTCCACTGCATTTTGTTTCTAGCCATTATTTTTTCGCTGTTCTGCACATTTTACGTATCTCCTTGTCTATAAGCAGAGATATAACTGGAAGAGTGATGTCGCGAGATGGACAGGTTATAATATAGCAAAGTGCACCACGAAGACAAGAGACAGGGGATGTTGGAGGTCTGTTGCAGGCAACCTTCTTTGCGGAGACGACACTACATGTTGAGCAGGATTCGTTGTAAAAGCGCCTCTGTCTTCCCTCAGAATTATCTTTCAAGCTTGTGCCGAGGACGTCCGTGAGCTGCGTACATTTGGACCAACAGAACAATCTCCCTTCAATGAGTTATTTTCAATATCAAGACCTGAACTTTTGCTTCCACCACCAAGGGTTCTGTAGCCAACAGGCTCTTTCAAGACTGATGTGTACAGACACAAAATGGTAGGCATATCCTATTCTTCTTCGTCAGAGATCATTCTAAAACTCTCGCTAGATCTATCTTGTAGAAGGACAACGATTTAGAACGACATGAATGATTTCCAACATAATTAGTCCAGGAAATGGAAATGCGTTGTGTCACTGATTATTTGCGTCAATGGCCCGATACACTCGTCTTCGGCAGGATGTTCTGTATTGTTCGTCTATCACAAGTGACGATGACCATTTGTAACATCCACTTTTGAAAATTCAATTTTAGTTATGTCCTTGATTATGAGTTCGTAGATGGCTAATGAGCCCTAATCGAGATGTAAATGTCCTTGGATAGTTTGGACATGGAATGACGACTGTAGACGGATCTTGGTCTATCCGTGACTTTCTAGCTGCTCTCCGCTGTTGAGCTGCTGCATTTCTCTTCTTTTCACAAGATGATGCCCTCTTTTTGACCGTAGAGCACCATGTAGATCTATTTTGTGCAAGTTCTTCCCATGTATCGTGGTCTATTTCAAAAGCGTTCAGTGAGTTCTTTAACTAGTCCTTGTAGCGCTTCCTTTGGCTACCTTGAGATCGTATACCCTTCTCTAGCTCACCATAGAGAAGTATCTTTGGCAGACGATGGTCTGGCATACGCACCAAATGACCTGCCCAACGAATCTGTGTCTGCATCAGGATCATGTCAATGCTGGGGATACCAGCTCTATCAAGGACAGTTGTATCTGGAATATTGTCTTGCCATCTGATGTTCATAACTTTTCTGAGACAATTTGTATGAAAATGATTGAGTTTTTTCACATGACGTCTATACACAGTCCATGTTTCACTAGCGTATAACATCACTGGAAGTACCACTGCTCCGTAAACTTTCAGCTTAGTCTGTAGGTTAATGCCATTTCTACGCCAAACATTTGCGTACAATCTGCCGAAAGTACTGCTTGCTTTGGTGATCCTTGTATACACTTCATCATCAACGTTGACATTTTGTGATAACGTACTGCCTAGATATGTGAATCTATTCACAACTTTCAGTGCTACACCATTTACCTTTATGCAGGGCTCGAGATAGCTTTTGCCAAGTGCTGGTTGACTTCTGATTTCTCTGTGTTAATGGTAAGCCCAAAGTTGGTACAGGCTTTGGAGAATATGTCTATAATACATTTTAGATCAGTCTCAGTGTTGGCATTTAGGACACAGTCATCAGCAAATAGAAGATCCCTGATTGTATGTGATTTAACTTTGGTTTTTGCTTGGAGCCGCCGAAGGTTGAACAATTTTCCGTCTATGCGATAGGTGATGGTTACTCCCATCATCCAATGAAAGTATCATCCAACATAGCAGAGAACATGGTGCTAAATAGGGTAGGTGCTAATACACATCCTTGTTTTACTCCATTTGAGACAGGAAACTTTTCAGATAACTCTAAATCATCCTGAACTTTAGCTTGCATTCCATCATGCAATTGCTGCACCATTGAGATACATTTTTTTGGGCATCCATACTTTGCCAGAATCTTCCACAGACCCTCTCTACTTACTGTGTCAAATGCTTTTGTCAAGTCTATGAATGCTGTGTACAGGTCACAGTGTTGTTCTTGACATTTTTCTTGAAGCTGTCTTTCAGCAAAGATCATATCAGTTGTTCCACGTTCTTTTCTGAAACCACATTGGCTTTCGGGTAGTAGTTTTTCATTTAGATGAGATGTCAGACGGTTTAAAAGGATTCTAGCAAATATCTTTCCAGCAATGGACAGTAGAGAGATACCACGATGGTTGTTACAGGACTGGCGGTTCCCTTTACGTTTATACAGGTGCATAATTGTAGCATCCTTAAAATTTTGTGGAATTTTTTCGCTTTTCCATGACTGTTGGATGTGAAGTTTCTCAATAAGATTTTTACCACCATATTTGTATATTTACACAAATCGGTCCGGACTTTACGATGTTCGTTGATTAATCCAACGATCGACGGAATGACCTAAACTTGATTAGAGAAACACCCTCCATCAACGGACTTCACTACCGGAAGAGGGGTAGACCAAAAGAAACACTCAGAAGAACAATACTTAGAGAAAGTAAAACAACCAATATTCATACTATTCTATAACTGCAAAGAATAGCTTTGAACCGACAGAATTGGAGAGATCTGACCTCTGCCCTATGCGCTAACTTCAGCGCAAAAGGAAAATGAATGAATGAATTTGTATATTTCGATTGGTATTGAGTCGAAGCCAGGTGCTTTTCCATTAGAAAGGCAGGATATGCTATTCCGGTTGTAACCGCGATCTCATTATTTTTTGGCTGTAGTATTTTTTCTAGTCAATTTGTGTAATGAAAAGGCATTAATTAATTAAGATTGTAGTTTCGTCAATTCTGCACAAGGATCTATGTCCGCGATTTGTTTCAGCTAGGTTTCAGTTCTTTTCTTTTATATATTTTTCAATCATAAATATTTCTCTATGTGAAGTAAATGTAAATAAAGTAAATAGGTTACTATATCAATATAAAATATAGAAAATAATAAATAAAAGGAACAAACACAACAGTCAACGTGTCGGTCCAATTGGGACCTTTAAAGACAACAAAAACAGTTAAGAACAAAAGACCAAAACGAATATATACAAAATGGATCTCTCCCGCCAGGAAATCAACAAAAAGCCTGCACAAACAACCATATATATATATATATATATATATATATATATACACACACATACATATTCATATTTATATACATATACATACATGATGCTGTGTATGTATATGTATATATATATATGTTGTTGTGTGTGCAGGTACCTATGTACATGTATGTGTCTATGTTTCAATGTGTACTGTGAAATCAGTATATACTTTTGTATATATCTGGATGTTTGTATGTATATGTGCTTATATTTATAGTTATCTGTGTATGTCCGGTAGAATGTGTGCATGTTTGGTTCGTGATTGTGTTTTTATGTGTTTATATTTTTGTTGTCTATCCTGTGCTTTCAAATGATATTCTTCTTTGCACATTTTTGTGTTCCCTGTGTCTATTTGTGCCCCCCCCCCGCTCCTACGTGCATTGTCTTTCTCTGTCCTTTCCCCTTTTGTCTCCCGTTGCCCACTTGCTCCCCTCCCCGTTCTTGGCAGTGCTCTTTGGTGTCCCCTTTTCTATGGTTCTGCGTCTTTCATCTTTGGGAATTTCATAGTTTAGACATGTTGAACGCATCGATGTGGAATTGTGTTGCACTGGATCTGGTGTGGCTTTTTGTTGATTTCCTGGCGGGAGAGATCCATTTTGTTTATATACGTTATGGTCTTTTGTTCTTAACTGTTTTTGTTGTCTTTAAAGGTCCCAATTGGACCGACACGTTGACTGTTGTGTCTGTTCCTTTTATTTATTGTTATTTTCTATATTTTATATTGATATAGTAACCTATTTACTTTATTTGCATTTACCTCTATTTGTATGGTTACTGCGGCATTTGTATGGTTAGGAGCAAACATCAACGGTGCAGGAGACTGCATGGCAGAAATAAGGAAGAGATTGGCAATGGCATATTGCAAAATAACACGGCTGAAAAACATATGGAAAAATAACAAAATAGAAACGAAAGTGCTAATGTTACGAACTTTTATTTTTCCGGTTGCAACATACGGCTGTGAAACATGGACTCAAAGTAAAACAGCGGCAAAGAGGATCACCGCATTCGAGCTGAAATGCTACAGAAAGATACTTAGAATATCATGGAAGGATAAAATCAGAAACTCAGATATTATAAACACACTGAATATTCCAGAGTGTTGGTTACTAAACACAATAACAAAAAGAAAACTGCGCCTGTTTGGTCATATAAAGAGACATAACTGTTTAGAAAGACAAATAATGGAGGGAAGAGTACCTGGGAGGAGGAGAAGGGGCAGACCAAGAAGACGATGGACTGACGACATTAAAGATAACATGAATACATCGCTAGAAAATGCAAGCCACATCGCCCAAGACAGAGAGAGGTTCAGAGAGTTCATTGGGAAGACAACGTTTTGGAAGGAATACGTCACATGACACTGCGGCACTTCCTTTTTTGTCGGTCATCCTCCGATATTTGGGTTATCTATGTGAAGTGCAGATATGCAGATGACACTGTTCTTTTAGCAGAAAGTGAACATGAACTACAAAGACTAATAGATCAAGTCAATAAATCAAGTAATGAATATGGACTGGATATAAACATTCAAAAAACAAAAACCATGATAATCAGCAAAGACACAGAAGAACAGGAGGTAAACATAAATATACATGGAGAGAAACTACAACAAGTAAAACAGTATCAATATCTTGGACACCTAGTCACAAATGATGGCAGATGTGAAACAGAAGTTAAAAGGAGAATAGGAATGGCTAAAAGTACCTTCAATGACATGAGGAAATTATTAATATCTAAACAAATTACAAACAAGTTAAAAATGAGAATTATAAAATGCTACATCTATTCCATATTAATGTATGGCTCAGAAACATGAACACTAAATAAACAATTAGAAGACAAAATTGATGCCTTTGAGATGTGGATATACAGAAGAATAGGGAGAACATCATGGAAAGAGAAGAAAACAAATAAAGAGGTGCTAAAGACACTTAATATGAAGAAAGAACTACTAAGAGAAATAAAGATCAGGCAAATAAAATACTTTGGACACATTAAAAGACATGACACCCTATTGAAGACCTTACTTGAGGGTAAAGTCAAAGGGAAGCGAGCAAGAGGTAGGCAGAGATACAAGTGGGAGAGTAACATTACACGATGGACAGATTACAGTCTAGCAGAGTGCACCACCAAGACAGGAGATGTTGGGATACGTTGCAACCAACCTTCGTTGCGGAGACGGCACTTGATGATGATGATGTGAAGTGCAACTTTTGTAGGTTAAGGTCAGATGTTAATGGTCATAAGTCATAACCTTTGGACTACAGAAGTTCTGACGAGGCAAGCTATCGATAATTTACAAACACCGGGAAATTGTTCAGGTAATATAAGGTACAATTATAAAATGTACAAAATAACCCGTATTACACCTTACTTAAATATTTAAGTGTGACTGTGTTTGTAGCTAAGGTTTGACTTGTCAAGTATTTATCAGCGCGGGCTGTTCGTGAAGCTTCAGGTGGGTGGGTATCACTATCAGTCACAACACTATGACTTAGTCATTGACTATATTTAATATAATGATTATAGTATAATAATCAGTATCAATCAACGGTAACTAGTGTCAGGTAGGTACTTGGACTTGCTCGGACTGGACACAAAATCAAAATTGTTCAAATTGTGCGGTAGCAAAATGAAAATAATGCTATGGCTACAGCATTAATGATTAACTTGTAAAGGGAACGTTTCACCACCGGTATCAGAAACAATGATCTAAACTTTAGATCTTCAAATATTGCAATGAAACGAGAGACATGGAAATCTATGACATCCGTTTTATGTGCGTCTTTGGCCCTAGACGAATAACTAATTAACTAGTAACAACAGAATTAATTTGACATCAAAATAATTTACATTAAACATATAGGAAAATATAAATAAAACTTGTGAGCACAGAATATAGTCGAGCTGATAATTTATAAATTATCTTTATTTTCAATAATACAACATACAAACTATAGTATACTAGACAGATACATTTTTTGGTTCGTGAAGACAAGATGCATCTGTTGATCCCATTTAATTAATATAGATTTTAACTTTTAGGGCTCTGAATTAAAAATTAAGAAACATCCCTTGGGGCCTGAATTCTTTTTTGGAAAATTTGCGTTATTGATGGTGGGTGTTTTAAAAGATATCAAATTAATTTTTGCATATCTAAATAAAGGAGTGAATAGTGAATATAGTCATGTTATTTTTTATTGTTGTATGTATGATATGACAGTTGTAAGCAAGTTGTGAAGTTGAAAATTCAAAAAAAAAAGCAAGCAAAACGCCATTTTCAAATCACACATAGGCCTATAACTTCTTGACGACCCTAATACTTGAGCAATGTGTGGAAACATTGATAAAATCCTCATAAATACCTATACTTATTGTATATATATTGTTTTATATCAAAACTAATATAATATGAACTAAAAAAACTAATAAAACGTGAAGAAATCACATATAACGTCCGTCCGGTCAACACTAGGTCTAGGCCGACACACAGCGTAATTATTGTCTATGCACACACGTGGCACCCCTTATACATATTATTTTTGTGTTTTTGAACGACTACACAAACATTCTTATCAAATAACAACATATTAAACACAAAAAACAACAATTAAAACATGTAGTCACGATCACTTAGCCATGCCACGCGGTACTCAATTTCTTGCAATCGTAATGTGTAAAGGAATTTGACCTTGAAACTGTGACATATTCTTAGCTTCGTTTGGCGGGTTGTATATGTCAAAATTGATGCCGTTGAGATGTGGGTATATAGAAGAATAGGGAGAACATCATGGAAAGAGAAGAAAACAAATAAAGAGATGCTAAAGACACTTAATATGAAGAAAGAACTACTAAGAAAAATAAAGATCAGCCAAATAAAATGCTTTGGACACATTAAAAGACATGACACCCTATTGAAGACATTACTTGAGGGTAAAGTCAAAGGGAAGCGAGCAATAGGTAGGCAGAGATGCAAGTGGGAGAGTAACATCACACGATGGACAGGTTACAGTCTAGCAGAGTGCACCACCAAGACAGGAGATGTTGGAGATACGTTGCAGCCAACCTTCGTTGCGGAGACGGATTTAATGATGATGATGATATGTCATGGGATCATTACTTCGTGAAGTTCCGTACTCAGGAATCGGGCGATGTCGTATGTAGCGGGATTGCGCCCACAGGCACAATAGAGCCTGTGCTCATAGGCGCAATATTGCGACTATAGAGTCGTATAGGTTAAATGGCTAAACACACTTGGTGCTTCCATCACCCGTGGTGGAATAATGACTTTTACTTACAAGAGGTACACAATTCAGTATTATCTTGATGTGAAATAATTTTTCTGCCAAAATCGATGCTGATGTTGTGCACAAATCATTTCTGAGCCCAAATAACACAAACTTGGATAGGTATCAATGTATATTTATTCTCAAAATTTCTAAAAAACTAAACATGATCTATGGTGGTTCCCACAATATCACATCACAAGTTTTTTATAGCCTAACACATATATTTAGAACTTCCGGAATTCCAATATCCAAGTACCTAAAGTCAGTGCCATTTAGCAGTGGTCTAGACTCAAGCAAACTGAAAGTTGGTACTAATGGTACCATTATCATTCAAAGTAAAACTAAAAGAAACAGCAACTTCATTAAAGTTTCACACACTATCAGATGGTCACTACATTTAAGTATTATATTACTTATCCATAGGGAACCATTTCTGTTGGTCATGATTGATTATAAGTCAACATAATGCTAATCCTAACCTGCCCATGCTTTACTTACATGCTCAGTCTCCCCAAGCAAATAATGCACTCTACTGGGCTTTTGTCCCCATATCTTGGCTTTTTCAATCAGACTTGGGGATCTTGGGTTATTTTTTAAGAATCTGGCCTTTTTTCTAGTTATTCTTTTAATTAGAAAGTTAGTCTGTCAATAATTTGAAATATACGGATGACACTGTTCTGATTGCAGAAAGTGAGGAAGACCTACAAGATTTAATTAATGTAGTTAAGAGAAAGTAAAGAGAAAGGCCTCTTCCTAAATATTAAGAAAACAGAAGTAATGTTTATTTCAAAGAAACGAAATAACACACCTTGCAAGATCAAAGTGAATGATATAGTATTAAAACAGGTCCACCAATTCAAATATTTAGGTACAATGATTACAGCAGATGGATGGAAGAAGTTCAACAGAAATAAGATGCAGAATAGGACAGGCAAAAACAACATTCAGAAAAATATACTGTGTAATATGACCTTGTCATTAGAGGTGAGAAAGAGAGTTCTGCAGTGCTATATAACCCCTATACTAACATATAGGTGCAAGTCTTGGACAATAAACAAACTGGAAAGGGAAATTAAGGCAACATAGATGTGGTTCTACAGAAGAATGCTGAGAATACCATGGGTTGCCTGAAAAACTAATGCAGAGGTGTTGAAAGAGTCAAATGCGAAACAGACCTTAATCAACAATATAAGAAAAAGACAATCTTCTTTTTTTTGGCCACTTCATGAGACAGGCAGGTTTAGAGAACATAATTACAACAGAGACAGAGGGTGACAACGTGAGAAAATATTAGACAGTTTGACTACCTGGCACGGCAAGGAAACAACAACTACTTTGATACATAATACTGTGAACAGAGAGCTGTGGAGAGCCATGACCACCTATGCCAGCTGGCATGGCACCTGATGATGATGAGTCCGTCAATGTTTGATTAGTTGTTGATAAATGTTTCACAGGCCTAATGGAGCATACAAGTCAAGTGTATGAAGTTTGAGATCATTAACTTACCATCCAGGCATACAACAGCAGAAAGAAAGGCTACAAAGTAAGAGGCAGACTAAGAACAAGATTGACAGATCCAATCAGAGAGATTGTCAAATACCACTTCCTGACCATGACAGGTACAACAAAAATGGCCAAAAACAGAAAACTTCAACTCCTCATGACGCCCAACAGCATTTGTAGAAAAAAGACAATAGATAGATGGAGAGAACTTAGTCGCCTTAAAATGTCGGTTATTGTGTTAGAAACTCAGTCTATCCATTCCATGCTTCAAAGTATACAAAATGAACAGTAATGATATGAGTAATGGCAGTTTTAGCTGATTTCAGTTTCACGTGTAACATATATATTTATGGATTTACATGCTTATGAAATAACAAGAAAAAGTCTGACTTACATCTGTATCTATTGTATAGATAGAGGACTAACAGAAGATAAAGTTAGTCAATTAGATCATCGTCACTGCACTCCGGACAAGTTCATAGGTGCTCAAATCTTTCCTTGAGTGTATCAGCCATTACACATTGACTGATCATTATTCTTCCTCGCCCACAACACTGCTCCTTTCTAGCAACACCACATTTCAAACCAAGTTCCCTTATTCTAATCATGGAACAAGAGCCATCGTCACTTATACAGTCATTTGTTTGTGTGTTTTCCCATAGGGCATTCAAAATGTCTGCCTGATTCATCACTCCGCCAACAGCTGTAGTAGCCGTGTGTGTGGCCAAACTATCTGCTCTCTCATTACCCCTGACTCCTTCATGTTCCAGCACAAAAATAAAAGTCACTTTCTGCACACAGGAATTCGTCACAGCATCCAGCCACTGTTCCTGAATGCACCCCACTTTAACTTTCACAATCATACTCATCAAGTCACTGAGTATACAAGCATGTGTCACAGTCTGCGAGCACACCCATTTCAAAGCTTTGGTTACTGCCAAAATCTCCATTTTCATGCTACTTGTCGTCTGAGCGAAAGCAATCCATTCCTCTCTTGAAGTCCTCCCCAACCTTGAAGGCCCAGGCACTCCTGATGTGTCTCACAACTGACCCATCTGTATATATATATATATATAGTCATATCATCTTCCCTGGAATTTTTGCAGATCAGAGCCTGCACCTACGACTCCACGACTGTCGAACACCATTCCTTGTATTGTTATTATTGAAGAATGCAACAGAAGATAAAGATGTACCAAAACTGCTTCATGAAAGCATGCTGGAGATGGACGACATTGTGATTTATTACATTTTTAATAGTGATTGGGAGGAATTGTATTAAATGTGATACTTGATACATTTCCACCAACTGTGAACAATTAGGAGTCTATAGAATCATCAAAAAACAGAAACTATTAATGTGCATATTTTAAACATTTGCTGGGAGAGTCAGCATCCATTGATCTTCTATAAAATGATGATGTTGGGTCACAACCAATAACTAATTAATTGACCCGTAATTCAGTGAAAAATTTGCCACTTTTATCTTTGACATTTGTGTAATTTCCTTGATGACACTCCAAGTATTCTTCGTAGACACGTCATTTCTCCTGTCACTATTTTTCTTTTGTGCTGTCATTGTCCAGTTTTGACACTGGTGATGGGATAATAATAGTCTTGTATAATGCAACTTTTGTGTCTATGTTTACATTTTTGTTCTTAAAAATATGTCATCTGTCCTAGGATCTGATATGTTTTGTTGCATCTATTTTATATCTCTTTACTGTTTTTTTCCTTCACTCGATATAATGCTTTCTAAGTAATTGAATTTCTGTACCTGTTTAAGGTGTTGATTGTTGTTAGTGATATTTCTTTCTTTCTTTACTACTGCCATTATTTTGTTCTTTTGGTTGGTTGGTTGCTAATCCAGCGGTCCATGGGCTCATGCCCTTTGACCTAATGCCATTAAATGGCATTATATTGCTGGGAAGTTTGTGGATTTTCGGCCCACCCTGGGACAGAGCTAGAGAATAATTATCACACCGCCAGGAAGGTAGGTTTCAACCTATGCACTGCTCCCAGCCACTGTAGCCAAGATAGGGTTCACTGTGCTCATTCCCTGCCACCAATTGACTACTGGTTATGCCGAACTTCTCTATTGCTCCAGGCATGCAAACAAATGTTCAAGAGACCCAAAGACGCAACCACATGCATATTTTGGTCTTTTCAATATTATTATTCATGTTGAATTTTTAACATGTGTGGAGTCTGTTAAAATATCAACATTCAATGAATGAATTGTTGATAATTCAAGAGAGGCAGTATATGTTTGTAGAAAGGTTACACACATCTACAAACCAGTTGCGTTTGAGTCATTAAAACGAGGGGGGTGTTTGAATGATTCAAGCTCTACAAACTCCTTTGAATGACAACTTTATTTACACAATAAAACCAATAAATGCATGGTTGGTGCATTGGTTGGTTGTTATTCCAGTGGTCCATGGGCTCATGCCCTTTGACCTCCAATAAATACTGTACATAAATAATTGAATTGATTAATTAAAAGAATTGAAATACACTGCCTCCTCAGCCAAGGAGTTAAGTGTGGTTTGTTTGGTGTGGATTGAAACATCACCTCTGTTTTCTTTGTATTGATAGAGGAACCAATGTTGTCTCAGGCTTCAGTAAATTGGTTTAGGGTGACCTGCATACTGTCGTGAATTAATTAGTTGAAGAACTAACTATAAAATGAGGTGCATGATGTTCCTCACTATTTTATTCTCAAAGTTAGTGGAAACTGACTGATTGAAGTGATGGATCATGTGACATTCAAACACAAACGGACAACATTGGAGAGAGCTGAGAAGTTTATATCATCAGATTACTTCACAGACATCAATTTAAGAAGCAGGTAGGCACCATCTGATGTTTACTTGATGTTTATAGATATGTGTATTACCATCTAATGGTTGTTTACTAGATATTTGTAGATATGTGTACACTTCTAACCATCTGATGGTTGTTCACATGATGTTTGTAGATGTGTGTACATTTGTACCATCTGATGGCTGCTTGCATGATGTTTAATAGTATTTCAAATAGAAATGGTAGGAAAAATAGATATACTCTTAGTAATTTAAAGGAAGAAATAAAATAATGTTCCGTTCCCAAACGAATGCAGCAGTAACAGTGGGTAATTTGTTTTCTCGAGCAAGGACTATCCTGTCGTAGATGTCTAGTAACCTCATAGGTCAAACACCTGACCATTAGTTAACTAGAATAGCTTACAAGAATGTGGAGACTTGTTGCTTAGATATCAAATTTGGCAGGAGTAACTGTATTTACTGCTGTAAAATCAAACATACCTGGTAAGCTGGAGGTACCCAATCTTAATATGAGAGAGGTTAAATTCTTGTTAATCTAAATTTTAGAAGACATCTGTGGTGTAGAATTTGAGTGTATAGCTATTAAGTGAACTGTCAGATCTTTGGATACCAATCACACTTGTAATGGGTGGGATATCAGAGTATTTGTATATGTCTATCAATGATTTCTTATTTCCTTGGAAGAGAGTGATCAACAACTAACAAGGAGATGTAAGACATTGAACTCAGAGCAATCTTTAGGTATCCTGTTGTTAGTCTTGGAAGAATATCACCTATTAACCTGTAGCACACTGTTGGAAACGTCAAGTCAGGTGGTGGGTCCGCCCGTAAACATCTGTCGGCGATGTACATTGCCCGTTGCCATGCCCATATTTGGCTATGTGGAATCACATGAGTGTTAATGTAACATGACCAGGAATTAGTACTCTCTAGTGGCAAACTAAATTGTACTTTTTTCCCGCATCATGTTTGAAATGGGGGTGGGGGGAGTGTGTGTGGGAAAATATTGAATAGGCTGCTTATTTTGTAATTTTATTATGTCTACTCTAATTTATTATTTCTATTCTATATATCTCATGTCTACTTTATAACTTTCATTATGTCTACTCTTTAATTAATTATGTCTACTCTATAACTCACATTTTCTATTCAATAACTTTTGTTATATCTACTATATAACTCATTATGTGTACTTTTATATCTCTGATTACTCTTATATCTTACATCTACTCTTATATCTTTTATTATGTCTAATCTAACTTTCATTATATCTACTCTTTTATTATGTCTGCTGTATAACTTTCATTATTTTTACTCTTATTTCATTATGTCCGCTCTATAACTTTAATTATGTTTACTCTATAACTTTAATTATTTCTACTCTATAACTTTCATTAGGTCTACTCTATAACTTTCATTTTAGCTACTCTTATTCCATTATGTCTATTATATAACTTTCATTATGTCTATAACTTTCATTATGTCTACTCTATAACTTTCATGATGTCTACTCTATAACTTTCATTAGGTCTACTCTATAACTTTCATGATGTCTACTCTTATTTCATTATGTCTACTCTATAACTTTCATTATGTCTATTATATAACTTCATTATGTCTATAACTTTCATAATGTATATAACTTTCATTATGTCTATAACTTTCATTGTGTCTACTCTATAACTTTCTGCATATCTGGCCTAGAATTATAAATATGTTAAATCTGTCATCTGACATATTCTCTCCAGAACTTTGTCTTCCCAATGAACTCTCTGAACCATTCTCTGTCTTGGGCCATGCAGCTTGCATTTTCCAACAACATATTCATGTTATCTTTAATATTGTCAGTCCATCATTTTCTTGGACTGCTTTCTCCATTATTTGTCTTTCTAAACAGTTGTGTCTCTTTATATGACCAAACAGGTGTAGTTTTATTTTTGCTATTATGTTTAGTAAACAAGAACTCTGGTAACTTCAGTGTGTTTATATAATATCTGAGTTCCTATATTTTCCTTACATGATGTTCTAAGTATTTTTTTGTAGCATTTTATCTCAAAGGCGTTGATCTTCTTTCCTGCTGTTTTACGTAAGATCCATGTTTTACAGCCATATGTTGCAAGCGGAAAAATAAAAGTTCTTAGCATTAATAGTTTCGTTTATATTTTTTGTTTTTCCATGTTTTTCTAACGTTTTACAATATGTCATTGCCAATCTCTTCCTTATCTCTGCCATGCAGTTTCCTGCACCGTTGATGTTTGCTCCTAGGTATTCAAATTTATCCACACATTCTATCTCGGTATTGTCTATTCTGATTTCTGTTTGTTGTGTCATTATATCTGTTGACATGATTTTTGGTTTTTGCATGTTTAAATATAAGTTTTGTGATTTGCTGTATTTCTTTGTATTCTTGAATAGTTGTTCCAATCCCATTATATTTAAAAAAAGCACAGTGTTCAGGGGTTTCAAAATCACCAATGTTTACAGCGTGGTAGTCAGCGTTATTGCATGTCTTCTCTCACATTCCTCATTATATTTTCTGCGTAGATGTTGAATGAAATTGGCAATGGCATATTGTAAAATAACACAATTGAAAAACATATGGAAAAATAACAAAATAGAAACGAAATTGCTAATGTTATGAACTTTTATTTTTCCGGTTGCAACATACGGCTGTGAAACATGGACCCTAAGTAAAACAGCGGCGAAGAAGATCAACGCCTTTGAGATGAAATGCTACAGAAAGATATTTAGAATATCATGGAAGAAAAAAAAGAGAAACTCAGATATTATAAACACATTGAAGATTTCATAGTGTTGGTTACTAAACACAATAACAAAAATAAAACTGCACCTGTTTGGTTATATAAAGAGACACAACTGTTTAGAAAGACAAATAATGGAGGAAAGAATACCTGGGAAAAGAAGAGAGGGCAGACCAAGAAAACGATGAACTGCCAACATTAAAGATAACATGAATACATCGCTGGAAAATGCAAGCCCAAGACAGAGAGGGGTTCAGAGAGTTCATTGGAAAGACGTTCTGGAAGGAATGCGTCACATGACAGATGTTGAATAGGTGTAGGGAGAGTGTGCATCCCTGTCTTACTCCACTCTGTGCCTCAAACAACTCTGAGAGATCACCCTCTAACTTCACTGAAGCCTTTTGATCTTGGGAAACCCTTGTTCATTATCTCCCATAGTTTCTGATGTTGAAGTCAAACGTTTTTGAGTAATCTATGAAGCAAATGTGCAAGCACTTGAGAATTCCCTACACTTTTCTTTGATACGCCTCCTGTTAAGAATGTGATCTCTTGTTCCTCTGCCCAATCTGAATCAGGACTGTGTTTTGTTTATCTCCATCTCTAATTTTAATTTAATTCTTTGCATTATAATGTTTAAGAGTTATAGTCCGGTAATTTGAGCAAATCTAATGGTCTCCTTTTTTTTGGGGATGGGTATATATAATATTTTATTCCATTCCTCTGACCGTGTGCAGCTTTAACATATTTTGCAGCAGAGTTTGTGATCAATTTTGAATCTGGCCTTGCCCCCTGCATGTATCATATATGTTGTTAAACCATCATTTACTGGGGCTTTTCCTTTCTATTGTGTATCTTACTTCTTCCTTTGTAGGTTCTGCCTCTTTTTCATATTCATTTATTGATTTATTTTTTGTTTTACATTGTACATAATTGTTCAGTCAATTGAAATGAAATGTCAGCATTATCAATATTGGAGAATATTCTTGTTAGATTGTACACAGAGAAAACTAGTTTGGTCAATATTCGACATTATGCTGCTGCTGGAAGAATCCCATACAAAGATGCAGTGGAGGGAAACTATCAACAGGCTCACTTGGGTCAAACATTTGGTCCTGTGTAAGTTGTTTTTTCATGTCAGGCTATATTATTCCTACTTTTAACTGAAAATATCTACAATATTATCTGCATGAGTATTACTAGCATCAGACTATACATAAGTAGGCCTATTATTAATCGGAGACAGACTATATCTACATGTGTATTATTAGTTGAAGACAGGTTTCCGGTTCAAGATGGCGTCTTGATAAGTCATGTTTCACATTCCTGTGGATTTGTGACAATTGTTATTTCATTTTCTTGGATTAGAACCCATTGTGATGGTCATTGTTAACGCTACTATGTCTCGATGTGCTGATGTGGTGCCTAACCTTTAGCAAGCCTGATTAAAAAAACAAAAATTCCCCCCTGCCACCGGATTATTTTTTTAGAATTTGTGTTATTGTTGGTGACTGTTTTGAAAATGTGATAACATTTTGGTTGTTAGAGATATTTAAATAATATTTGCACATATAAATAAAAAAGTAAATACTGCATATATTGGTGTAATTTGTCTGTGTGTGATACTAGATGTGTGAGAAAGTGGTAAAGATGTTTTTTCACACAAAAAACAACAACAAAAAACAGAAAAACATTTAAAAATTAATTACCTTGTATTGTGGATTTTTCTACATTGGCAACACTGGGGAAAGCACACATAATTCTGTAGTATTTATGTTCTGTCATTGCAAAATTATCAAAATATTGCTGAGGGAACTGAATAAAACATGTAGATTTGCAGTAAAATTGTTCTTGGCAGCTAGACCTAGTCATATTTGGTGTCACTTCAAATTAGTCGGTCTCAAACCTATATATGTCCAAAATGAACATGGTATTCTGTGTATTCTACTGTGAAAGCTAAAGAACTCCCAATAATTTATTATTCGAACCACAATCCATTATTATTTTATTCAAAATACGACAAAACACGTCTATAAACGCAATTAACTATGACATCATACCAATGTGCAGGTGTGGTCAGATGCATTGGATTTCTATGTGTAACTGCTACGAGAGCCTTTCAAAATGGACAAAAACCGACGTAGAAATGTGCCGGCTTCAATTGCACAAGTCCCCGAGTATGTGTATTAACTAATTAGGCTGTTATATGTCTGTTTAACACTACATATCATTGGAGGAGTACTCTCGATGGGATGACAAGCGTCATTAAAATTATTGTTAAACACATTTAACCGGAGTGTGCTTATGGTTAAGCTAAAATCTAGTCTTAAAACTGCTGTGAAAAGCAATAAAATTAATTTCAAAACATAGACAATGACCTTGGTACAAAATGAAGAGTTCATTGTTGGTAGGGCGGAAGCAGTGAACTGTGACAGGCCCGATCTGTCACCATGGATGGAAGCAGCAACTGACTGGGACACTGACCGTATACAGTTTTAGATGACTGACAGAACAGCAAGTGGAGCATATATGGGAATGCCCCCAGTGCTACAACGCTTGTTCCTAATCAAGAATCAAGTTGGAGACAGACTATGATGTTACCTACAAGAATTATTAGATGTGGTCCACCAATTTGAGTATTTAGGTACAACGTTTACAGCAGATGGAAGAAGTTCTACAGAAATAAGAAGCAGAATAGGGCAAGAAAAAACAACATTCAGAAAAATGAAAATATATTGTGTAATAATATGACCTTGTCATTAGAGGTGAAGAAGAGAGCTGCAGAACTATGTAACTCCTATACTAACATATAGATGCGAGTCTTGGACAATAAACAAACATGAAAGTGGAAAATTAGAATCAGCAGAGATGTGATTCTACTAGAATCAATAGAGATGTGATTCTACTAGAATCAATAGAGATGTGATTCTACTAGAATCAATAGAGATGTGATTCTCCAGAACAATGCTGAGAATACCATGGACAGCCAGAAAAACGAATGTAGAGGTGTTGAAAGAGTCAAATGCGAGACAGAGCTTACTCAATAATATAAGAAAAAGACAATCTTCATTTTTTGGGCCACGTTATGAGACAAGGAGGTTTGGAGAACATAGTCACAACAGGCAAGATTGAAGGCAGCAGAGACAGAGGACGACAACTTGAGTAAATCTTAGACAGTTTAACAACCTGACATGGCAGGGAAACAATGATCCTGATACATAATACTGGAGATAGAAAGCTGTGGATCATTGTTTCCACATTGATCTTGCCTACGATAGCTGGCCTAACACATGATGATGAGTATTATTAGTTGAAGACAGACTATGATATTATCTACATGAGTATTATTAGATGAAGACAGACTGTGATATTGTCTACATGAGTATTAATATGAGCGGATGACACTGCTCTGATTGCAAAAAGTGAGGAAGACCTTCAAAACTTAATTAAAGTAGTAGTCACAGAAAGCAAAGAGAAAGGCCTCTTCCTAAATATCAAGAAAACAGAAGTACCGGTAATGGTTATTTCAAAGAAAGAAAATAACACACCTTGCAAGATCATAGTGAATGATATAGTATTAAAACAGGTCCACCAATTCAAATATCTAGGTACAATTATAACAGCAGATGGAAGAAGTTCAACAGAAATAAGATGCAGAATAGGACAGGCAAAAACAACATTCAGAAAAATGAAAAATATACTGTGTAATATGACCTTGTCATTAGAGGTGAGAAAGAGAGTTCTGCAGTGCTATATAACCCCTATACTAACATATGGGTTCGAGTCTTGGACAATAAACAGACTGGAAAGTGGGAGATTGGAGGCAACAGAGATGTGGTTCTACAGAAGAATGCTGAGAATACCATGGACTGCCAGAAAAACTAATGTAGAGGTGTTAAAAGAGTTAAATGTGAAACGGACCTTAATCAACAATATAAGAAAAAGGCAATCTTCTTTTTTTGGCCACTTCATGAGACAGGCAGGTTTAGAGAACATAATCACAACTGGCAAGATGAAGGCACCAGAGACAGAGGGCGACAACGTGAGAAAATATTAAACAGTTTGACATCCTGGCACGGCAAAGAAACAACATCGACTTTGATACATAATACTGTGGACAGAGAGCTGTGGAGAGCCAAGACCGCCTACGCCACCCGGCATGGCACCTGATGATGATGATGAGTATTAATAGTTGAAGATTGACTATGATATTATCTACAAAATATTATTAGTTGAAGATTGACTATGATATTATCTACAAAATATTATTAGTTGAAGGCAGGCTATGATATTATCTACAAAGTATTATTCTGATGACAATAATACAGATAACTTAGTTCAATAAGGGTAAAATCTTCTCCTCCAGTATACATTTATACATTAAAAATGTGTGTCCTGAGTTGACTTCATATTCAATATAGATCTTTTTATCCATCCAACTATCTATCTATTCCATGTTCCTGCACTGCCAAATACATTGCATAGGGCAGAAATCAGAGCTCTTCAATTTGAACGTGTGATACTACTATTTGTAATATTTGCATGTTATTTGAGAGCCATAATCATACTTTCTTTGATTGTTGCACTGTGAAGATGGTCTTCCTCTTTTTCTATTGACATCTGGTACCCATTTTAATGCTTGTAGTGACAGTATGTTGACAATTGGTACTCATTTTAATGCCTGTAGTGGCAGTCTCTTGACATCTGGTACCCATTTTAATGCTTGTAGTGACAGTCTATTGACATCTGGTACCCATTTTAATGCTTGTAGTGGCAGTTTTCTTGTTCAGTTGTTTTTAGAACTCAAAAAAATAATCCTGTTTTTTTTCAACACATAGGTTTTACAAAATATTAATACACATAGTCTGACTACAGCACCTATGCTTGCTCAGGCAGGACTGTTTTCCTGCTCGATATAGGGGATGGCCCGACAAATCTTAATTTTCAGCCTCTGTTGGTTGTTCTAAGCCCCATCTCGCTTCAAGGAGTTGGCCTCGATGGGGCTCATTGATAAATAAAAGAAGCAGATGTTGGTTTTAGCTAACTGCGAAATACCAAGAACAAATAAAAAAACTTCTAAAAGATGGAAAACCTTTGTCCCTGACAAAATTCCAGAAGAAGCAAATAATAACAAAAGGCATTTCTACAGAGTTAGTATCTAAATTATTTGCTAAGTTTGGATGAGAGAAGAAATACTGTAAACAAATGGACGTCTAATCCAACAATATGACGTTCTCAGAAATGAGCGCAACTTAGATGATATTTGTCAACCAGATTAAAGCAGCTAAAAAAAATGTTGCCAGGGTACTAACATAACCAAATTGTGCTTATTACAGACATATATTTCCAATGGCGACATATGGATGTGAAGCATGGACACTAAATAAAACATCATCCAAAAGAATAACACTATTTGAATTAAAGTGCTACAAAAGAGTTCTGAGAATACCATGGACAGCAAAAAAAAAAACCAGGTGGTGCTAAGCACATTCAGTGTCCAAGAGAGCTGGCTTTTGAACACCATATTCAAGAAAAAGCTAGTTTTTTTTCTGTCATGTTAAGAGACATGACGGTAAGGAGATATTGGAGAGAATGATAGAAGGTAACAGAGGTAAAGGCAGACCAAGATGCCTGTGGATAGAAGACATACAGTAATGCCCCTAAAGGAGGTGGGACAAACTGCACAAGACTGAGGAGAATTAAATAGATCCATAAGGAAGACATATGTTCTGGAAAGAATATGTCACATGATGATGAACAAAGAACTGAAACTATAAGTCATTGTGTAATGGTGGATACACTAAAGTGAAAATTAGAGCACACATAGGCGTTGTGCGGAGAGCAATGAAGATGATCTAACGACTAACTAAGAGCATGCAGATTTTCAACATAGCCAATTCAGAGATAAGATAGCAACTCTATGAATAGTAATATGACAAAGTATAGAATTCATCACTATATACATGTTCCGTATCATAAGAATCATCATACCATCACTGTGCTACCAATGCCAAATGTGGACACTAACAGCAGAATCCAAATAAAAATTTATTACAACAGAAATGACATGTCTACATATAATTCTCGGAGTAACAATAAGAAACAGAATCAGACATGAAAACATCAGAAGACTAACGAATACAGTGCCAATCATGGATATCATCAGAAGGCAACAGATTAAGTGGTTTCAACATGCTTCCATCAGCAATCATCCAACTTTGGTGGTGTTAAAGAGATAGTAAAGATGGAGAACCACTGGATCAGAAATCATCCAACTTTGGTGGTGTTAAAGAGATAGTAAAGATGGAGAACCACTGGATCAGAAATCATCCAACTTTGGTGGTGTTAAAGAGATAGTAAAGATGGAGAACCACTGGATCAGAAATCATCCAACTTTGGTGGTGTTAAAGAGATAGTAAAGATGGAGAACCACTGGATCAGAAATCATCCAACTTTGGTGGTGTTAAAGAGATAGTAAAGATGGAGAACCACTGGATCACTAACACTGTATACCAAGTCATCCAAAGATAGATTTCAAAACTTAGCAATGGGGTGGCTGAAAAGAATTAGTTTATATTTCAAAACTTGGCAGTGGGACGACTGAAAAGAATTAATTTTAAAAAAAAGGCTAAATGATTTTAGATTTTATTGAAAAGTCTCAACCTGAAGTTGGCAGCTCCATCCAGACAGAGGTAAAAGGAATTTTCAGTTAGAATGAGCATAGTGTACAACATAAGACAGTTACACTGTCTTCAGGATGATGAATATCCACATATGGATCAGAGTGTATATACAGATCGGTCAGCACAGAATGCAGTGAAAAAGGGAGGAGCAGTAATATGCACAGAGTACCCAAACAATATGAGGGATACAAAGTCCTAATATGAAAATTGTGTTGTATTTACGATGTAGAAATCCAGGCAATCAATGTTTCAACAACTGCTGAGTACCAATCTTAGCATACAGCTTGTAGCATTCTTGAAAGATGCAAGATCAGCACTTCAAGTGATCCACTCCAGAAATCTACCAGACCATGAAATATCACTAATTGAACACAGCAAGCAGCACAAATTAGCCATACAGTGGGTATACATACAGAAAAATCAGATTGTGGCCAAGAAGGGTACTGCTGATGGTCAACCATATGTGCCAATCAATACCTTACTATCAAAAGAAACAGATGATCATAGCAATTAGAAAGCTAATACTAACACAAGATGACTACCAACTTATGAACAGTTCAGAAAATGTTGTCATACTACGTCACAAAACTGGGCTCAGCTACTTTGCAGCCACATGTATGAAAAGTTCAAGATTGGCAACGCATCCATGTGGACAGGTACCTCAGAGATCAGAGCATACGCTTCAAAAATGTCTTTAATATAAAATGTGGACAGGCACCTTAGAGATTAGAGAATACGCTTCAAAAATGTCATGAATAAGAAATGCTTAGTCAAACACACTGACCAAAAGGAACAACACTATTAGAAAAACCTCTCTGTACATCCAGTTACAGAACACAATCATGACGATACATATATTCAGATACAAACATATTCTTTTCTAATTGCGTGAAAGAAGCAGTAGTGGGCTCATTTGTTATATAATAGTTTTTTTGATATCCTGTTACAGATGGAGCACACACTGGTTTCAGCTTCAAGTTCAGATTCCATTGGCATGGGCAGATCGAGAAGTACATCTTCTTTGGAACTCTGGAACAGAGGCGCTGGTGTGGTTAAATGGGGAGCCTCGACAGGTAAGTCAATCTAATACATGAATTAATGAGATAAATTTTCATTGACTGCGAACAACAAAACGTACTACAGATATCAGAGCTGGGGCAACATGGAAATAAGGAAAAATATAAATATGTATGGAGTGTTAACCTTTAGCACACTGTAAATAAAAACAAATTTTCCTCCTACCACTGGATTATTTTCAGGAAATGTTATGCAATAGGTGGTGACTGTTTTGAAAACGTGATAACTTTTTTGTTGTTAGAGATATTTAAATAATACTTATACATATAAATAAAGAATTGAATTCTGTATATGTTGGTGTAAGTTTTGTTTGTTTGTGTGTGATACAAGATGTCTGAGAAAGTGGTAAAGACATTTTTTCACAAAAAACAAATTATAACAAACATAATGAAACAAAATTATAAAAAAATTACTTACTTTGGTTTTTCCATTGTCTAAAGTGGGAACCCTATTAAAAAAAAGGCATAATTCTACATTATTTATGTGGTTTCATTGTCAAATCATCATAATATCACTTGTGAACATGAATGAACCATATAGATTTGCCATAAATTGTTCTCTGAAGTTCTAGATCTAGTCATATTTGGAAGCGCTCCCCCCAATAAAAGTCTATATTTTGGCCTCTACATCATGAAAGTGACATCATGTACTGTTTATTCTACTTTGGCAACTAACTCCCAAAAATTCATCTAAATCACAATTTATTTTGATTTTACTGAAAATAAGATAAAACAAAAGTGTATAAAACTCGATTCACTTTCATGTCTCCTCCGACTTGTCGATGTGGACAGATGTAATATATTTCGCTATTACAATGCCATAGGTGTCTTCCTGTTCACAAACTGTGCGGAAAAGGAAGTCAAATATAATATCTAATAAGGATTGGTCAAATCTGGTTACTTAAACATGTTATCGTCAAGTACTAGAGAGTCATAACAATTATCGGATTACTCCGACTTTTGTGTTCGGGATATGCTAATGCTGTAGTTGAAATATTCCGACTATCAGTGCTTAACGTTAAGACACTATTAACATCAACAAAATTGAATGTTTCTTCTAAAAAGTCTTCCTCACACCCATAAAATATCAATATTACAAAAGGAGAAACAGTGTGAGTGGAGCATATCAAGAGAGAAGCAAAAGCAGATAATAAAGGAGAGTGGGAAAGAAGCAAGAAGATGAAGGACAAGTACAACAAGAACAGAAGAATGAGTACAAGGAAAAGCAAAAGTGCGAGTAATAAACAATTTAAAAAAGCATATGTGTATCTGAAATGTGTTATCCAGTGTAGTTGTTGAGCTGAAAGGTATAACTAAATGTGTTATACAGTGCAGTTGAACTGAAAGGTATAACTAAATGTGTTATACAGTGCAGTTGAACTGAAAGGTATAACTAAATGTGTTATACAGTGCAGTTGAACTGAAAGGTATAACTAAATGTGTTATACAGTGCAGTTGAACTGAAAGGTAGAACTAATTGATGCTTAAAATAATGCTCAGTTGAATACGGATTGTGAAAAACTTTCACAACAACAGTAGAAAAATGAATGGTGTAAACTGAGGGAAGAGAAGATATAACAGTTGAAAAATGAATATTGTAAACTGGGGGAAGAGTAGATATAACAGCAGATAAACCAAGGGTGTAAATTGGGGGAAGAGAAGATATAACAGCAGATAAACCAAGGGTGTAAATTTGGGAAAGAGAAGATATAACAGCAGATAAATTAAGGGTGTAAATTGGGGAAAGAGAAGATATAACAGTAGATAAACCAAGGTTGTAAAATGGGGGAAGAGAAGATATAACAGCAGATAACCAAGGGTGTAAATTGGGGAAAGAGAAGATACAACAGCAGATAAACCAAGGCTGTAAATTGGGGAAAGAGTAGATATAACAGCAGATAAACCAAGGGTGTAAATTGGGGAAAGAGAAGATATAACAGCAGATAAACAAAGGCTGTAAATTGGGGAAAGAGAAGATATAACAGCAGATAAACCAAGGCTGTAAATAGGGGAAAGAGAAGATATAACAGCAGATAAACCAAGGCTGTAAATTGGGGAAAGAGAAGATATAACAGCAGATAAACCAAGGCTGTAAATTGGGGAAAGAGTAGATATAACAGCAGATAAATTAAGGGTGTAAACTGAGGAAAGAGAAGATATAACAGTAGATAGATTAAGGGTGTAAACTGGGGAAAGAGAAGATATAACAGCAGATAAACAAAGGCTGTAAATTGGGGAAAGAGAAGATATAACAGCAGATAAACCAAGGCTGTAAATTGGGGAAAGAGAAGATATAACAGCAGATAAACCAAGGCTGTAAATTGGGGAAAGAGAAGATATAACAGCAGATAAACCAAGGCTGTAAATTGGGGAAAGAGTAGATATAACAGCAGATAAATTAAGGGTGTAAACTGGGGAAAGAGAAGATATAACAGTAGATAGATTAAGGGTGTAAATTGGGGAAAGAGAAGATATAATAGCAGATAAACCAAAGGTGTAAATTGGGGAAAGAGAAGATATAACAGCAGATAAACCAAGGGTGTAAATTGGGGAAAGAGAAGATATAACAGCAGATAAACCAAGGCTGTAAATTGGGGAAAGAGAAGATATAACAGATAAATTAATGGTGTAAACTCAGGGAGGAAAAGATAGGACACAAGCTATGGTTGAAAGAGATCAAACCCCAAAGAAAGGTGGTGAGGAATGGCAGGAAAAAAAAACATATAAGGGAATTGCTACACAATGCACCTCTCTACAAGAAATATCTCCACTCCATAACAATACTCTTAAAGATCCGTATCCATCCCCTGTTTGTACCAGCTAATCTCTGTCATTATACATATTTTTGGACCAGACCGAGTTGCCACAACAGGAACCTGTGTAATAATAAAAGGAAAAAGATGAGACAAAGAAGACCAGAGTTTTGTTGTTGTGGGGATATTTCTTCTCCCCCTGTTTACATCCTTCATTTTTCTACAGTTATTGTGGTCTTTGTTCACAATCTGTATTCAATTGACCATTATTGTAAGTACAATTGTGTTCTACCTGTCAGTTCAACTGCACCAGATAAAACATTTCAGATAGAGTAGATACAGATATAGACATTTAAAAAAAAAAAGTTCAATAGATGTAGAGGATTGAATTTACTGAATTTGGTTTCCCATATGTACTTCATCACTCACAAGGAAGCGGCACACCACCTGCTGAGAGTACCACTCATAGTATGTAACTCCATAGCTTCAAGCGATAATCCACAGGGAACTCTGAAAAAATCCACCTTGTAAACAAGATGACACGAACCAGATTCGCACCCATGACCTCTTGAGCACAAGGTGAACAGCTTAACAACTACGCTAGAGAGATCCTCAGTATTTAGATATGTTTCAAGTGAACGAAAGACGATAAATATATTTTTATTACACTTTTTTTCTTCTTCCTGTATGCTTCACATGTGTTGACAATATGTTGTCTGTGTATTATTATTTTCTAAATCACTGAGGTGATGAAAATAAGGATTATTTATCTTCTAAAAACAGCTGAACATTCTGTTGAGTTTGTTATGCTTGATGATTCAGAGGACGATGAATTAGATTCATAGGATGGTGAATTAGATTCAGAGGACAGTGAATTAGATTCATAGGAAGGTGAATCATATTCAGAGAACAGGGAATTAGATTCAAAGGGTGGTGAATTAGATTTGGTAAACTCAATGGGCGGTGAGTTAGATTCAGTGGACAGTGAGATTTAGAGGATGATGATTTTGATTCATAGGACTGTGAATTAAACTCAGAGGACATTGATTAAGATTTATATGCTTATCCTAAAAATGATATGGAAATAAACTGGAATGACTTGAGTCTGACCAAATAGCATCGGTAGTAGGCCTATTAATCACACAACAGTTGTAGAGTAATGTTACTTCATCAGTGGAGTCAAGCTACAATCTTTCACATATACATTTGTGTGTGAACATATACATTTGTGTGTGAACATATACATTTGTGTGTGAACATATACAATTGTGTGTGAACATATACATTTGTGTGTGAACATATACATTTGTGTGTGAACATATACAATTGTGTGTGAACATATAAAAATGTGTGTGAACATATACAAATGTGTGTGAACATATACAAATGTGTGTGAACATATACAAATGTGTGTGAACATATACAAATGTGTGTGAACATATACAATTGTGTGTGAACATATAAAAATGTGTGTGAACATATACAAATGTGTGTGAACATATACATTTGTGTGTGAACATATAAAAATGTGTGTGAACATATACAAATGTGTGTGAACATATACAAATGTGTGTGAACATATACAAATGTGTGTGAACATATACAATTGTGTGTGAACATATACAATTGTGTGTGAACATAAACAAATAGACATGCTGCACAAGATAACTTTCCATTTACTACATTAAAAGTTATACAGATTTAGCAGTTGCAGAATTGGTAGCTTTCTTCTGACTATGCCTTTAATTGGAGCACAGTGTGATTAAACAACAATATGATTATTGATTATTGGTGGAGCACAGTGTGAGTAAACAACAATATGAAGATTATTGATCCAGCTCAACAAATTTCCTTTCTGAATATTCTGGTTTTTTTTCTAATGCATTGACAGAATGATATCACTTTCTGAATATTCTGGTGTTTTTTAATGCACTGACAGAATGATATCACTTTCTGAATATTCTGGTGTTTTTGAATGCACTGACAGAATGATATCACTTTCTGAATATTCCGGTGTTTTTGAATGCACTGACAGAATTATATCACTTTCTGAATATTCTGGTGTTTTTGAATGCACTGACAGAATGATATCACTTTCTGAATATTCCGGTGTTTTTGAATGCACTGACAGAATTATATCACTTTATGAATATTCTGGGTTTTTTTATTGCCCTGACAGAATGATATCACTTTCTGAATATTCTGGTGTTTTTGAATGCACTGACAGAATTATATCACTTTCTGAATATTCTGGTGTTTTTGAATGCACTGACAGAATGATATCACTTTCTGAATATTCCGGTGTTTTTGAATGCACTGACAGAATTATATCACTTTATGAATATTCTGGTTTTTTTTATTGCCCTGACAGAATGATATCACTTTCTGAATATTCTGGTGTTTTTGAATGCACTGACAGAATTATATCACTTTATGAATATTCTGGTGTTTTTGAATGCACTGACAGAATTATATCACTTTATGAATATTCTGGGTTTTTTTATTGCCCTGACAGAATGATATCACTTTCTGAATATTCCGGTGTTTTTGAATGCACTGACAGAATGATATCACTTTCATTCTTAATGGACATTGCTTGATCTTGTTGATAAGGATGACCCTTCTCTTGATACAAATGGATAAACTCTACAAAGTGAGACCCACAAACCAAATGTGCTGCTTCCAAGATTTCAACATTATTATTCACCATCACAACACTTGAGTTTAGATGAAGGAATGATTCGATCTAAAAGCAGACTTGCATTCAAACAATACCAAACCCATAAAGTGGGGAATAAAGGTCTACATGGCATGTAAAGCCAGATCAGGATTGTTTTGAATGTAGAAATATATAATGGAAGAACAGATGTTACTCTTATAGAATTTTGTGTTGGTGGGTGTGTCGTCATCAGAGTTCTGACTTCTGCCAATTTAGTCAACATAAACTATATCATTGTTTCGTGGGCATGTTTTACAACAGCATTACTCTCTTTAACAAGCTATATGCCTACAATGATTATGGAACATTTCCAGTTGGGACAACAATGGTAAATATCAAATTTTACTCTAAACAAGAAAGCAGAAAATAGTCATGGCAATGTCAGAATTTGTTTCACATGATAGCATTTTATTTTATGTACGGATGGATATAAGATCAATGCATTTTATATCCAACTACCACAACCCAACCTAACGGAAACTGTTAGAAGGAGAAACAAGGATGGAACAACAGTGGACATTCCAATTCATCAACAATGTATTGACTACAATACTTTCATGGGTGGTTGTGATGTCAAAGACAAAGTTTGTCAGCTCAAGAAAACATGTCGACTTTATCGCTGACCTGGAAGATTGTTGGTCCAGTTTTTCATGTGGGCATGCAATAATGCAGATATAATAATAAACAACTACAATCTACACAAAAAACTCTGGAAGACACTATTAAACATTTTATATGTTCATGAGTGAAATCTGTTTGTCCCTCATTGATGATTTCAGAACAGTGGCAACAAAATGCAAGAACTGTATTGATGCAGCACAAAGGCTGAAAAATGTTGGCTTGCGTGATTCACACGTTTCTCCACAATTATCATCTACACACCATCTACATGCACATCATCTCCACACTCTACAGGCAATAACATTTGTTCTGTGTGTGCCTTTATAAGTAAGAAACATGTCAGTTACTTTTCAGTAACAGACCATGACATAAAAGGGCAGACCTTTGAAAAAAAGTAAAGACCAAATTGTGGTACAATTATTACACTACCGGTACTTATCTGTGCCTAAAGGATGGGTATACATATTGGAAGGACTGGCACATAAAGTAATAACACTGGACAGCATAAGGTCAGTCAGTGTTATATACAACTAAAACAAAATTAAACTTGTGCTTGAAGGATGAGTCAGGGCTTATACTGACCATGGACGAGCAGAAGGGCGGCGCTTTCTTCAGCAGATACCTCCAACAATCAGATCAGAACAATATTGATGAATGTAAGACTATTGTGGCCACTCTAACAAAATCTCTGGTAACAGGTGGTGTTACTGATGAGGAGCTGATCTCGCTGGAGAATGTAAAAGAGACCATTAAGAAGACATTAGATGGTTCATCAGGTCCATACGGAATACGCTAAAATCTCCTGAAAGATATTGCAGATGACTGACTTAAAACAATTGTTGATGATTTCAACACGTCTTAAAACAGGACGGGTTCCAGAAGAGTGATTATACGGCTACGTTCTCCCCCTGTCAAAGTCAGGCATAGACAACAACAACATCGAGAGTTATTGTATCATCACCTTACAAAATGTTTGCGGCAAGGTGCTGGAGAGGATAATCACTAGAAGACTTACCTTTGATTTGGAAAATAGAGACTTACTTCCTGACACTAGGTGCATACAGACTGGGGAAAGACACGACCATAAATGCAGCAATCCTTGCCTGTGACATCTACCAGCGATAAAGTGAAAGATGTTACTATAATACTAACTACTAACTGTAAAAATAAACCAAAAAATGTAAAACGGAATAACAATACATGAAATAACAAGGACTGTTTCCACATTGTTGTCATCTAAGAGGGCTTTCTGACAAAGGAGAGAGGAAACAGTGGTCGCCATGATCGACCTAGAAGATGCTTACAACAGAGTCCGCTTAGCCAGATGATACATTTGCTAAGTGAACTCAGTATTGACTTGTGGATTATTTGATGGAAAGCAATGGTGCTAATGTCCAGACCTGTTGCTCTGAGATTGGGATCTGGACATCAGAGCTATAGCACCAGGATTGCCACTATCACCTGTGCTCTTTAATGTCTACACATGCAAAATAGCGCAGCTTCAGGAGGCTGGACCCAGCAGGATACTAACATATGCGGACAAATTCTTACTGTACAAGCATTGCTGAAACAGAAGAGACATGATTAATAGCGTCCAGAGTAATCTAGAACATTTGTCGCTCTAGTGCACAGACTACAAGACAGTCATCAATCCCTCCAAGGCAAAGATCTTCTGGTTCTCGCTGAACAGCATGTCACAGACACAGTGCAAGCAGTCACCTGCATGGACATCAACATTGACAGGCAGCAGACTATGAAATATCTAGGCATCACTTTTAATAGAAGTCTATCTTTCGCAAAACATGTGGACAATGTCATTCAGAAAGTTGGGAAGGGTGTCAGTGCAGTCAAAGCCATGGCATCTGCAGTGAGCCCTTTTTCAGATGATGCATGCAGTGGTATTATGTGTGTTCGACTATGGTTTGGGTTTACTTACACTGCCGCAAACACAGGTGGATAGATTGGAGAGAGTTCAACACAAGGCTATGAAAGCTGTACTAGGATGCACAAGAAATACATCTATCATGACCATGAGGTTTATGCTAGACCTACCGAGCATCAAAGCAAGACATAAAATAGCTCAGGTTAAAAAATACTTCAGTCACCAAAAATGATGCCTCTTCAGAAAGAGCAGAAGAACATGCAATCGACAACTGACTGGACACTGAGCTTATATGTCTGACAGAACGGCAAGCAAAGCACTTATGGGAATAGTACTGTGAAGTATATATGGAGGGGACAGAATATCAGATGCTCCACCTAAATACAGACTGCAGAATTCCATCTCCTGAACTACAATTGCCCAAATGATAGACCATTGGCACTAGACACAATTCCAGAAAAAGAGAGACTTATGGTGTACGTGGCTTCAACAGCCACTAACAGAGCTGGGGCTATGATCACATCGACAAGAGAGGTGAGGAACTTGAGAGCTGGCAGGATGAAAATAATCTCATCCTTATTAACCAGCCAGCAGACTCACCAACCTTCTACTTGACAGCATGGCACACTACCTCTACACCAGACCTGGCATTCCACTCACCAGGCCTGGAATGGAACATCACACATGTCATTGGAAAACAGCTTGGGGGTAGTAACCACATACCAGTATTTCTGGAAATCCACAATGAATTTACCAAGGACAGCAGCACGCTCACTAGGTGGAACTATAAGAGGGCAGACAGGAAAATGTACTAGCATTTAACCAGTGTTCTAGCTAAGGACATGAACTTGGACAAAGACATCAATAAAGCAGTGAGTGAATTTAATAGATGTATACTACATGCTACTAGTAAAACCATACCCAGGGGGACATGCAAAAACTAAAAACAATTCTGGAATGATGAACTGGAAAATATGCAAAATGAGATGGAAACATCTAGACAGCAGGCTGAGAACAGACCTAGCCAAGAACATCACAACAAATATCAGCAAACAAAGGCTAAATTACAAAGAGCCAAGTTACAAGCCAGACAGAGCAGCTGGAAAGAAAAAAAAACAGAGTTTCTGAACTTAGAAAGAGATACTAGGAAATTATGGAAACTTGTATAAAAAAAAACTAAATGACGAAGGTACAGGGAGAAATACCAGAATCACACTTTATAAAGATAGAAACATTTTAAACAGGTAAACATGCAGCTGATTCCTTTGCAGAAGACAATAACATCAAAGTTAGCCCAGACAAACAACAGGAGGTTCGAGATAACCAGCAAAACATTGGACAAGGCGAACTTATAAGCTGTTTATGCAAAAAAAATGGAACGCATATGAAGAGCTCTTGAAAGAAGACATACAACCCACATACCTCGGAGTTACTTATAAGCTGACATGGAAGCAACACATAAACAAAGCAACAACAAAAGCCAGGAGGAAGTTAGCTATCCTGAAAAAACTAAGTGGAACCACATGGGGAGCCAGTGGGAATATACTCCATAAAGTTTACCAGCAAGGTTTAAGACCACACCTAGAATATGTTTCAGCTGCATGGTGTCCTGCATCAAACACCGCATTACAAGATCTAGATAAAGTGCAAAATCAGGCACTTAGGATAATGTTGGGAGCAATGAAATCAACACCCATAGTAGAGATGAGAAAATGGGAAGAATGCAAACACTTGGTGAACGCATAGACACAACAGTACTAATTCAAGCAGAAAAGTTTCAGTGTATGTCAAGTCATCCAATGAAGGAAAGATTCCAAAATCTAGCAATGGGGCGACTGATAAGAAGCAGCTTTATCCACCAAGCTAAATCACTCCATAGACAACTTACAGACCTACCTGAAGTTGACAGCCCCTTAAGGTCTGTACCAGAACAAACCCCTTGGAGTGAAAGGCATGGAAAGGCAATATATACATTCAGACCCATGTGAAAGGAATACTAAGTGAGGATGAACAGAACAGTGTGCAGCGAAGGACAGTCAACCTCAGTTTCCTAGATGAGGAATATCCACAAGATATATGGGTCAGAATATACACAGATGGGTCAGCACAGAATGCAGTAAGGAATGGAGGTACAGGTGTATATATAGAATATCCACTCACACCTAGACATATAATCAGAACACCAACAGGAAAATTCTGCAATAATTATGATGCAGAAATCCAGGCAATTAGTGTGGCAACTAAAAAACTGCTGAACTCCAACTCTGGTCTACAGCCCATGGTATTACTGACAGATGCAAGGTCAGTGCTTCAAGCTCTCCAGTTTGGAAAACTAACAGACTTGCAAAAACTACTTAATGAATTGTCTTACCAGTATAGGGTAACCATGCAGTGGATACCCTCTCACTGTGGAATACCAGGAAAGGAAAAAGCAGACCAACTGGCTAAGGAAGGTGTTGCCGAAGACCAACCAGATATACCAATCACCTACCATCAGAAAAAACAGATGATCAAGTCAATAAGAAAGCCACAAACACCAACACAAGATGACTATCACATTATGAACAGATCAGAACAAGTTATAATTCTACGTCTCAGAACAGGACACAACCGACTCCGCAGTTGCATGTATTCAAAGTTCAAGATTGGCAACAGGGCCATGTGTACATATGGACAGGCAGCACAGAGTGCCAAACATATACTTCAAGAGTGTTCTGAGCATGAAATGCTGAGGCAGACATATTGGCCAGAGGAAACAACACTGGAATCAAAGCTCTATGTGCCACTGTATGAACTACAAAAGACAGTGAGTTTTATTCAGGAGAAAGAATTACAGATATATAGACATGTTTCAAGTGAACGAAAGAAGAAGAAGAATATAACAGAACATAATTTTATGCCTTATTTCATTTAAAATAACTAAGATCTGTTGGTGGTGTCATTTTTTTAATTTTTTGCTCAGGAGCCCAGAGGAGGGTTTTTTAAAGTGCAAAGATGGTCAGAGTTTGAAGACTGCCTTCATATCATTCGCACTTAAATAGAATATAGTTTATTGGCAAATGTCAAAGAACAGATTGCTGATGAAACAAGAACCTTCAAATGAAGTGACATTGATGAATTTACACACATTTCTATGTCACATATAGATACAGATTTTTTGACTAAAAATGAAACTCCACTGTCTGGTATAATGAATAGAAGTGACACACTCCACTGTTTGGTATAATGAATAGAAGTGACACACTCCACTGTCTGGTATAATGAATAGAAGTGACACACTTCACTGTCTGGTATAATGAATAGAAGTGACACACTCCACTGTCTGGTATAATGAATATAAGTGACACACTTCACTGTCTGGTATAATGAATAGAAGTGACACACTCCACTGTCTGGTATAATGAATAGAAGTGACACACTTCACTGTCTGGTATAATGAATAGAAGTGACACTCCAGTATGGTATAATGAATAGAAGTGACACACTTCACGGTCTGGTATAATGAATAGAAGTGACACACTTCACTGTCTGGTATAATGAATAGAAGTGACACACTCCACTGTCTGGTATAATGAATAGAAGTGACACACTCCACTGTCTGGTATAATGAATAGAAGTGACACACTTCACTGTCTGGTATAATGAATAGAAGTGACACACTTCACTGTCTGGTGAAATGAATAGAAGTGACACACTCCACTGTCTGGTATAATGAATAGAAGTGACACACTTCACTGTCTGGTATAATGAATAGAAGTGACACACTCCACTGTCTGGTATAATGAATAGAAGTGACACACTTCACTGTCTGGTATAATGAATAGAAGTGACACACTCCACTGTCTGGTATAATGAATAGAAGTGACACACTCCACTGTCTGGTATAATGAATAGAAGTGACACACTCCACTGTCTGGTATAATGAATAGAAGTGACACACTCCACTGTCTGGTATAATGAAAAGAAGTGATACACTCCACTGTCTGGTATAATGAATAGAAGTGACACACTCCACTGTCTGGTATAATGAATAGAAGTGACACACTCCACTGTCTGGTATAATGAATAGAAGTGACACACTCCACTGTCTGGTATAATGAATAGAAGTGACACACTCCACTGTCTGGTATAATGAATAGAAGTGACACTCCAGTATGGTATAATGAATAGAAGTGACACACTCCACTGTCTGGTATAATGAATAGAAGTGACACACTCTACTGTCTGGTATAATGAATAGAAGTGACACACTGCACTGTCTGGTATAATGAATAGAAGTGACACACTTCACTGTCTGGTATAATGAATAGAAGTGACACACTCCACTGTCTGGTATAATGAATAGAAGTGACACACTTCACTGTCTGGTATAATGAATAGAAGTGACACACTCCACTTTCTGGTATAATGAATAGAAGTGACACACTCTACTGTCTGGTATAATGAATAGAAGTGACACACTCCACTGTCTGGTATAATGAATAGAAGTGACACACTTCACTGTCTGGTATAATGAATAGAAGTGACACACTTCACTGTCTGGTATAATGAATAGAAGTGACACACTCCACTGTCTGGTATAATGAATAGAAGTGACACACTGCACTGTCTGGTATAATGAATAGAAGTGACACTCCAGTATGGTATAATGAATAGAAGTGACACACTCCACTGTCTGTATAATGAATAGAAGTGACACACTCCACTGTCTGGTATAATGAATAGAAGTGACACACTGCACTGTCTGGTATATGAATAGAAGTGACACTCCAGTATGGTATAATGAATAGAAGTGACACACTCCACTGTCTGGTATAATGAATAGAAGTGACACACTCCACTGTCTGGTATAATGAATAGAAGTGATACACTCCACTGTCTGGTATAATGAATAGAAGTGACACACTGCACTGTCTGGTATAATGAATAGAAGTGACACACTTCACTGTCTGGTATAATGAATAGAAGTGACACACTCTACTGTCTGGTATAATGATGAATAGAAGTGACACACTGCACTGTCTGGTATAATGAATAGAAGTGACACACTCTACTGCCTGGTATAATGAATAGAAGTGACACACTCCACTGTCTGGTATAATGAATAGAAGTGACACACTGCACTGTCTGGTATAATGAATAGAAGTGACACACTCCACTGTCTGGTATAATGAATAGAAGTGACACACTGCACTGTCTGGTATAATGAATAGAAGTGACACTCCAGTATGGTATAATGAATAGAAGTGACACACTCCACTGTCTGGTATAATGAATAGAAGTGACACACTTCACTGTCTGGTGAAATGAATAGAAGTGACACACTCCACTGTCTGGTATAATGAATAGAAGTGACACAATTCACTGTCTGGTGTAATGAATAGAAGTGACACACTTCACTGTCTGGTATAATGAATAGAAGTGACACACTTCACTGTCTGGTATAATGAATAGAAGTGACACACTTCACTGTCTGGTATAATAAATAGAAGTGACACACTTCACTGTCTGGTATAATGAATAGATGTGACACACTCCACTGTCTGGTATAATGAATAGATGTGACACACTCCACTGTCTGGTATAATGAATAGAAGTGACACACTTCACTGTCTGGTATAATGAATAGAAGTGACACACTCCACTGTCTGGTATAATGAATAGAAGTGACACACTTCACTGTCTGGTATAATGAATAGAAGTGACACACTCCACTGTCTGGTATAATGAATAGAAGTGACACACTTCATTGTCTGGTATAATGAATAGAAGTGACACACTCCAGTATGGTATAATGAATAGAAGTGACACACTCCACTTTCTGGTATAATGAATAGAAGTGACACACTTCACTGTCTGGTATAATGAATAGAAGTGACACACTTCACTGTCTGGTATAATGAATAGAAGTGACACACTTCACTGTCTGGTATAATGAATAGAAGTGACACACTTCACTGTCTGGTATAATGAATAGAAGTGACACACTCCACTGTCTGGTA
Organism: Meghimatium bilineatum; assembly: GCA_034231615.1. NCBI lineage: Eukaryota > Metazoa > Mollusca > Gastropoda > Stylommatophora > Philomycidae > Meghimatium > Meghimatium bilineatum. The sequence continues at coordinate 67,788,532 of CM067311.1, read as the reverse complement.
TAATGAATAGAAGTGACACACTTCACTGTCTGGTATAATGAATAGAAGTGACACGCTCCACTGTCTGGTATAATGAATAGAAGTGACACACTCCACTTTCTGGTATAATGAATAGAAGTGACACACTTCACTGTCTGGTATAATGAATAGAAGTGACACACTCCACTGTCTGGTATAATGAATAGAAGTGACACACTTCACTGTCTGGTATAATGAATAGAAGTGACACACTCCAGTATGGTATAATGAATAGAAGTGACACACTTCACTGTCTGGTATAATGAATAGAAGTGACACACTTCACTGTCTGGTATAATGAATAGAAGTGACACTCCAGTATGGTATAATGAATAGAAGTGACACACTTCACTGTCTGGTATAATGAATAGAAGTGACACTCCAGTATGGTATAATGAATAGAAGTGACACACTTCACTGTCTGGTATAATGAATAGAAGTGACACACTTCACTGTCTGGTATAATGAATAGAAGTGACACACTCCACTTTCTGGTATAATGAATAGAAGTGACACACTTCACTGTCTGGTATAATGAATAGAAGTGACACACTTCACTGTCTGGTATAATGAATAGAAGTGACACACTTCACTGTCTGGTATAATTAATAGAAGTGACACACTTCACTGTCTGGTATAATGAATAGAAGTGACACACTTCACTGTCTGGTATAATGAATAGATGTGACACACTCCACTGTCTGGTATAATGAATAGAAGTGACACACTTCACTGTCTGGTATAATGAATAGAAGTGACACACTCCACTGTCTGGTATAATGAATAGAAGTGACACACTTCACTGTCTGGTATAATGAATAGAAGTGACACTCCAGTATGGTATAATGAATAGAAGTGACACACTTCACTGTCTGGTATAATGAACAGAAGTGACACACTTCACTGTCTGGTATAATGAATAGAAGTGACACCCCAGTATGGTATAATGAATAGAAGTAACACACTTCACTGTCTGGTATAATGAACAGAAGTGACACACTTCACTGTCTGGTATAATGAATAGAAGTGACACACTTCACTGTCTGGTATAATGAATAGAAGTGACACACTCCACTGTCTGGTATAATGAATAGAAGTGACACACTTCACTGTCTGGTATAATGAATAGAAGTGACGCACTCCACTGTCTGGTATAATGAATAGAAGTGACACACTTCACTGTCTGGTATAATGAATAGAAGTGACACACTCATACTCCTGTATTATCAACATCAGCAATAATAAAAGTGTGTGTCAGTTGTGAAACAGTTTGTGTTTATGATGAATTTTGCAGTTGTGCAAAAGTTTGCATTTATGATGAATTATGCAGGGGCTGAGTGCTGACAATAATAGAACCAGCTACATTATCTCCCACAACCTTTGTGACACAGATCTACAGTAAGTATCTGTTTATCTATTGTCATTTTGATTTGTGCCATTAAGCATCGTGGTGTGCAAGTTGGAACTTTTGACAATTTGGGCCGCATTGGTTATTGTTGGCCCATGTCTCTGTTTGATTGTCTCTAACCATCTTGTTCTTGGTCTTCCTCATGCCATCTAGCCCGATCTTCCACTGTTGTATGCATGAAGGGCTGAAGGCATTGGTTCCATTCTCATGGTATGGCCAAGTCAGGTTTGCTGAATTTCAATGTAGTCTTCACTTAAGATGGTCTATTGTTTATGGTCTATATATTTCCTGATATCCTCATTTTTCCATCTGCCTCTTCTGGTGACATTTATAACTTTCCTCAAACATTTCATTTTACACACTGATTTTTTTGCTAGTCTTGTCAAGGACTATGTTTGATATTGGTAACACAAGAGTTTACACTAAATTATTCATAATATATCATGTTACATTGTCTCCCACAACCTGTGTGACACAGATCTACAGTCTGTCAGTCCTGTCAGACAGCTTACATTTTGTATGCATGGAATTGTTCTGTCTTCTCCTGTCAGACAGCTTGATGTTACATATCGTATATTTCCACATATATGCTGCAGTTTTGTATTGATGTAGAGGTTTCGGCTTATTTATGTGTACAATGCAAATATTTTTTTAATTAGAGGTAAAAACACAAGATAACATTGCCAGTACAGGAAAAAAACTTATGGTGCAAAAATCATTCAAATCCTGTCATGAGAAAATGCAATCACTATCTGAATTCTGAAACAGTTCATGAATTTCATCCTGTCATGGGAAAATGCAATCACCATCTGAATTCTGAAAGAGTTCATGAATTTCATCCTGTCATGGGAAAATGCAATCACCATCTGAATTCTGAAAGAGTTCATGAATTTCATCCTGTCATGGGAAAATGCAATCACCATCTGAATTCTGAAAGAGTTCATGAATTTCATCCTGTCATGGGAAAATGCAATCACCATCTGAATTCTGAAAGAGTTCATGAATTTCATCCTGTCATGGGAAAATGCAATCACCATCTGAATTCTGAAAGAGTTCATGAATTTCATCCTGTCATGGGAAAATGCAATCACCATCTGAATTCTGAAAGAGTTCATGAATTTCATCCTGTCATGGGAAAATGCAATCACCATCTGAATTCTGAAAGAGTTCATGAATTTCATCCTATCATGAGAATATGAGGTGGGTGGATATCATCAGTCTCTATCTCACTGTTTACCGGTAAGTGTATTGTCACCATCAGCATCATCCTCAAAGTTAGTGTCACCCTCACTTCCATCCATTGCAATACAGATAGAGCACATTGCAATACAGATAGAGCACATTTAGCGATTTCAATGATGTCAGCTTTTTTACATTGCAACCCTTCGTCACAGTATTATTGTGTATTTGTATATACAAACTATGTAGACACATCTAAATCTGATGTCGTGATCTATTAAATTCCGATTTGCTCAAAGTCTGTCTTTAAATGGTTTGTTAAGGGAGACATCTTGTGGCTGCAGGACAGAGATAAGTTCCCCAGGAATTACAGATAATTACAATCCCATTTCACTGCATCATTTCTTCACTTTCTCTATGAGATGTGCCCAAAACAAATCTCATACTAGAATAAACAGTTTTTTTATAGCCTTCCCCCCCCCCCCCCCCCCCACACTTTATCCAGCTATTCCTGGGTATGGCTTTCATCCATCCAACATGCACACCACTTAAGAATTCCCCCTCCCCCTTAGACAGTTTTGCGCTTTAAAAAAATAACAGGTGCAGTAAAACACAGGTTAATATAATCACTTCACTCAGACAAGATGGACAATACAAGTGTGGAAATAAACCATCAGTCATGCAACCTAGATCAACAGTAAAATGCTTTTGTCCAGTCATCTTTACAAAAACTGTCTTTCCACTCAGTGACTTGAAGGCAAATCAAAGCAGACAGGAATCTCATCCATATTAGACTTATATAGGGGATGCTATTTTGGATGCCACCATACCAGATCCATCTATAACTAGAGCCAGGCTCTTCACTGATCAGTTTGGGATTGCACTTTGAATGTCTTTGCTGATTGTATCTGATATTTGCCTAGCAAGATGTTGACCTGATCCATTCATTGACTAGGCTTCATAATGGCTGATGCTATCAATTGCCGCCAAGCCTTGCTGCAGAGAGGGTACTGAATAAATGAATGATTCATATATCTTGGAACACTTGGTACTGGTGGTCGCAGCTTTTATGAGGCTGGAAATGCCTCTGAAACAAAGGTCGCACTTAATTATTCATGATGTTGCATTTTATGTGAATACCAATAGGGTGGGGCAAATGTAAGAAATACCTTGCATCTTACCATTGCTAAAGTTTGTTATTTTCCTATTAGCAATATTTCACATGTCCCTTCATTCTTATAATGAACTGGATTCTACAGTATTATTGCCAGCATTATTTTTTTTTACATTGGTCTGTGCAGGGTTTCCAATTTTGGTCACATTTTGTAGTGTTAATCCTCAGATATGTATGGATAAGCTTATATTCCAAAATATCTCCTATAAAAAAAACAACTGTAGAACTCTTAAATAAACTGTCTGCTAACAATAAAGTGGATCCCTGCACACTGTGGAATTGCAGGAAATGAAGCAACTGACAGATTGGCAAAAGCAAGTGCAAAAAGGGATACATTCCAGCACAGAATATCACTGACTGAAGCGAAAACTCTCATCAAAAGAAAATACAAACATACATGAAGTCAAAACATGCAGTAACTTTCTACAGGACCCCATTCTAAAGCTAAGCAGGTCACAGCAAATCACAATTTTTAGACTCCACACAGGACACTGCAGACTACAATCACATTTCCACAAAATGAAGGCTATCAAAAATGACCAATGCCCATGTCAAAAGAGTCCCCAGACTCCAGAACACATTCTACAGACATGCCCACTGTTTGATGACGTGAGGACTAAAATATGGCCCCAAGAAACAGATCTGAAGGTAAAGCTGTGGTGCAACCATGGAGATCTCATGCTGATGACTGAATTCATGGAGGCGGCCCACCTTCCTGTATAGACTTATGAGCATAGGAAACTGATCACAGAAGGAGAAGAATAATATTCCAAAATATACGATATATGATCTAATCAAATGTTCTGCCTTCCTTTGTCAGACAGCTTAATGTTGCATGAAAATCGAAAATATGTACTCGCTGTGCAAAACTGAAATCCAATAGGTGAAGCTTCAAACAAGTGGGCATCATTCGGTTTGTAGTATACCAATGTGCTAAGACAGGTAGGTTGAACAGTGATATAAGGGCCACAGGACCCTTCCCATTTATGTTCCATAGGTATATCGATGATGGGATCGGTATCACTAACATGGCTGAGGCTGACCTATCTCGCTTCATTCAGTACATTGATAACTTTCACCCGGCCATCAAGTTTTCTTCTTCTTCTTTCGTTCACTTGAAACATGTCTATATCTGTAATTCTGTCTCCTTAATAAAACTCACTGTCTTTTGTAGTTCATACAGTGTCCCATAGAGCTTTGATTCCAGTGTTGTTTCCTCTGGCCAATATGTCTGCCTCAGCGTTTCATGCTCAGAACACTCTTGAAGTATATGTTTGGCACTCTGTGCTGCCTGTCCACATGTACACATGGCCGTGTTGCCAATCTTGAACTTTGTATACATGTGACTGCGGAGTCGGTTGTGTCCTGTTCTGAGACGTAGAAATATAACTTGTTCTGATCTATTCATAATGTGATAGTCATCTTGTGTTGGTTTTTGTGGCTTTCTTATTGACTTGATCATCTGTTTTTTCTGATGGTAGGTGTTTGGTATATCTGGTTGGTCTTCGGCAGCACCTTCCTTAGCCAGTTGGTCTGCTTTTTCCTTTCCTGGTATTCCACAGTGAGAGGGTATCCACTGCATGGTTACCCTATACTGGTAAGACAATTCGCTAAGTAGTTTTTTCAAGTCTATTAGTTTTCCAGACTGGAGAGCTTGAAGCACTGACCTTGCATCTGTCAGGAATACCACAGGCTGTAGGCCAGAGTTGGAGTTCAGCAGTTTTTTAGCTGCCACACTAATTGCCTGGATTTCTGCATCATAATTATTGCAGAATTTTCCTGTTGGTGTCCTGATTGTATCTCTAGGCTTGTGTGGATATTCTATATATACACCTGCACCTCCATTCCTCACAGCATTCTGTGCTGACCCATCTGTGTACACTCTGACCAATATATCTTGTGGATATTCCTCATCCAGGAAACTGAGTGTGACTGTCATTCGCTGCACACTGTTCTGTTCGTCCTCGCTTAGTATTCCTTTCACATGGGTCTGAATGTATATTGACATTCCATGCCTTTCACTCCACGGGGTTTGTTCTGGTACAGACCTTAAGGGGCTGTCAACTTCAGGTAGGTCTGTAAGTTGTCTAGGAGTCGTTTAGCTTGATGGATAAATCTGCTCCTTTTCAGTTGCCCCATTGCTAGATTTTGGAATCTTTCCTTCATTGGATGACTTGGCATACACTGAAACTTTTCTGCTTGAATTAGTACTTTTGTGTCTCTGCGTTCATCAAGTGTTTGCATTCTTCCCATTTTCTGCATCTCTGCTATGGGTGTTGATTTCATTGCTCCCAACATTATTCTAAGTGCCTGGTTTTGCACTTTATCTAGATCTTGTAATGTGGTGTTTGATGCAGGACACCACGCAGCTGAACCATATTCTAGGTGTGGTCTTATGCCTTGCTGGTAAACTTTACTGAGTATATTTCCACTGGCTCCCCATGTGGTTCCACTTAGTTTTCTCAGGATAGCTAACTTCCTCCTGGCTTTTGTTGTTGCTTTGTTTATGTGCTGCTTCCATGTCAGCTTATCATCAAAAGTAACTCCGAGGTATGTGGGTTGTTTGTCTTCTTTCAAGAGCTCTCCATCTATCTTGACATGACCAGCTTTTTGTTTTGGTGAGAGGGTAAAGAGTGTAGTGCTGCACTTATCTGTGTTAATGCTGAAGCACCATCTATTTGCCCATAAAATTAGGGCATTAATAGCTCTTTGTATTTGTTTAGTGGCCACTGTTGCATGTTCTTCCGTGCACCAGATCACCAGGTCGTCAGCATACATTGCCACTTTAATCCCGTGTGGTAGTTCAGCAACTAGGTCATTGATGTAAACCAAGAAAAGTGTGGGTGACAGGACTCCTCCTAGGAGGACTCCATGACGCAGTAGAACTTTCTTGCTCTTGCGACCATCTAATTGTACCCTGGCTCTTCTATTATGCAGGTATGCTTTTACCCATTTGTACATTCTTGAGCTAACCCTGCAATTTCGCAATTTCTTTAGGAGCCCTTCTTTCCGGACCTTATCAAACGCTTTCCTGAGGTCTATCCATGCTGCTAGTACCAGTTTCTTTTCTTGGAAGGCATCCTCAATCTCTTGGGAGATGTAGGTTGACTGATCTTCAGTAGAGTAGCACTGTCTGAAACCTGCTTGCTGTGATACCAGAAGGTTTTTACTTTCAAGGTACCACTGCATCCTAAGGTTGATAATGCGTTCCATTGTTTTACATAGACAGCTTGTGAGGCTGATGGGCCTGTAGTTGGAGACTGTGTTGCCATCTTTTCTTGATTTGAGGAGTGGTATCATTATTGCTTCTCTCTATGCCTGTGGTACATTACCTGTGGACCAGCTTGTGTTAAAGATCTGCAGTAGCTTTGCTCTTGCTGCAATTCCCAGGTTTCTAATCATTTCATTGGACACTCCATCAGCTCCAGGGGACTTTTTCATTTTCAGTTTGGATATTGCATGCTCCAGTTCTCTCATTGTGATTGGTGCCTCCATGACTTCAGGTATAGGTTCACCTTGTCCAATGTTTTGCTGGTTCTCTCGAATCTCCTGTTGTTTGTCTGGGCTGACTTTGACGTTATTGTCTTCTGCAAAGGAATCTGCAAAGTAATCAGCTGCATGTTTACCTGTTAAAATGTTTCTATCTTTATAAAGTGTGATCCTGGTATTTCTCCCTGTACCTTCATTATTTGGCCATCAAGTTCACATCTGAGATCTCTACCTCCCATGTGAACTTCCTGGACATATCTATCACTATTCAACCTACCTGTCTTAGCACATCGGTACACTACAAACCGACTGATGCTCTTAGCACATTGGTATACTACAAACCGACTGATGCTCTTAGCACATCGGTATACTACAAACCGACTGATGCTCTTAGCACATTGGTATACTACAAACCGACTGATGCTCTTAGCACATCGGTATACTACAAACCAACTGATGCTCTTAGCACATCGGTATACTACAAACCGACTGATGCTCTTAGCACATCGGTATACTACAAACCGAATGATGCTCTTAGCACATCGGTATACTACAAACCGAATGATACTCTTAGCACATCGGTATACTACAAACCGAATGATGCTCTTAGCACATCGGTATACTACAAACCGAATGATGCTCTTAGCACATCGGTATACTACAAACCGAATGATGCTCTTAGCACATCGGTATACTACAAACCGACTGATGTTCTTAGCACATCGGTATACTACAAACCGAATGATGCTCTTAGCACATCGGTACACTACAAACCGAATGATGCCCACAGTTTTCTTCTATATACCTCTTCTCTTCCTTCTGTCTGCCGGGATTCACTTCCATTCTCTCAACTTCTCCGGCGTCTGTGCAGTGCTGAGGATGACTTTCTCGATAAAGCCCACGAGATGATGGACATCTTCCGTTGCTGCTCATACCCTGACAGGGTCTTTCAGTGTGCCCTGTCTCGGGTGTGTAGCCTCTAACACTCAGAGGTCTTCTCCCTCTGACAGGGTCAAACTTGTCCTGACGTTCCACCCGCATAGCGCAGCTGTTCGTCATGTTCTTCTCCGACACCTTCCCCTACTCCAGTCTGATCCGGAGACATGGGAAGTGTTCTGTGCCCCCCCCTCTGGTTGCTTACAGACGTGACAAGAACCTCAGGGATTTACTTGTTTGGAGTCATCTTAGACCCGACGTCCCCTTTCATTCTGGTACTATCAGCTGCAATCGCCCTAGATGCTACACCTGTCCGTATGTTACCCAGACCCGGTCCGTCACATTCCCCAAGGATACCTTCTCCATTGTGGAAAGTTTCTCTTTTGTGTCCTGGAATGTCATCTATGCCATCATCTTCAAGCGCTGACATACATAGGTGAGACTGGTAGGAGGCTTGCTGACCATTTCTGTGAGCACCTACACAGTATCAAACACCATTCGGACTATCCTGTGGATGTTCATTTCAACAGCACAGGCCATCGGGGCGCTCAGGATATTCAGGTGACTGCCATCAAAGCATGCTTCTCCGACGACCGTACCTGGCTGGCGATTTAGAACCGCTATATATATGAATTCAGTACTCTGAAACCCTTGGGTATGAATGAGCACTTGACATATGTATAATATCAGGTTGTTCCGTCATCTCTCGGTCTTGTTTTGTCATGTATTCAGCTGTTTTTGTATACTTCCTATTTCTGTTCATTTCCTGTATGTTTCCTCATTTCCACCTTTAACCTCATTTCTATCATTTCGACCAACTTACTACATGTGAACGCAAATTGTGTCGTCCCTACTTGTTGTTTTCGATTTATATGTGTTTGTGATCCTTGATAAAGGCCTTTCGGTCGAAACGTAAATTTGTGTGTGTGTTTCGTACAATTAGCAAAATGTTATTACCTTGTTTGAAGCTTCACTTAATGTTGCATGCATGTTTTAATGAATTTTTCTGTCTTCCCTTGTCAGACAAACCATCTATGTGGAAATGGCCTGCAATCATTTGTTTGGTATTGGGAATGTGGCCATCGTTACACCTGAGGATGACAAGAAAACATTTACATTAACCCAGGCTGAATTGGCTGTGTTTAACCGTGATGTTTTCAACCTCATCCTGGACATAGAGACCTTACATGACATAGCAGAGGTGAGATCACTAGACCTTACATGACAGCCTAGGTGAGATCACTAGATGTTACATGACATAGCAGAGATGAGATCACTAGACCTTACATGACATAGCCAAAATGAGAACACTAGACCTTACATGACATAGACGAGGTGAGATCACTAGACTTTGCATGGCATAGTCAAGGTGAGGTCATTAGACGTTACATGACATAGACGAGGTGAGATCACTAGACCTGATCTGTAATAAAATATCTCTTTCATGTAGACACTAACATTGATGTAGAATAAAATATCATCTCTTTCATGTAGACACTATCATTGATGTAGAATAAAATATCATCAATTTCATGTAGACACTATCATTGATGTAGAATAAAATATCATCTCTTTCATGTAGACACTATCATTGATGTAGAATAAAATATCATCAATTTCATGTAGACACTATCATTGATGTAGAATAAAATGTCATTAGTTTGGTTGGTTGGTTGGTTGCTGATCCAGCGGTCCATGGGCTCATGCCCTTTAACCCAAAAATTTGCTGAGAAGTCTGGATTTTCAACTCACACAGAGCCAGAGAATAATTAATTATCATACCATCAGGAAATAAAATGTAATAGGTAATAAATCATAATAAATGATGTAGAATAAATTATCTTCTGTTTCATGTAGACACTTTCATTGTTGTATGTTAGAATGATATCTGTTTCATGGTTGACAAGTCTGAAATGTGGCATGTCTATCATCTTGTGTAGGAATTTCCTGAGGACAACCAGAGAGGATTCCAAGCATTGTATACAGTTAATGACATGATTAATAAACTTGATGTCAAAGACAGTAGTACCTATGCTCGGTTAGTTTACCTGTTTGTTCATAATTCCAGACCGTAGTATTTACACTCTGTCAGTTTATGTAAATTAGAAAAAAAAATATTGTTAAATAGCAGTTTTTTATGGAGCGATAACGGAATTGAAGTTTCTACCAAGATCATTATCAATATATGAACAAATACAGATTTGGAACCACAAAGTCAAGTGGAGACTACATGTCAGCCATGTAGAAGCTGACAGGTCAGGGAATCAAGCAGAGACTAAATGTCAGCCATGTGGAAGCTGGCAGGTCAGAGAATCAAGCAGAAACTACATGTCAGCCATGTGGAAGCTGACAGGTACGAGAATTGAGCGGAGACTACATGTCAGCCATGTAGAAGCTGACAGGTCAGAGAATCAAGCAGAGACTACATGTCAGCCATGTGGGAGCTGACAGGTCAGAGAATCAAGCAGCGACTACATGTCAGCCATGTCGAGGCTGACAGGTCAGAGAATCAAGCAGAGACTACATGTCAGCAATGTGGAAGCTGACAGGTAAGAGAATCAAGCAGAGACTAAATGTCACTCATGTGGTAGCTGACAGGTCAGAGAATCAAGCAGAGACTACATGTCAGCCATGTGGGAGCTGACAGGTCAGAGAATCAAGCAGCGACTACATGTCAGCCATGTGGAAGCTGACAGGTCAGAGAATGAAGCAGAGACTACATGTCAGCCATGTGGAAGCTGACAGTTATGGGAATCAAGCAGAGACTAAATGTCAGTCATGTGGGAGCTGAAAGGTATGGGAATGCAGTGAAAAGGTGATGAGAGATGAGAACGACAGGAATGTGAATGATTACTTGTTGTTACAGACTATTTGAATGGTTACTTGTTGTTACAGATTATCGGAATGGTTACTTGTTGTGAAAGTACAGTACAACAGGAAGATACAAAACAGAAAGCAAAATAAAACAAGGATAGTAAATTAAAATTAAAACTGTGTTATCTGAATCAGGTGCAGACTATCAGGCAGGTGATAGCTGGAGAAACAGACAGAAGTAATGCCAGGATGTAAATATTGTGATACATGCCTTCACAACAACACAATAAGTTAACATGCCTTCACAACAATATGAATAGATAGCATGTCTTCACAACAACATGAATAGATAGCATGTCTTCACAACAACATGATTATATAACATGCCTTCACAACAACATGAATAGATAGCATGTCTTCACAACAACATGAATAGATAGCATGTCTTCACAACAACATGATTATATAACATGCCTTCACAACAACATGAATAGATAGCATGCCTTCACAACAACATGAATAGATAGCATGTCTTCACAACAACATGATTATATAACATGCCTTCACAACAACATGAATAGATAGCATGCCTTCACAACAACATGATTAGATAACATGCCTTCACAACAACATGAATAGATAGCATGCCTTCACAACAACATGAATAGATAACATGCCTTCACAACAACATGAATAGATAACATGCTTTCACACCAAAATTAATAGATAACATGCCTTCACAACATGAATCCCCATCAAGGCCAGCACCTTGAAGTGGTGATGGGGCTTAGTTCAGCCATCAGGGGCTGGAAACTAAGACTGGTCAGCACTCCCACTCGAGCAGGACCATAGTCCAGCCCAAGTAAGCAGAGTGCTGAAGATGGAGGCAACCAGCCAAAAGGCGCACAGATAATCAGGATGCCACACACAAAACACAGTGGAAACATGTTTGCATCTATAAACAGTTATGGTGCCTGCCCTGCTACTGGAAGTCCTTCTCAATTGCCCTGAGAAGCCAGGAGGCAAGGGAATAGAGCTACTGGCCAAACAAACAAACGACCAATAAAAATAATGCACTGGAATGCTAAGGGTGTCAACAGTAAAAGAGATGGATACAGCAAAAAATTGGAACTTCATAATGTCCTAAGTGAAGAACAAGTTAATATATGCTGTATCCAAGAAACACACATCAGCAGCGACATAGCCTTCATAATCAGAGGCTACCAGTGCTACCGGTCTGACCGAAAGGACAGGCAAAAGGGTGGAATTCTGACACTTGTTAAAAACAATATTAGCGCCTGTCAGCTGGAGGTATATATGGAAGGGGCATAATACCAGATGCTCCACCTAAAAACAGACAGTGCAGAATTCCATCTCCTGAACTACAATTGCCCAAATGATAAACTATTGGCACTAGACACAATTCCAGATAAAGAGAGACTTATGGTGTGTGGTGACTTCAACAGCCACTCTCAGAGCTGGGGCTACGATCATATCGACAAGAGAGGTGAGGAACTTGAGAGATGGCAGGATGAAAATAATCTCATCCTTATTAACCAGCCAGCAGACTCACCAACCTTCTACTTGAGAGCATGGCACACCACCTCTACACCAGACCTGGCATTCCACTCACCAGGCCTGGAATGGAACATCACACGTGTTATTGGAAAACAGCTTGGGGGTAGTAACCACATACTAGTATTTCTGGAAATCCACAATGAATTTACCAAGGACAGCAGTCCTTGTTCTAGCTAAGGACATGAACTTGGACAAAGACATCAATAGAGCAGTGAGTGAATTTAATAGATGTATACTACATGCTACTAGTAAAACCATACCCAGGGGGGCACACAAAAACTACAAACCCTATTGGAATGATGAACTGGAAAAGCTGCAAAATGAGATGGAAACATCTAGGCAGCAGGCTGAGAACAGACCTAGCCAAGAACATCACAACAAATATCAGCAAACAAAGGCTAAATTTAAAAGGGCCAAGTTACAAGCCAGACGGAGCAGCTGGAAAGAAAAAAGAGAGTCGCTGAACCTAGAAAGAGATGCTAGGAAATTATGGAAACTTGTAAAACAACTAAATGATGAAGGTACAGGGAGAAATACCAGGATCACACTTTATAAAGATAGAAACATTTTAACAGGTAAACATGCAGCTGACTACTTTGCAGATTCCTTTGCAGAAGACAATAAGATCAAAGTCAGCCCAGACAAACAAGAGGTTTGAGAGAACCAGCAAAACATTGGACAAGGTGAACCTATACCTGAAGTCATGGAGGCACCAATCACAATGAGAGAACTGGAGCATGCAATATCCAAATTGAAAATGAAAAAGTCCCCTGGAGCTGATGGAGTGTCCAATGAAATGATTAGAAACCTGGTAACTGCAGCAAGAACAAAGCTACTGCAGATCTTTAACACAAGCTGGTCCACAGGTAATGTACCACAGGCGTGGAGAGAAGCAATAATGATACCACTCGTCAAATCAGGAAAAGATGGCAACACAGTCTCCAACTACAGGCCCATCAGCCTCACAAGCTGTCTATGCAAAACAATGGAACGCATTATCAATCTTAGGATGCAGTGGTACCTTGAAAGTGAAAACCTTCTGGTATCACAGCAAGCAGGTTTCAGACAGTGCTACTCTACTGAAGATCAAGCAACCTACCTCTCCCAAGAGATTGAGGATGGCTTCCAAGATAAGAAACTGGTACTAGCAGCTAGGGCCGGTCTTAGGCCATTGCAACCTATGTGGCCGCATTGGGCCCCACAATTCATAGGCCCATAAATTAATATTAGAATTTATTTTATTACCCTCTTCCCTACCCAGACTGGGCCCCGCACAATCCGTTTCGTATTGTGCCCTGCAATTGTTAGGGCCGGCCCTTCTAGCAGCATGGATAGACCTCAGGAAAGCATTTGATAAGGTCTGGAAAGAAGGGCTCCTAAAGAAATTGTGAAATTGCAGGGTTAACTCAAGAATGTACAAATGGGTAAAAGCATATCTGCATAATAGAAGAGCTGAAGACGGGATACTAGTGTACAGTTAGATGGTCGCTAGAGCAAGAAGGTCCTACTGCATCATGGAGTCCCCCAGGAAGAAGTCCTGTCACCCACACTTTTCTTCGTTTGCATCAATGACCTAGTTGTTGAACTACCACACAGGATCAAAGTGGCAATGTATGCTGACGACCTGGTGCACGGAATAACATGCGACAGTGGCCACTAAACAAATACAAAGAGCTATCGATGCCCTAACCTTATGGGCTAATAGATTGTGCGTCATCATTAACATAGATAAGTGCAGCACTGCACTCTTTACCCTCTCACCAAAACAAAAAGCTGGTCATAACAAGATAGATGGAAGTTAGCTATCCTGAGAAAACTAAGTGGAACCACATGGGGAGCCAGTGGGAATATACTCAGTAAAGTTTACCAGCATGGCATAAGACCACACCTGGAATATGGTTCAACTGCGTGGTGTCCTGCATCAAACACCACATTACATGATCTAGATAAAGTGCAAAACCAGGCACTTTGAATAATGTTGGGAGCAATGAAATCAACACCAATAGTAGAGATTCAGAAAATGGGAAGAATGCAAACACTTGGTGAACGCAGAGACACAACAGTACTAATTCAAGCAGAAATGTTTCAGTGTATGTCAAGTCATCCAATGAAGGAAAGATTCCAAAATCTAGCAATGGGGCAACTGAAAAGAAGCAGCTTTATCCATCAAGCTAAACGACTATGTAGACAACTTACAGACCTACCTGAAGTTAACAGCCCCTTAAGGTCTGTACCAGAACAAACCCTGTGGAGTGAAAGCCATGGGATGCCAATATACATTCAGACCCATGTGAAAGGAATACTAAGCGAGGACGAACAGAACAGTGTGCAGCGAAGGACAGTCACCCTCAGTTTCCTGGATGAGGAATATCCACAAGATATATGGGTCAGAATATACACAGATGGGTCAGCACAGAATGCTGTGAGGAATGGAGGTGCAGGTGTATATATAGAATATCCACACAAGCCTAGAGATACAATCAGAACACCAACAGGAAAATTCTGCTATAATTATGATGCAGAAATCCAGGCAATTAGTGTGGCAGCTAAAAAACCACTGAACTCCAACTCTGGCCTACAGCCTGTGGTATTCCTGACAGATGCAAGGTCAGTGCTTCAAGCTCTCCTGTCTGGAAAACTAATAGACTTGAAAAAACTAATTAGCGAATTGTCTTACCAGTATAGGGTAACCATGCAGTGGATACCCTGTCACTGTGGAAACGGGGTGCAAAGGGAACGCATTGCTCTAGGCGGACCCAGGGTTAGCAGATAACCAAGATCCCAAATGTACCTCCACGCGGTGCACCCTGGAAACAGAAATACAGCAGCTCGAGCTGATTCTGGCCGAGCTGATTCTCATTTGGGGATCGTGTCAGAGAATGTGGAGGGAGCAGATGGAAAGAGATTTGACTGCACAAGAAACAGACAATATCTCCGACACCACCAGCATTACCACATACAGCGACACTGTCGACATACAGTGAAGCTAGTCAGTCCAGTCCGAACATTGGAGGGGCGGCCAATGTAAAATGCACGTAAAGGTAGATGCGTGGCGAGAGACAAATAGATTTCATACCGAGTACAATGAAACAATGAAAGGGCAGAACAGCGCTAGAGGGCACCGCGAACTGCAAATAGAAAATGAAAAGTTCCTAGGAAAGGGGAACTACAAGCTTCGTCAGCTCGAGTCGAGCTCCTAGTTACCTGTGTTCCTTACAGGCAGAGACCCAGACCCATTCATTGGCGTTTGGTAAAGCAAATCCAACTCTAATGTCGAGCCTTCCTAAACCGGAAATATGCTCGCGAAGAGAAAGGGTTCCGTACTCGATACGCTCAGGCACAAAAGGGACAACGATTTAACCCTGGCCCAACTCTACTGTCAGGTTTTCCTACACCGGAAATACACTTGAAGAGAGAAAGGGTTCAGTACCTGATGGGCACAGGCACAGCACGTCCAATTACACGAGGCAAGTTCATAGACAGTGGAACACCTCGTACGAGCCAGACGAGAGGAAAAAAATCGTCTGGGCGAAGAGTCGCCACTACGCATCAATCAATCAATAAACCCATAACCCTTCAGGGTCGTAGGGGTACCACATTGGATGCTTCAGCACACAGAGTCCTCCAGCGAATTCTATCGTCAGCGATGCGGATGAGTGTGGAAATATCTAGCCCTGTCCATTCCTTGATGTTGTCTGTCCATGTCTTTATTTGTCCTCCTCTGCTTCTTCCACCCTCGACAGTTCCCTGCAGTATTGTTTTTGACAAGGAATCGTGCCTGCATACATGTCCGAACCATGCTAGTTTTCGTCGTTTCACTATTGAAAGCAATGGCTCCTGGACACCTGCACACATCTCTACTTTATTTCTTACGTACACATTGGTCTTATGTTCCCTATAGGAAATTCGTAGAATTCTTCTGTAGCATTTATACTCGAAAGCCTGTAATCTTCTCTCCATGTCCGCAGTGAGTGTCCAACTCTCACAACCATACAACACAACAGAAAGCACCAGCGACCTATACAGTTTGATTTTCACTCCAACACTGATGTTGCTTTTCCAAATCACAGTTAGCCTTGACAATGACGCTAAAGCCATCTCCAGCCTTATTTTTAGTTCTGCTTTGCATTTACCATCGCTGCATATACTGGATCCGAGGTATTTGAAGGTATTCACCTCTTCAAGCTTGTGTCCATTTATCATGATATTAGTCTGGTTTTCTGTGTCTCTGCTGTTTACCAAAATTTTGCTCTTATCTGAATTGATTTCCATTCCTTACTTGCTGGTAACTTTTTCTAACTTTGATGTTAATTCTTGCAATGATTGTTCTGACCCAGCTATAAGATCAATATCATCAGCGAAACGCAAGTTGCAAATAGGGTGACCTCCGATCGATATAGACGTGTTGTAGTCATGCAATGTTTCTTGTATGATGTGCTCTAAGTATATGTTAAAAAGTACTGGGGACATTACGCATCCCTGTCGAACTCCCACAGTTGTTTTGAAGAACTCTCCAATTGTATTGTGTGACAAGACAGCACTATTTGCATTTTCGTACAGAGCTTCAATAATGTCTATAATTGTGGTGTCAAAATTAAATTTCCTTAGTATGTGCCACAGACCATCATGCCAAACACGATCAAAGGCCTTTGTAAAGTCAATGAAGTTGTGGTATAAATCACGTTGGTGTTGAATATGTTTTTCGATTAGTGTTCGGATGTTAAATATTTGTTCAACGGTGCTTCTGTTTGCTCTGAAGCCAGCTTGTTCTTCTGCAATTATTTCTTCCGACTTGTGTTTTATTCTGTTAAGTAGTATTTTGAGCATCACTTTACTGGGGTGTGTTATAAGGCTAATTGTTCTGTAATTTGTACACACTTTCAAATTTCCTTTCTTGGGAATTGGTATTATTAGTGATTGTGTCCACTCAGTGGGCCATTGTTTTGTGTTCCATATATTTTGGCATATTTTGGTCATAATATTTACCACATTAATGCCCCCGTATTTCAACAATTCTGCTGGAATGTTGTCTATACCAGGTGACTTCCCTCCTTTCAATGTTCGTATGGCCTCTTTTATTTCATCTACTAGAATTTCTGCATTTCACTACGCATGCCTGGAGACAGATATAGAGGCTGTCACAGGCTAAAGGTAGCCCACCCGAATTGTCAAGGCATGCCGAAATCGGATGTGCTAGGCCTACAAGGCGCATAACGGTGGCACAACGTAATCACGCTCCCGGCGGAAATCGCACGGATATCCGTGATGGTTACAATGGCGAACGCAAAACAAACAAACAAACTGTGGAATACCAGGAAATGAAAAAGCAGACCAACTGGCTAAGGAAGGTGTTGCCGAAGACCAACCAGATATACCAATCACCTACCATCAGAAAATACAAATGATCAAGTCAATAAGAAAGCCACAAACACCAACACAAGATGACTATCATATTATGAACAGACCAGAACAAGTTATAATTCTACGTCTCAGAACAGGACACAACCGACTCCGCAGTCACATATATACAAAGTTCAAGATTGGCAACACGGCCATGTGTACATGTGGACAGGCAGCACAGAGTGCCAAACATATACTTCAAGAGTGTTCTGAGCATGAAATGCTGAGGCAGACATATTGGCCAGAGGAAACAACACTGGAATCAAAACTCTATGGGACACTGTATGAACTACAAAAGACAGTGAGTTTTATTCAGGAGACAGAATTACAGATATAGACATGTTTCAAGTGAACGAAAGAAGAAGAAGAAGATAACATGCCTTAACAATGACATGAATAGATAACATGCCTTCATAATAACACAAATAGATAACATGCCTTCACAATGACACAAATAGATAACATGCCTTCATAATAACACAAATATATAACATGCCTTCACAATGACACAAATAGAAAATGTCTTAACAACATGATTAGATAACATTTCTTCACAACAGCATGACTAGATAACATACGTTCACAACTGGAAGTGCTTCTCAAATGTTCCAATGATCTAGGAGGCTTGAAAACAGAGCAAGTCATCACACTCAGAGACTATTGAGAATAATACAATGAAATACTGAATGTAAACACCTTTCAACAGATTTCTTCAACAGGACATTATGAACATGTCCAGAATTGTGACAGCAAGTGTACATCACATAGCTTCTTGCAAGAAACACTCATCTCAGCCAGGATTTAAACCTGGAGAATAAGAGATTGTCAGTTGTCATAAATTATCTCTTTGTCAGATTGTCTCATTTTAAAAATTGTCTAATTTGTCAGATTGTCCCTTTTCTCATCAATGTAAAGTGTATCATTATTGTATCTTTTACTGTCTCTTCTCTCATCAATGTAAAGTGTGTCATTATTGTATCTTTTACTGTCTCTTCTCTCATCAATGTAAAGTGTATCATAGTATCTTTTACTGTCTCTTCTCTCATCAATGTAAAGTGTGTCATTATTGTATCTTTTACTGTCTCTTCTCTCATGAATGTAAAGTGTATCATAGTATCTTTTACTGTCTCTTCTCTCATGAATGTAAAGTGTATCATAGTATCTTTTACTGTCTCTTCTCTCATCAATGTAAAGTGTATCATTATTGTATCTTTTACTGTCTCTTCTCTCATCAATGTAAAGTGTATCATAGTATCTTTTACTGTCTCTTCTCTCATCAATGTAAAGTGTGTCATTATTGTATCTTTTACTGTCTCTTCTCTCATCAATGTAAAGTGTGTCATTATTGTATCTTTTACTGTCTCTTCTCTCATCAATGTAAAGTGTATCATAGTATCTTTTACTGTCTCTTCTCTCATGAATGTAAAGTGTATCATTATTGTATCTTTTACTGTCTCTTCTCTCATCAATGTAAAGTGTGTCATTTTTGTATCTTTTACTGTCTTGTTCTCTTTCTCCTTTTCCATTATTTCTACCCTTGAGAGAATGTTAATGTTATATGCTAATGTTATATTGAGAATGTTACATTTTTGCATATGTTGTTAAACTTCTGTGACAGGGCCAGAGAGATTGCCCAGAATTTTTTCCAGCAGAGAAATGGACAGAGCCAACACACACTGTTTGCTATGGGACATGCTCATATTGATACTGGTACTTTTAATATATCTATTCTCTCTCTCTTTCTCTCTATCTCTGTTGTTTTTGATTTTCTTAGTTACTGAGATTACATTGAAATTAAATTTTTTCATCCCCTTTCTGATCTGGGAAATAAAGACCGCTCATTGCTGGTCTCTAGTTTATGTGTCTTGAAGATTGGTGTAATGTGCGGGTCTAGTTTATGTGACATTAAGACAAGTGCTCTAGTTCATATGACATGAAGATAAGTTTGATGTACTGGTCTCTAGTTTATGTCACATGATGACAGGTGTGATGTACTGGTCTCTAGTTTATGTCACATGATGACAGGTGTGATGTACTGGTCTCTAGTTTATGTCACATGATGACAGGTGTGATGTACTGGTCTCTAGTTTATGTGACATGAAGATAGGTGTGATGTACTGGTCTCTAGTTTATGTGACATGAAAACAGGTGTGATGTACTGGTCTCTATTTTATGTGACATGAAGATATGTGCTCTAGTTAAGTGACATGAAAAAAGGTATGATGTACTGGTCTCTAGTTTATATGTCATGAAGACAGCTGTGATGTGCTGGTCACTCATTTATGTGACATGAAGATAGGTGTGATGTACTGGTCTCTAGTTTATGTGACACGAAAACAGGTGTGATGGGCTGGTCTCTAGGTTCTTTAGTTTATGTGACATGAAGACAGGTGTGATGTATTGGTTTCTTGTTTATGTGACATGAAGATAGGTGTGATGTGTTGGTCTCTAGTTTATGTGACATAAAGGCAGGTGCTCTAGTTTATGTGACATAAAGACAGGTGCTCTAGTTTATGTGACATGAAGACAGGTGTGATGTACTGGTCTCTAGTTTATGTGACATGAAGACAGGTATGATGTACTGATCTCTAGTGTATGTGACATGAAGACAGGTATGATGTATTGGTCTTTAGTTTTTCTATCATGAAGACAGGTATGATGTACTGATCTCTAGTGTATGTGACATGAAGACAGGTGTGTTTACTTGTCAACCGTATGAAAAACAAGTGTACAAAATAGAAATAAAAATCTGTACACACTAAATCTAATGGAATTAGAAGCAGAATTGTCTTGTGTTGTTGTCATAGAATTCATCTATCTTAAGAGAGGCAGTAGTTTCTAGACATAGTTTAGCTATATATCATGTTGCAGTTCTCGGCAAGAGTCAGTAGTTTCTAGATATAGTTTAGCTATATATCATGTTGCTGTTCGGGGCAAGAGTCAGTAGTTTCTAGACATAGTTTAGCTATATATCATGTTGCTGTTCGGGGCAGGAGTCAGCAATTTCTAGACATAGTTTAGCTATATATCATGTTGCTGTTCGGGGCAGGAGTCAGCAGTTTCTAGACATAGTTTAACTATATATCATGTTGCTG
The DNA here is from genome assembly GCA_034231615.1 of Meghimatium bilineatum. Classification (NCBI taxonomy): domain Eukaryota; kingdom Metazoa; phylum Mollusca; class Gastropoda; order Stylommatophora; family Philomycidae; genus Meghimatium; species Meghimatium bilineatum. The sequence continues at coordinate 67,767,441 of CM067311.1, read as the reverse complement.
TTCTCGGCAAGAGTCAGTAGTTTCTAGACATAGTTTAGCTATATATCATGTTGCTGTTCTCGGCAAGAGTCAGCAGTTTCTAGACATAGTTTAGCTATATATCATGTTGCTGTTCGAGGCATGAGTCAGCAGTTTCTAGACATAGTTTAACTATATATCATGTTGCTGTTCTCGGCAAGAGTCAGTAGTTTCTAGACATAGTTTAGCTATATATCATGTTGCTGTTCTCGGCAAGAGTCAGTAGTTTCTAGACATAGTTTAGCTATATATCATGTTGCTGTTCTCGGCAAGTCAATAGTTTCTAGACATAGTTTAGCTTTATAACCTTCATTGCTGCTAAGCCTTTGCCTGCCCTTATGATAACGTGGTCAACATGTTCCCTGAAACCCAGTCTTCTGTAAAAAAAAAAACACACACAGATATCTCATTGCGCCTTGTTTAAGTTTTAAGTTACTGGAGTGCAAGAATTTGATATTGTGTCAGTGTTTATACAACTACACATAATACTGTGAAGCATGCACCTTGTTTGAGTTTTAAGCTACTGGAGTGGTAGAATGTGCTATAAGAATAGACTGTCTATCAGATCAAACACAGCAAATCCAACAGCCTTCTCATATTCATACTTCATTAATACAGTTAATAAATAAAAATAAAAATACCTTATTGCGTATGCATCAGTAAATTAAGACACTTTAGAAAAAGACACTGCAGATCATAAATTCCAGTCAATGAACAGTAGCAGCGACATTTAAGCCTCAGAGCCTGTCGCAGTTAGAACAGAAACAAAGAAATGGGATACCAGATGATAGTCTGCAGATTCACTGTGACCATTTAAGTAATGCTGCATACAGATATGTTCGAACAATTTAGCTATCTGATTTCAATGAAAATCCCCAGCACAAATTCATTTACAGAAATTGAGGAAGTTGACAGTCAAGCATTAGATGAGTCAAGCTCTAATTAAAAATATGACATTGAGCTTAAGCCCAAGTTTAAGAAATAAAACCAAGAATTTTGGTTACAGAAGGAAATTTACGATCGTTATCCAACACTTTTTAGAATTGTAAAATATTTGCTTATTGGTTTTCTCACATCATATTTGGTGGAACATTGGTTTAGCGCAATCGTTAGACTACTTTCACAAAGAAATCAACTGCTTGTTTGGTGGTTTAGCGCAGTCGTTAGACTACTTTCACAAGGAAATCAACTGCTTGTTTGGTGGTTTAGCGCAATCGTTACACTACTTTCACAAGGAAATCAACTGCTTGTTTGGTGGTTTAGCGCAGTCGTTAGACTACTTTCACAAGGAAATCAACTGCTTGTATGGTGGTATAACGCAGTCGTTACACTACTTTCACAATGAAATCAACTGCTTGTTTGGTGGTTTAGCGCAGTCGTTAGACTACTTTCACAAGGAAATCAACTGCATATTTGGTGGTATAGCGCAGTCGTTAGACTACTTTCACAAGGAAATCAACTGCATATTTGGTGGTTTAGCGCAGTCGTTACACTACTTTCACAAGGAAATCAACTGCTTGTTTGGTGGTTTAGCGCAGTCGTTAGACTACTTTCACAAGGAAATCAACTGCATATTTGGTGGTTTAGCGCAGTCGTTAGACTACTTTCACAAGGAAATCAACTGCTTGTTTGGTTGTTTAGCGCAGTCGTTAGACTACTTTCACAAGGAAATCAACTGCTTGTATGGTGGTTTAGCGCAGTCGTTACACTACTTTCACAAGGAAATCAACTGCTTGTTTGGTGGTTTAGCGCAGTCGTTAGACTACTTTCACAAGGAAATCAACTGCTTGTTTGGTGGTTTAGCGCAGTCGTTAGACTACTTTCACAAGGAAATCAACTGCTTGTTTGGTGGTTTAGCGCAGTCGTTAGACTACTTTCACAAGGACATCAACTGCATATTTGGTGGTTTAGCGCAGTCGTTAGACTACTTTCACAAGGAAATCAACTGCATATTTGGTGGTTTAGCGCAGTCGCTACACTACTTTCACAAGGAAATCAACTGCATATGTGGTGGTTTAGCGCAGTCGTTACACTACTTTCACAAGGAAATCAACTGCATATGTGGTGGTTTAGCGCAGTCATTAGACTACTTTCACAAGGAAATCAACTGCTTGTTTGGTGGTTTAGCGCAATCGTTACACTACTTTCACAAGGAAATCAACTGCTTGTTTGGTGGTTTAGCGCAGTCGTTAGACTACTTTCACAAGGAAATCAACTGCTTGTATGGTGGTTTAGTGCAGTCGTTACACTACTTTCACAAGGAAATCAACTGCTTGTTTGGTGGTTTAGCGCAGTCGTTAGACTACTTTCACAAGGAAATCAACTGCTTGTTTGGTGGTTTAGCGCAGTCGTTACACTACTTTCACAAGGAAATCAACTGCTTGTTTGGTGGTTTAGCGCAATCGTTACACTACTTTCACAAGGAAATCAACTGCTTGTTTGGTGGTTTAGCGCAGTCGTTAGACTACTTTCACAAGGAAATCAACTGCTTGTATGGTGGTTTAGCGCAGTCGTTACACTACTTTCACAAGGAAATCAACTGCTTGTTTGGTGGTTTAGCGCAATCGTTACACTACTTTCACAAGGAAATCAACTGCTTGTTTGGTGGTTTAGCGCAGTCGTTAGACTACTTTCACAAGGAAATCAACTGCTTGTATGGTGGTTTAGCGCAGTCGTTACACTACTTTCACAAGGAAATCAACTGCATGTTGCTCAGTGTAGTGGTTTAAGATTGTTATTAAGTGAGTTTCAACCAGACTTTGATAAACTGATTTCACTTCATCAAGTTCAGCCTTGAGACACTGAGTATTTTCTGAGCAACAGTGAGTACAACATGACATTTATATATTGTCAGCATGACAATAATCAATTCAGTTGAAGCATTCAAAGATTAGAAAACTGCTAGATAATCTTAACATTATTGGGGAAGATCTAAGAATAGTCAGAAATATGTATTTGAAACAAACAGCTGCGATGAGAGTTAACAACACTATAGGTAGATTTCAAAAGATAGAAATGGGTGTCAGGCAAAGTTGTGTAATGTCACCAAACCTTTTCTCCAAGTTTACAGAATACATTATGTGAAATATAGAAGATATGCCAGGAACAAAAGTGGGAGGATGCAATATAAATAACTTGAGATATGCTGATGACGCAGTATTGATCGCAGGAAGCGAACAAGAACTACAAGCCCTATTAGATAAAGTAGACCCCATCGAGGCCAACTCCTTGACATGGAGATGGGGCTTAGTCCAGCCAACAGAGGCTGGAAACTAACATTGGTCGGGCCAACCCAATATCGAGCAGGGTCACAATCCTGCCCAAGCAAGCACAGGTGCTGAAGTCAGATGCCAGGCCGAGAGGTGCACCAGCAACCATGGCATCATGCAAACCGAATAGATGAAATGTCTGCATGACAAAATTATAAAAATCGTAATGGTGCTCGCCCTGTGAAGTTCCCCCAGGCAGGAGCAGTGCCGGATTCTGAACCTCAACAGAATCCACCTCCAGCTACTGGAGGTCCCTCTAGTCTACCTCATGGAGCCAGGAGACAGAAGAGGAAAGCTACTGGTCAACCAGACAGGACAAAAACCCCTCTGAGTATTATGCACTGGAATGCAGAGGGAGTTAGAAATTTAAAAAACCGAACTAGAAAACACCTTGCGCCAGAAAGAAATTAGTATTTGCTGCATACAGGAAACCCATCTCAACAAAAAAATAACATTCAAAATACGAGGGTACCAATGCTTTAGAGTAGACAGGAAAGATCGGAGGAAAGGCGGCATACTAACTCTAGTCAAGGATAACATCAACGCCATAGAAACGAAAACACAAGAAGAAGGTGCAGAATACTAGATGATTCATATAAAAGATAACTCCCTTGAACTGGACATACTAAATTTCTACTGCCCAAATGACATCCCACTAAACATGACCAGTATTAACATCCCGAACAAACACTTTCTGACAGTGGGAGACTTTAATAGCAACTCTAAAGCTGGGGATATAACAATTTAGACAGAAGGGGAGAAGAGATAGAAAGTTGGCAAGATGATAACAACCTAATCCTCCTGAACAATCCACAGGATCCACCAACTTTCTACTCAAGAAGATGGCATAGCACCTCAACCCCAGACCTGGCATTCTGCACCTCAGAACTTGCTGGAATAATGGAAAGAACAATAGGCGAACAACTTGGTGGCAGTGATCACCAAAGTGAACAAATCAACAATTACAAGACCAACTAAGCCAAGATGGAACTACAAGAAAGCAAACTGGCACATATATAAATATAGAGCAAACCTACTTACAAAAGACATAAAATTAACAGCCAGAGACATCAACACTATTATCATGGAGTTTAATAAAGCAACCATCACAACAGAACCACATCCCTCTAAAAAAAACCAAAGCAAAGTTCACTAAAGAAAAGATAGAAACACAGAGAAGAAGCTGGAGAAAAAACTTAAAAAATAAATTTTGAAAAGGAAGGGAGAAAGTTGTGGAAACTAACCAAGCAAATAAATGATGATAGCAATACCCAGCGACAAAAAATTACATTGGAGGATTCAGGCAAACTCCACTGTGGCAGACAAGCTTGCGGAATCTTACAGAAAAGAAAGCACAATTACCATCAATACATGTAGACAACGAAGCATTCATCAAGAAATGAACAATGATAAGAACACAAACTGCCCAGACGTCATGTCCAAACTATTAACAGTAGAAGAATTAAAGGCATATATAGGGAAATTAAAGGATAGAAAATCACCAGGACCGGACGGTGTCACCAATGAAATGCTTATGAACCTAGGAAGGCAGCAATGTACAAATTACTACAGATATACAACTATAGTTGGGAAACAGGCAATGTACCACAGTCGTGGAGAGAAGCATTTATGTGTCCTATTATTAAAAAAGGCAAGGACAAACAGAAGGCAGACAGTTATAGACCAATAAGTCTAATGAGTTGTGTCTGCAAAGGAAAGGATGGTCAACAGAAGACTAAAGTGGTACCTGGAATCAGAGAAGCTATTGGTGCCAGAACAAGCTGGATTTAGAGAGTGTAACAGCACAGAAGACCAAATAACATTCCTGTCACAGATCATAGAAGATGCATTTTAAAAAAAATAAGAAAATAAAAAAGTTTTCACCCTATGGATAGATCTTCAAAAAGCTTTCAACAAGGTCTGGAAAGATGGACTGATAATAAATCTGCAAAGAAACAGAGTTGGGGGCAACATAAGCAAGTGGATCCGTTCCTTCCTACACAATAGGAAAGCAAAAGTCACCATGGAAGGATACAACAGCATAAAATTTCTTCTAAAATATGAGTTCTTCAAGTCTCAGTATTGTCTCCAACTCTGTTTCTTGTTTTCATAGATGATATAATTTGTGAATTACCACAAGGTGTAAGAGCTGCAATGTATGCTGATGACTTGGTGGTGTGGTGTGTAGAAGAACATCTAAAGATTGCCAACAAAAAAATACAAAAGGCAGCAGACAACATAGCAGTATGGGCAGATAAATGGATGGTAAAGATAAATGCTGAAAAGTCTTCAACAACACTCTTCCTACTCTCAAATAAGGACAAAGCAGGAGAGATAAAACTCGGAAATGTACATATCCAAACAGAAGACGAGCTGGTGTACTTGGGCACTATGCTAGATAAGAGTCTAACATGGAGGCCTCACATTGAGAAAATAGAAGCAAAGGCCAGAAAGAAACTTGCCTTCCTGAGGAAATTGGCAGGAACAAACTGGGGGGCCAATGAGGCAACTTTAAAGAAGGTATATACTGGTGCAATTAGACCAGTACTAGAATATGGATCAACAGCATGGACTTCAGCAGCCAACTCTCATCTACAAGCCCTGAACAAAGTACAAAATCAAGCACTTCGCCTTATCACAGGTGCCATGAAGACCTCTCCCATAAATGAAATGGAAAAAAGTACAGGCATCACCCCCTTATCATACAGGCGAGACACTAAGACCATGGTACATGCAGAAAAGTACAAGAGCATGCCAGCACATCCAATTAAGGCCAGATACAGTGACCTAGCTAGTGGAAGACTGAAGAGGAGCAGTTTTATACACCAATCCAAAAAACTAAATAGAAAATATAAAGAAGAACTACCAGACATAACAAAAGAGATATCACCAACACTTTTTCCAGTTCCGTGATAGCAATACCCAAATCTCACTATCAGAACCACCATAAACAACTACCACACTATGATAGAACTGAATAATCTTCAAAAGAAAACAATAGTATGCAACATGAATGAAGATATATACCCCAGAGAAGCATGGATACAAGTATATACAGACGGATCAGCAATGAAGAATGGAGGTGCTGGCATGTACATAAAATATCCAGAAAATGAAAATGAATCCACATGTTCACCAACTGGAATATTCTGCTCCAACTGCTCTGCAGAAGTACAGGCTTTAAACGTGGCTGCAGAAATAATTAAAAACACAACAAGCCAATGCCAGCAGGTGGTATTTCTTACTGATGCTATGTCTGTCCTACAAGCCCTTGACAGCGATAAGCTGCCAGACCTGAAGAAATCCATGCGAGAAGTGAGCATCCGAAGAAGGGTAGTACTACAGTGGATACCATCCCACTGTGGCATACCAGGAAATGAAGAGGCAGACAGATTGGCAAAAGATGGAGCAACACAGAAACAAAAAGACCAAGAAATCACCTACCAAGAAAAGAAGACCCTCATCAAAGCCATCAGGAAAGTCGATCACCCAAAAGACAATTACCACTATCTCAACATTATTATTATCTTCCGCCTTAGAACAGGACACAACAGATTAAACAGCCACTTAAATAGGCTAAGATTGATCCCATCACCACTGTGCCCTTGTGGGCAGGCAGCACAGACCACTGAACATATCCTTCAAGACTGCAATACACTAAACCAATTAAGGGAAGAACACTGGCCCACAGAGATGGATATCCACAGAAAGATGTATGGGAGCACTGAGGAGCTTTCAAATACAGCAGCATTTATTAAGAAAACAGGACTTGCTGTGTAGACATGTCAAACTCCGAGCGAGAAGAAGAAGAAGATAAAGTAGTGAAAGAAAGTGAAAACAAAGGCCTCAGTTTAAACAAGAAGAAAACAGAAATTATGGTTGTATCAAAAAGACATAGATGTCAAATGTCTTAGAATTTATATATTGATTTTTTGGTTGTTGTGTCTTAGAAAGATGTCAAATGTCTTAGAGAATTAATCTATTGATTTTTGGATTGTCTCGTCTTTCAGCCTGGTTGTGGCCTTATGCAGAGACTATCAGGAAATGTGCAAGATCATGGTCATGTACGCTTCGATTGATGGAGCGATACCCAAACTTCATCTTTACCTGCTCACAGGTGACATATACCTACATCTGGTTTATTTTCTCTTTGTGTATCTGTTTGCAAGATCAATTCAAGAAAGTCAAATTTAGATTTTCCCACGCATAAGCATTTCACAAGTTGAAGAACATCATATGTAATATATCTTTATCAATTGAGGTGAGAAGGAGAATTCTTAGAAGCTACAGAAAATGAATTCTGATATAAGCAAGTGAATCTTGAACAATTAGCAAAATAGTGAGAAATTATATTGAGGCAGCAGAGATGTACCGTAGTATAGTAAATATCTCAGGAATATCAGTGGGAGGACATAACATAAATAATTTGAGATATGCGGATGACACTGTTCTGATTGCAAAAATTGAGGAAGACTGTCAAGATTTAATTAATGTAGTACCGGGTAGTCACAAAAAGTAAAAAGAAAGGCCTCTTCCTAAATATCAAGAAAACAGAAGTAATGGTTATTTCAAAGAAACAAAATAACACACCTTGCAAGATCAAAGTGAATGATATAGTATTAAAACAGGTCCACCAATTCAAATATTTAGGTACAATGATTACAGCAGATGGATGGAAGAAGTTCAACAGAAATAAGATGCAGAATAGGACAGGCAAAAACAACATTAGGAAAAATGAAAAATATACTGTGTAATATGACCTTGTCATTAGAGGTGAGAAAGAGAGTTTTTCTGTGCTAAATAACTCCTATACTAACATATGGGTGCGAATCTTGGACAATAAACAAACTGGAAAGTGGGAAATTAGGCAACAGAGATGTAGTTCTACAGAAGAATGCTGAGAATACCATGGACTACCAAAAAAACTAATGTAGAGGTGTTAAAAGAGTCAAATGCGAAACGGATCTTAATCAACAATATAAGAAAAAGGCAATCTTTTTTTGGCCACTTCATGAGACAGGCAGGTTTAGAGAACATAGTCACAACAGGCAAAATTGAAGGCAACAGAGACAGAGTGTGACAACATGAGAAAATATTAGACAGTTTGACAACCTGGCATGGCAAGGAAACAATAACGACTTTGATACACAATACTGCGGACAGAGATCTGTGGAGAGCCATGACCGCCTATGCCAGCCGGCATGGCACCTGATGATGATGATGAGAGATGTGGTTTTATAGAAGAATGTTAAGAACACCATGGTCAAATAAAAAGTGTAATGAAGATATCTTGAAAGAAGTTAATTCAGAATGAAAGCTGCTCACTAGAATTAGAAAGGCACAACATTTTGTGGACATCATGAGTAGAGGAAACATGAAACATATCGTGCAACCAAGAAAGTTGATGAGCAGGACGAGTAGGGAAAGGCTATGAGAGAAGATGCTTGACAACCTGGCATTGAGATAAAGGAGCACATCTGTATTGGAAACGATTGACAGCACAGAAGGAAGACATGATAACGAACATGACATGGACTATAAGAAGTAGGTGTGCATGTTGTGTCACTAGACTCTGGTCGTAGGTTGAAAAAGTCATGCCTCAGACAGGCTTTAAATTCCCAAATTAACAAGCAAAAAAGTGTCATAGACTTTTCTTGTCTACCCCTGCTATCACAGGCAGTAGTGAACTTCTCTTGTCTACCTCTTGTATGACAGGTGGTATGTGAACTTCTTTTGTCTACCCCTTGTGTCATAGGCAGCATGTGAACTTCTCTTGTCTACCCCTTGTATCACAGGCAGTATGTGAACTTCTCTTGTCTATCCATTGTAACACAGGCAGTATGTGAACTTCTCTTGTCTACCTCTTGTGTCACAGGCAGTATGTGAACTTCTCTTGTCTACCCCTTGTAACACAGGCAGTATGTGAACTTATCTTGTCTACCCCTTGTATCACAGGCAGTATGTGAACTTCTCTTGTCTACCCCTTGTATCACAGGCAGTATGTGAACTTCTCTTGTCTACCCCTTGTATCACAGGCAGTATGTGAACTTCTCGTCTACCTTTTGTATGACAGGCAGTATATGTAAGTGGGTAGCTATATAGTTAGCTGAAGTTGGAGTAAGGGAACTGGGAAGAGAAAAGAAAGGAGGAGCAAGTGTGATTATTTTGAAAGCTAGTTACATATTTGACCTTTGACTTCTCTTGATAGGCACAACAGTATACCTGGGTGAAAGAGCACTATCCAAACATTTGGAAAGACATCTGTAGCTTTGTCCACAAAGGACAATTTGTTCCGGTTGGAGGTACATGGGTTGAGATGGTAAGTATCAATAATTTCTTGATTGAAGTACATGTGTTGAGATGGAAAATTTCAGTAAGTTTTTGGTTGAAGTACATGGGTTGAGATGGTAAGTATCAAGAATTTCTTGATTGAAGTACATGTGTTGAGATGGTAAGTAACAACAATTTGTTCTGGTTGGAGGTACATGGGTTGAGATGGTAAGTATCAACATCTATACTTTTGTTCTGGTTGGAGGTACATGGGTTGAGATGGTAAGTATCAATAATTTGTTCTGGTTGGAGGTACATGGGTTGAGATGGTAAGTATCAATAATTTGTTCAGGTTGGAGGTACATGGGTTGAGATGGTAAGTATCAATAATTTGTTCTGGTTGGAAGTACATGGGTTGAGATGGTAAGTATCAATAATTTGTTCTGGTTGGAGGGAGGTACATGGGTTGAGATGGTAAGTATCAATAATTTGTTCTGGTTGGAGGTACATGGGTTGAGATGGTAAGTATCAATAATTTGTTCTGGTTGGAGGTACATGGGTTGAGATGGTAAGTATCAATAATGTGTTCTGGTTGGAGGTACATGGGTTGAGATGGTAAGTATCAATAATTTGTTCTGGTTGGAAGTACATGGTTTGAGATGGTAAGTATCAATAATTTGTTCTGGTTGGAGGTACATGGGTTGAGATGGTAAGTATCAATAATTTGTTCAGGTTGGAGGTACATGGGTTGAGATGGTAAGTATCAATAATTTGTTCTGGTTGGAAGTACATGGGTTGAGATGGTAAGTATCAATAATTTGTTCTGGTTGGAGGTACATGGGTTGAGATGGTAAGTATCAATAATTTGTTCTGGTTGGAGGTACATGGGTTGAGATGGTAAGTATCAATAGTTTGTTCTGGTTGGAAGTACATGGGTTGAGATGGTAAGTATCAATAATTTGTTCTGGTTGGAGGTACATGGGTTGAGATGGTAAGTATCAATAATTTGTTCTGGTTGGAGGTACATGGGTTGAGATGGTAAGTATCAATAATTTGTTCTGGTTGGAAGTACATGGGTTGAGATGGTAAGTATCAATAATTTGTTCTGGTTGGAAGTACATGGGTTGAGATGGTAAGTATCAATAATTTGTTCAGGTTGGAGGTACATGGGTTGAGATGGTAAGTATCAATAATGTGTTCTGGTTGGAAGTACATGGGTTGAGATGGTAAGTATCAATAATTTGTTCTGGTTGGAGGTACATGGGTTGAGATGGTAAGTATCAATAATTTGTTCTGGTTGGAGGTACATGGGTTGAGATGGTAAGTATCAATAATTTGTTCTGGTTGGAGGTACATGGGTTGAGATGGTAAGTATCAATAATTTGTTCTGGTTGGAGGTACACGGGTTGGGATGGTAAGTATCAACATCTATTCTATCAAGTGGCAATATGAAATTTGTACATTCAGTCTTTTGTAATTGATTGCAAACAATTGCATTTATTGTACTGAAATTTTACATGCAGTCTTAGATTCTTGTTGGCCTAATAAAATTGGGCTTCCGGTTGCCGTAATGTGACGACGTGTTTCCATTTTTACATTTGTGTTTTCTGGATTACACAGTTTCAGTGGTGTGGTTAGTGTATTATTGGTGACAGTGTGATGCAAAATTTAGTTCCAACCTATAGGATCTGTGTTTTTTGTTCTTAGTCGATTATAGGTGAAGTGTATTTCATTCAAGTTCCATTCAAAAAAATGGCGTCTCGACTACTCCAGTTAATGGCTATGTTCACAGCGTAGAATTTCTTCGCAAAGAGACAACCGTAAGTCAACAATAGGGAATGTTCATCCCTAGACAATAAGTCTGTGACGCTGTGCGAGCCGGAGGAATCCAAATGGATCAACGGCTCAAATGGCGAAACTGCAAAGTGTGTGGTGCCCAAGAGGCAAGTTCTGGGCATAAGAATGAATATTGGCTGGTCACCATGGAAAAGACTAGGACCTTACCACGCACACCCCAAAGCCAAGCAACGTATCAACATCTAAAGATTAGGAAACATCTAAAGATATTTTCAAAAATGCAATGTTAAAACAACTACAAAACATATGCGGCACAAGACATCCCAAGAAAGACAAGAAAACACCATGGTGGAGTGTGGAGATACAAAAAGTTGTACAACAGAAAAAACTATGTTTCCAGAAATGGCTAAAATCCAAACATCGTGACGATTATCTACAATATCAACTTGCTAGAAAAAATGTCAAGTTTGTAATCAAAGAAGCAAAAGTTAATTCATGGAACAAGTATGGAGAACATTTAACTGACATGTAGAACAAATCCAAGAGAATTTTTCAAAAGTATTAAATCTATGCAGGTAAGAGAAGAGAGCTATAATCCCATAACAATCATCAATGATGAAAATGGCAAACCCTTAGTGAACAGCATGAATAAGAAAGCAAGATGGAAAGAATACTTCCAGGAATTATACAACCCAACATTAACAACAGAATATAGACCCACCAACACTCAAAAAGATATAGAAACCACAGAACCAATGATACTAAATAGAGAAATAGAAGAAGCTGTAAAACATAGTTAATAAATAAGTTAATAGTTAATAGAGTTAATAAGATGTATGTCTGTGAACTAATTTGTATGTTAATTTCTCATAGGATGGCAATATCCCAAGTGGAGAATCCTGTATCAGACAGTTCTTGTACGGACAAAACTTTTTCTTAAAGGAATTTGGCTTGAGATGCAAGGAAGTAAGTCTCTTGATCATGTAATATTTGCATCAGTTTTATTAGATGTTTAAATGAGTTTGTTATTGTGCTGTCTATCTATCTATCTACCTACCTACCTAACCTAACCTAACCTAACCTTACCTTATCTTAATATTTGTCTGTCTCTCTGCCTGTCTATCCATCCATCTATCAACCCACCCCCATCCATCTATTCATCCAATTATCAATCTATTTATATGAGTCTGATTTGTGCGAGGAAAGTTCTATTACAAGTGCATGCAAGAGTGCAGAGGGTCTCAATTAGGAGAGTTTTCGGATTTGTCTTACCGCTTCCGTCGCTTATAAATTGCCCGCAGTGTTCTCCCATTCTCAAATTTAGTGATGCCAGCAGTGATCTGGGTGTGTCCAGCTTAGCGATCAAGGGCTGTAGTCTCCCAGGATCTATAATCAATGCTGCAGTGCTTGAGAGTTCTTTAGATGATCATTTAATTGCTTTTTCTGCCCTTTGCTTGAATGTTTACCATTGCACAGCTCTCCATAGAATAATCCCTTTGTAAGACGATTGTCTGGCATACAGACAATGTGGCCAGTCCAGCGGAGTTGGGACCTAGTCAGAAGGGCATGGATGCTTTGCATACAGGACTTTTGAAAGATTTCCGTGTCAGGTACTGGATCCTGCCAATGTACCCATGAAGTTTCTTATGCACCGAAGGTGGAAAGAGTTAAACTGTCAAACGTGTCTTACCTAGACAGTTCAGAATGATGCAACATAAAGCAGTGTTGCTAGAACCACTGCGCGGTAAACATCCAACTTAGTTGTCAAACTGAGATCACGCTTGATCCAGATGTTGGCACGAAGGCTCCAGAATGCCGCACTAGCACGAGCAATACGCATGTTAGTTAGTTAGTTTGTTCCTTTCATGCCACAAGCGACACATAGGGCAGAGTTTTTGGTTCTCCATATGATGCGGTTCGCTGCCTGCAGCTTTAGTTCCTGGATGGTCTTACAGCCTATTAGTTCCCCTTCTTTAAGAATGGTGTTTTTAAGGGTTGTTTTAGGTCTTCCTCTTTTCTTTTACCCTCATGTGACCACATAAGGGCTTGCTGGTTTATTCTGTTTGCATCTAGTCGTAAAATGTGGCCAAGGTATTTCCATCTTCATTTTCTTATGATGTTTGAAACATACTCTTGGTGTGTTTTGTCTCTTAGATCACTATTTGTGACGAAGTCGCTCCATTATATGTTCATCAGTTTGCGTAGACATTTGTTTTCGAAGCTGTTTAGTTTGTTGTCTGTTGCTTGAGTTGATTTCCAGCTTTCACTATCATAAGTTAACACTGAGATAATACATGAGTTAAATAGCTTTAGTTTGGTGTTTGTCCCTAGATCTTTTGATTTCCAGATATTAGTTAATTTAGCAAATGTGCTAGCTGCCGCTGCTATAAGTGTGTTTATTTCTTTCATTGAGTCTCCGTCAACAAACATTCGGCTGCCCGAGTAATTAAAGCTGGAGACTTTTTCCAGTATTTGGTTATTTACTAAGATGTTATTTGTTGAACTGTTAAGTTCCATGATATTTTATTTGGACGTGTTGATCTGAAGGCCAATTTGCTCTGCAAGTGTGCATAGTTTGTTGGTTATATCTTGTGTCTGTTGATGAGTAGAGTTTAATAATGCGATGTAAAGTGTTGTTTTTGAGCCACTGTATACCCGCTTTTTCATCATGAATGGTTTTACGCATGATCCAGTCGATGGCTATTCAAATAGCATTGGTGATAATACGCAGCCCTGTTTCACTCCTGTGTTGACATTGAACCATTCTGAATTTCCTGTATCTGTTCTTACACAATAGGTTGCTTCATGGTAAAGTGCTTTTATGATGTTTATATATTTTAACTGGAATCCATAGATTTTAAGGATCTCCCATAGTGCCGGACCATGTATACTGTCGAATGCCTTTTGAAAGTCTATAAAGTTAATTATCAAGGGACTTTGAAACACAATTGAATTTTCTATAATAATTCTAAGAGTGAAGATGTGATCTACACACGAACTGTTAGGTCTAAAACCCGCTTGTTCTTCTCTAAGTCTTTGATCAACAGCAATTTTCATTCTTTCCATAAAGATGCTACAAAACAGTTTTCCTGGGGTTGATAGTAAAGTAATTCCACACCAGTTGTTGCAATCTGACAGGTCGCCTTTTTTTGGTAGTTTGAAGATTACACCATCTTTCCAGTCTTTTATATACTTAAGGTAATACCCTAATCAATTGTCACAGTTTGCAATAGGGTGCTGCAGAGATATACAAACTTTTTGGCAGTATTGAGTTTCTATCCCTTTACTATGATTACTGGTTCTGTGATACCTGGAGCTGGTTGATGTCTTCTAATGTCTTCGTGGTGCTGATGGTGAGACCGAATGCATCACAGGCCAAAGAAAAGAGGTCCATACTGCCTTGAATTTATTTCAGTCTGGTAGCATTGAGTGCACAATCATTGGCGAACAAGAGATCACGGACAATGTCTGTCTTAGTTTTGGTCTTGGCCTTCAATCTACTAAGATTGAATATCCTCCGTCAGCTCGATAGTTAAAGCAAATTCCTGCACTTTTATTCTGGAAGACATCACTTAACATAGCTGAGAAAACCATGCTAACGAGTGTTAGAGCCATACTTTCAAACCTGTTTGACACCATTAGTGACTGGAGACGGGTTTGAGTGTGTGCCGTCATCTTGTACACATGCTGTCATACCATCATGGAACTGGCAAACCATATTGGTTAATTTTTAGGGACATCCAAATTTAGCCATGATCTTCCATAGTCCTTTGCAATTTACAGTGTTGAATGCCTTAGTTTGGTCGACAAATGAGGTAACAATAACAGAGTAATAACAAAATATAATAAGAATGGAATAAAAAAAATGGTAATAACAAAGCATTAAAAAATAGTAACAAATTTGTAATAACAAAGTAATGACAAAATGGTAACAGCGAAGAGTATAAGAAGTATTTTATATATATTGTATTTGTATGTGATGTGTCCTTTAGAGAACATTGTATTCACTGCCACTTTATAAGCCACTCGGTTCTGTACAGCTGCCCAGCTTCTTCCATTCCATTGTCAGGTTCAGAGGACCTTTGACATTGTGTGCCCATCTTAGTCTTGATCTGCCTCTTGTTCTCTTTCCTGGAACTTTTTCCTCCATGACTAATCTTTCCAAACCATTGTGATATATTGTTAGTTAGTCGTTGGATCATAATCACTGCAAACTGGACACGTCCATAGTTGCTTCGATGTCTCCCTGAGTGTATCCACCATTACACTTCTACTGACAGTACAGGTCCTCTGCTGGTTGACCATCATTCTTCTGCGCCATCCAAAATATTCACTTTTAGCAACATGAGATTTCAAACCCCGATCTTTAATCCTGGACATTGAAAAGGAATCATCATCCACACTAGTCTTACTCTTGTGTGATATATCTCTTATGGAGTACGAAACGTTGGCTCAATCCAGTGCCGCATCTTCCTGTGCCATCATCAAGCCAGTTGATCTGCTCTTTCATTGCCGTGACCACCCACATGTCCTGGCATGAAATGAATGCAACCACTTTCAAACTCATATTTCTCATGGCCTCAATCCACTGTTCGTGAACAAGACCCACTTGTACCTTCCTAATCATACTCATAGTCACTCAAGATGCAGACCCGAGTTCCCTTTTGTGTGCCTATCTACTCAAGTGCCCTCATCACTGCCAAAATCTCCATGGTCATGCTACTCATAGTCACAGCAAAGGCTCCACTCTCCTCCCTGATAGTTTTACCTGTACACTGAGCTGTGAAGGCCCAAGCACTGTGAACATGTCTAATCACAGACCCATCAGTGTATATAATCAGATCCCTCTCTTTGGTATTCTCACTGACCAAAGCTTGCACCTCTTGCTCCATAACCATGGGACACCATTCTCTGCATTCCCTGCTGTTATTATTACTCTCAAATAAGTTTCAAAATCTGTGGGTAGACCTTTCCATTCCGCACATGCTGCCACATCTTGCAATCTGCGCATGCTTTGTATGACATCCTCAGCACGTGTGATGGTGATATATTGTATAGCTGAAACATTGTGGTATATTGTATAGCTGGTAACATTGTGATATATTGTATAGCTGGTAATATTGTGATATATTGTATAGCTGGTAATATTGTGGTATATTGTATAGCTGGTAACATTGTGATATATTGTATAGCTGGTAATATTGTGATATATTGTATAGCTGGTAATATTGTGATATATTGTATAGCTGGTAATATTGTGATATATTGTATAGCTGGTAACATTGTGATATATTGTATAGCTGGTAACATTGTGATATATTGTATAGCTGGTAACATTGTGATATATTGTATAGCTGGTAACATTGTGATATATTGTATAGCTGAAACATTGTGGTATATTGTATAGCTGGTAACATTGTGATATATTGTATAGCTGGTAACATTGTTATATATTGTATAGCTGGTAATATTGTGATATATTGTATAGCTGGTAATATTGTGATATATTGTATAGCTGGTAATATTGTGATATATTGTATAGCTGGTAATATTGTGGTATATTGTATAGCTGAAACATTGTGGTATATTGTATAGCTGAAACATTGTGGTATATTGTATAGCTGGTAATATTGTGATATATTGTATAGCTGGTAATATTGTGATATATTGTATAGCTGGTAACATTGTGATATATTGTATAGCTGGTAACATTGTGATATATTGTATAGCTGAAACATTGTGGTTTAATTTTATAGCTGGTAATATTGTGATATATTGTATAGCTGGTAGTGTTGTGGTATATTATATAGCTGGTAATATTGTGATATATTGTATAGCTGGTAACATTGTGATATATTGTATAGCTGGTAACATTGTGATATATTGTATAGCTGGTAACATTGTGATATATTGTATAGCTGGTAACATTGTGATATATTGTATAGCTGGTAACATTGTGATATATTGTATAGCTGAAACATTGTGGTATATTGTATAGCTGGTAACATTGTGATATATTGGATAGCTGGTAACATTGTCATATATTGTATAGCTGGCAACATTGTCATATATTGTATAGCTGGTAACATTGTGATATATTGTATAGCTGGTAACATTGTGATATATTGTATAGCTGGTAATATTGTGATATATTGTATAGTTAGTACAATAATGTTGTTATCTTCCATGGTTCTGGCTGCCAGATACATTTGGCTACTCTGTTGTGATATATTGTATAGCTGGAACTATAATTGTGATGTATTGTATAGCTTCAACAATAATTGTGATATATTGTATAGCGGGAACAATAATGTGATATATTGTATAGCTGGAACAATAATTGTAATATATTCTAAAGGTGCTACAATAATTGTGATATATTGTATAGCTGGAACAATAATTGTGATATATTCTATAGGTGCTACAATAATTGTGATATATTGTATAGCTGGAACAATAATTGTGATATATTCTATAGGTGCTACAATAATTGTGATATATTGTATAGCTGGAACAATAATTGTGATATATTCTATAGGTGCTACAATAATTGTGATATATTGTATAGCTGGAACAATAATTGTGATATATTGTATTGCTAGTGCAATAATGTTGTTATCTTCTACAGTTCTGGCTACCGGATACATTTGGCTACTCAGCACAGTTTCCCCAGATATTGCAACACTGTGGCATAACCAGATTTCTGACTCAAAAGTTAAGCTGGAATCTAGTCAACAAGTTTCCTGTAAGTCCTTGTATAAACAAATATGTGACATCTGTTTTATTTCATATTGTATTATTGACATCTGCCATCTATTATTACTGACATGTGTCATCTTTATAGATGGTTGGCTGGTTGGTTGCTGATCCAGCATCCATGGGCTCAGTGCACTTTGATTCATTAACCTTTAGCATTCTGTGTTTACAATTACATGATTTCTCTCCTGCCGATGATTTTTGGAATTGTTACATAATAGTTGGTAGCTGTTTTCAAAGCATGATAACTTTTTTGTTGTTAGAGATATTTAAATAATATTTGCACATGTAAATAAAGAATTGAATTCTGCATATATTGGTGTAGGTTTTGTTTGTGTGTGTGATACGAGACATGTAAGACAGTCTCAAACACGATTTTCTAAAAAACCCCATCAAATTTTGACCTTTAAAATGATAATATAATTGCACAAAGTTTATTACATTATTTTTAAATATTCTGGAGTGGAAACAGTTTTACATAGACCTAAATAGTGCACGATTCACAGAATAATCATTATAATTAAAAGGATTAAACCTACAGGTATGTCTTAAAATCCTTCTATAAACCTAGATCTAGTCTGTAAATGTATCATTTGAACTTGGTTGATGTTTTAATATCAATTTAGATAAAGCAGTGTGGTGTAACTGATCTTCAAGTGTTGAAATAATTTATCTCTCCATAAATAATGATTTGAATTACAATTCATAATGATTTTAATGAAAATTTGATAAAATAAATGTCTATAATACCCAATTCACTGTCAATGCGATGCTTTTGTTTGAATGTCAATATATTGCGAAAATATTGATATTGAAATGACATTTAACACGTGGTTGCCACTAAAACTGCAGGGAAAGGTAGTCTATTGAATAAATTACTAAATCTAGTAAAAAAATATGTTAAAAATTGGAGATTTTTAATGATTTGAAGAGTACCTACAACGGCAGTCTATGGTGGCAAATATACTTACCGCTCGCTAACCCGAGAAGGGGAAATGTTGGTGAATAAAGTTGCCGCACATGTGCTAAATGTTAAAATGGCATTATATTGCTGGGAAGTCTGTGGATTTTTTCACCCATAGCCAGAGAATAACTATCACACCACCAGGAAGGTAGGTTTCAACCTATGCACTGCTCCGAGTCACTGCAGCCAAGATATGGTTCACTGTGCCCATTCCCCTCCACCAATTAACTACTGGTTATGCCGAACTTCTCTATTGCTCCAGGCATGCAACAGGAAAAAACAGTGCTATCAATTTACTCTCCTCTCAAGTACTGAGCAGTACATCTCTGGCTACCTCCCAACCACTGAGGGTGCATACATATATTCAAATAGCAAAACATGAAACACATTGCAACAACAAAATAAAAGAAAAGTAGCATAATTGTATAGATGAGGTGCCATGAAGCTTCTATAAGAAGATAAACTCAATATAATGGCATATCATTTAAGATTTTCTGTTGCATGGGTGGTTTGTCTTGTGGGCCATTGTGAGACCCACAGATACAACCGCATGCATAATCTGTATAGATGTGTGCCGTGTATTTTGACTGTTTTAATCCTCAAATATTATGAGTAGTAGAGCTCTTGTGTGTGCCGTGTATTTTGACTGTTTTAATCCTCAAATATTATGAGTAGTAGAGCTCTTGTATTCTTTTGTGCAATTTTTTTTTGGGGGGGGGATTTTAAAATTTTATGAAATACCCAGAAGACTTTAGCCCTCAGAAGTGCACAATATGTTGAGAAGAGGAAGAAGACTTTAGCTCTCAGCAGTGCACAATATGTTGAGGAGAAGCAGAAGACTTTAGCTCTCCGAGTGCACAATGTGTTGAGGAGAAACAGAAGACTTTAGCTCTCAGAGTGCACAATATGTTGAGGAGAAGCAGAAGACTTTAGCTCTCAGAAGTGCACAATATGTTGAGGAGAAGTAGAAGACTTTAGCTCTCAGAAGTGCACAATGTGTTGAGCAGAAGCAGAAGACTTTAGCTCTCAGAAGTGTACAATGTGTTGAAGAGAAGGATCTCACATAAAGTTGGTAACCACATAATTATAAAGATGCTGTGGGGGTCCATTAGAGGAAAGCCACACTATGCAGGCAAGTCATCTGCTAGTTGTTTGCTGTGGCATGATGGGACACTGGTGAGACCTTCTGTATGTGGATGTGTGGTCATGTATTCTAGATGTTGATCCATGCACCAAAATTGTTATTATTCACCCAACACATGATAGTGATGACTATTTGTTACATACACTTTGTGAAATTCAGTTAGAGGTATGGCTTTGTTTATGAATTCATAGATGGCTGATAAGTCCTGTACTGTATATGAATTCATAGATGGCTGATAATTCCCTGTACTGTTTATGAATTCATAGATGGATGATAAGTCCCTGTACTGTTTATGAATTCATAGATGGCTGATAGGTCCCTGTACTGTTTATGAATTCATAGTTGGCTGATAAGTCCCTGTACTGTTTATGAATTCATAGATGGATGATAAGTCCCTGTACTGTTCATGAATTCATAGATGGATGATAAGTCCCTGTACTGTTTATGAATTCATAGATGGATGATAAGTCCCTGTACTGTTCATGAATTCATAGATGGATGATAAGTCCCTGTACTGTTTATGAATTCATAGATGGATGATAAGTCCCTGTACTGTTTATGAATTCATAGATGGCTGATAAGTCCCTGTACTGTTCATGAATTCATAGATGGATGATAAGTCCCTGTACTGTTTATGAATTCATTGATGGCTGATAAGTCCCTGTACTGTTTATGAATTCATAGATGGATGATAAGTCCCTGTACTGTTCATGAATTCATAGATGGATGATAAGTCCCTGTACTGTTTATGAATTCATAGATGGATGATAAGTCCCTGTACTATTTATGAATTCATAGATGGCTGATAAGTCCCTGTACTGTTTATGAATTCATAGATGGATGATAAGTCCCTGTACTGTTCATGAATTCATAGATGGATGATAAGTCCCTGTACTGTTCATGAATTCATAGATGGATGATAAGTCCCTGTACTGTTTATGAATTCATAGATGGCTGATAAGTCCCTGTACTGTTTATGAATTCATAGATGGATGATAAGTCCCTGTACTGTTCATGAATTCATAGATGGATGATAAGTCCATGTACTGGTCTCGAACGTTATTGTACAGATTCAGTATGGTATAATTACTTTTGATGGTGTTTGATCTGATCTTGTATTTCCATTCAGTCTCTGATGTTGAACTTGGAGCGATGGCTATTGAATGAGAGTACAGCAGATGTTGAACTTGGAGGGATGGCTATTGAATGAGAGTACAGCAGATGTTGAACTTGGAGGGATGGCTATTGAATGAGAGTACAGCTGATGGTTTTTTGTTGCCAGTCAAGATTCCATAGGCTGTCTGGCAAATTAATTCATATGATGGACATTAACTAAGAAAATATCAACAGTACTGATATGTGTCATCTGTTGATCTTGACATGCACTATCTGTTGCAGCTGATGTGTATTTGTTGATGATAAAATGTGTGGTCTGTTACTTTTGGCAAGTGATATCTGTTGTTTTTGACATGTTATTTGTGGCTGCTGACAAGTGTTATCTGTTGTTTTTGACATGTTATTTGTTGCTGCTGACATGTGTTATCTATTGCTGCTGACATGTCATCTGTGACAGAAAGAAGTGGTGTTACTAGAGGTTAGTGTGTGACCAGAAAAAAGCAGTGCGACTAGAGGTTGGTGTGTGGTAGGACATATGGTGTGACGAGCAGTGAACAAGTAGTTTTAAAATTTGTTCTGTGGCCAATGTCATGTAATCTGGAAGTTTTCTATTTGTTTGTTTCCAGCACCACACTTTTCTTTGGGAGGGAATCGATGGTTCCACCGTTCTAGCTCATTTCCCACCAGGCGATAGTTATCACATGACGGCACGTGTTACAGAGGTATAATAGTCATCATGTTTCTGACACCAGTTGTTTCCTTGTGACACATTGTTTCTTGTTCTCCAGCACCACACTTTCCACTGGGAGGGCTTAGATGGCAGCACTGTCTTAGCACATTTTCCTCCTGGAGAGAGCTATTGCATGAGAGGAAAAGTGGACGAGGTATGAGGAAGCATGATTGACCTACATTGTGTTCTACTTAAGAATTTGTTCTCTTCTACTACAGCTCTACTTGGATTGTTATTTTACTTATCCTTGCCCATAGGCTGGAGTCTAAATACTGTGTCATTTTGTTCTATTTTAACAATAGACATGTGATTTTGTTGTATTTTAACTCGAGACATCATGTCATTTTATTCCATTTTAAGTTTAGGCATCCTGTCATTTTGTCATATTTTAACTGTAGACATATAATTTTGTTGTATTTTAACTTTAAAGAATATATGATGTGTTATAATCACGATATAATTTTGGTGTTGATTAAGTGTAGATATATGCATGCGGTTGCGTCTGTGGTTCTCAGCAATGGTCCACGAGACAAACCACCCATGCAACAGAAAACCTTAACAGATGACATGCCGTTATATTGAGGCTCCCTTATGGAAGCTTTGTAGCATGTCATCTATACAATTATAGACCCCCTCTGAGTAGAAGGCTCCTTCAATAGTCATTGCACTAAGCCGAAAACTGAAGTCTCCTGATTATGAAAGAAAGCTCAGTAAAACCACCCCTCTGCACGCTCAAAATTCTTGTGTTTATCAATCAAATCAATTGTAGACATGTAATTTTGTTCTATTTTAACTGTACATATCATTTTGTGATATATTAGATGGGATATATATAAACAGTCATTTATCAGATTGATAAAACATGTCTCTAGTTGCAGCAGGTCAACTCGCCCAGAATCACATTGTGTTCAGAAAGTATCACATTGTGTTCAGAAAATATCACATTGTGTTCAGAAAATATCACATTGTGTTCAGAAAATATCACATCGTGTTCAGAAAATATCACATCATGTTCAGAAAATATCACATCGTGTTCAGAAAATATCACATCGTGTTCAGAAAATATCACATCGTGTTCAGAAAATATCACATTGTGTTCAGAAAATATCACATTGTGTTCAGAAAATATCACATTAAAATAATCATTTTGTTTCAAATCAAATGACAAAACAGCATTTCTAGGTATAGATTAGGTTGGGCCAATGTGCACAATTTCACATTTTCGCATATGACAACTAGACTTAACTATGAGAGACTATAACTATGTCATCTGTGTATGGTTTATAAGTCCATCTTACATTAGTGAGGATATTGAAAACATACACATCAAACATTAGTCAGGGTATTGAAAAGAAAACATACAAAGACAGTAAAATGAGAATTCTTGAACAATTGTAGAAAAGAGCACTTTGCCCCATTTTATGAGACAGTGTGCCACAAGCAAAAATGTGATACAAATAACTACGATATCACTGGAGAATTGACAAAAGCTGCAAAAGAGCTGCTTCACTGCTTGTCTTCACAGTCACATTGTGTGAAAATTGTAGAACATAAAGACCGTATTTTTATGTAACTTTAATATGAAAAAAACATTGAGCTAATACAAAGAATAGATGCTGAGATCTGTTTTGAAGCTAATCATGTCTTTGTAGAGTGTTGCGCTACTATAAATCCACATAGGCAATTTATGAATTATATTAGCCAAGCTGAAGAATGATTCTTTATCCATTTTGAAGAACCTTGGTCAACCCATGGGAGTTTTTGAGCAAATTCCAATGTAGCCATCCGTCTTCAAAGCCTGTGATCATATGTGCCTTTGTTTTTCCATGCACTTTTACTAAAATGTAATTGTCTTGTTGTAGTTCTGTGTACCCGCCATTGTCATTCTCTTCTGTCTCATAGTCTTAAGAAACAATGTTGACGTCGCTGCTGTCATGAAGAGAAAACTTAGACTCTGATTCTGAAGAGCCTTCAGTTACAAACATTGTTTTTTGCCTGACACCTGCTACAAATAGTTTCATTCTAGCTGTGTTTTTTTGTTGTTCTTGAAGTCTTATCTTTGTTTGGAGTCGAAGTGAGAAGCATAGATTTGAGACCTCTCTCTGTACGATTTCTTTTAATTTGTATTTTTGATAGTGGAATTATGTCACATTGTGAAGCTGAAGACTGTACACAGCCACTGGATGGGCCAGGCTCCGGAATTCTTGAAATAAACATGTTATTTTCTTCTACTTTCGTTTACTTGAAACATGTTTATATCTGTCATTCTGTTTCCTTAATAAAACTCAGTCTTTTGTAGTTTGATCAGATCAGTGGTGTTGCCATGGAAACCAAAATGGGACCTAGCTATGCTTGTCTGTTCATGGGACATCTTGAACTAGTTTGGTCGACCTATGATGGCCCGTTCCCATCTCTTTTCCACAGATACATTGACGATGGGATAGATGTCACCGACATGTCCGAAGTGGAATTGTCTTACTTCATCGACTTCATCGGCAGTTTCAACCCTGCCATTCAATTTACATCTAACATCTCCACTACTTCTGTCAACTTCCTTGACATAATTGTCACCATTCATCCCCCTTACTTTAGCACATCTGTTTACTATAAACCTACTGATGCACATGGCTTTCTGCTTTACACTTCTTCTCATCCTCCCGCTTGTCGCAACTCTCTGCCATACTCCCAGTTTCTTTGCCTGCATCGCTTATGTTGCGATTACGACGATTTTTTCAACAAGTCCTCTGAGATGAGTTTTTCCATAGACGCTCATTCCCTGACAGCACTCTTTCATCCGCTTGGCTCCGTGTACGCCAGTTATCTCGCCTCGATACCTTGACTAACTCTCAGGGTTCTTCCTCCACCTCTGATAGGGTTAAACTTGTTCTTACCTTTCATCCCCATAACTCTTCTGTTCGATGCATCATGCTTAAATATTATTCTCTTCTCCAGTCTGATCCGGACACCCATGACATTTTCCACAACTTACATCTGGTGGCTTATAGATGCGGCAAAAATCTGAAGGACGTCTTGGTCCATAGCCACTTAAAGTCTTCTGTTCCCGACCATTTTGGCACTGTTTGTTGCACACATGGCTGTTACTATACATGTCCTTATGCGGTTGAGATGCGCTCCATGTCATTTCCTAAGGCGACTTTCTCCATCGATGAGGCCTTTACATGTGAATCCCGTAATGTTATTTACGTGATCATATGTAAACGCTGCGGCAAGCAGAAATCGGCTTAAGATTGAGCGATCGCTTTTGTAACCATCTTCATGCCATCAAACACAGAACAACTACTCCTGTGGTCCACACACTTCAACAGGGATGGTCATTATGGTGCTCTTGATATTCAGGTCACTGCTGTCAGATCTTGCACCACCAATGATACATCTAGGTACACTCTAGAAAACCGTCTTATTTTGTAATTTGGTACCCTCAAGCCGTTTGGATTAAATTCCAACCACTCTTTTGTCTAGTACTGGGTTGGTGTGTTCTTTGTCTTTATTCATTTTGTTCTGTCATTTTATTTGTTTGTTTTGTTTGTTTCGTTTCCACATATATTTACATTTTGTATGTATTTCCTGTCCTTCCGACATCTCATTTCCATATTTCCGTTGGATACGTTTGTGTGTTCTGATAATTTCAATTTTCTTTTGGTGTTGAAATATTGAATATATTTTGTGTATTGTAATTTTTATTTTTCTTGTATGCACATCATTACCCATTAGTTTCAGTGATAGTCCATCTTGTCTGAGTGAAGCTATTATAAAAACCTGTGTTTTACGCAAATACAATTATTTTGCATGAGTGCATTATTTCATAACCACGTTACAGATTTAAGATTGCTTATTACCTAGATTGAACGGATTTATCATAGTAGTCGCTACGAATGTTATTTTTAAGGTAGTGATTATATGTGCAAAAGAAATTTTACAGTTCTTCTTCTTCTTTCATTCACTTGAAACATGTCTATATCTGTAATTCTGTCTCCTTAATAAAACTCACTGTCTTTTGTAGTTCATACAGTGTCCCATAGAGCTTTGATTCCAATGTTGTTTCCTCTGGCCAATATGTCTGCATCAGCGTTTCATGCTCAGAACACTCTTGAAGTATATGTTTGGCACTCTGTGCTGCCTGTCCACATGTACACATCGCCGTGTTGCCAATCTTGAAATTTGTATACATGTGACTGCGGAGTCAGTTGTGTCCTGTTCTGAGACGTAGAATTATAACTTGTTCTGATCTATTCATAATGTGATAGTCATCTTGTGTTGGTGTTTGTGGCTTTCTTATTGACTTGATCATCTGATTTTTCTGATGGTAGGTGATTGGTATATCTGGTTGGTCTTTGGCAGCACCTTCCTTAGCCAGTTGGTCTGCTTTTTCATTTATGGTATTCCACAGTGAGAGGGTATCCACTGCATGGTTACCCTATACTGGTAAGACAATTCGCTAAGTAGTTTTTGCAAGTCTGTTAGTTTTCCAGACTGGAGAGCTTGAAGCACTGACCTTGCATCTGTCAGGAATACCACAGGCTGTAGGCCAGAGTTGGAGTTCAGCAGTTTTTTAGCTGCCACACTAATTGCCTGAATTTCTGCATCATAATTATTGCAGAATTTTCCTGTCGGTGTTCTGATTGTATCTCTAGGCTTGTGTGGATATTCTATATATACACCTGCACCTCCATTCCTCACAGCATTCTGTGCTGACCCATCTGTGTACACTCTGACACATATATCTTGTGGATATTCCTCATCCAGGAAACTGAGGGTGACTGTCATTCGCTGCACACTGTTCTGTTCATCCTCGCTTAGTATTCCTTTCACATGGGTCTGAATGTATATTAGCATTCCATGGCTTTCATTCCACGGGGTTTGTTCTGGTACAGACCTTAAGGGGCTGTCAACTTCAGGTAGGTCTGTAAGTTGTCTACGGAGTCGTTTAGCTTGATGGATAAAGCTGCTCCTTTTCAGTCGCCCCATTGCTAGATTTTGGAATCTTTCCTTCATTAGATGACTTGGCATACACTGAAACTTTTCTGCTTGAATTAGTACTTTTGTGTCTCTGCGTTCGCCAAGTGTTTGCATTATTCCCATTTTCTGCATCTCTGCTATGGGTGTTGATTTCATTGCTCCCAACATTATTCTAAGTGCCTGGTTTTGCACTTTATCTAGATCTTGTAATGTGGTGTTTGATGGAGGACACCACGCAGCTGAACCATATTCCAGGTGTGGTCTTATGCCTTGCGGTAAACTTTACTGAGTATATTTCCACTGGCTCCCCATGTGGTCCCACTTAGTTTTCTCAGGATAGCTAGCTTCCTCCTGGCTTTTGTTGTTGCTTTGTTTATGTGCTGCTTCCATGTCAGCTTATCATCAAAAGTAACTCCGAGGTATGTGGGCTGTTTGTCTTCTTTCAAGAGCTTTCCATCTATCTTGATATGACCAGCTTTTTGTTTTGGTGAAAGGGTAAAGAGTGTAGTGCTGCACTTATCTGTGTTAATGCTGACGCACCATCTATTTGCCCATTAGGGCATCGATAGCTCTTTGTATTTGCTTAGTGACCACTGTTGCATGTTCTTCCGTGCACCAGATCACCAGGTCGTCAGCATACATTGCCACTTTGATCCCGTGTGGTAGTTCAGCAACTAGGTCATTGATGTAAACCAAGAAAAGTGTGGGTGACAGGACTCCTCCCTGGGGGACTCCATGACACAGTAGAACTTTCTTGCTCTTGCGACCATCTAATTGTACCCTGGCTCTTCTATTATGCAGGTATGCTTTTACCCATTTGTACATTCTTGAGCTAACCCTGCAATTTCGCAATTTCTTTAGGGGCCTTTCTTTCCAGACCTTATCAAATGCTTTCCTGAGGTCTATCCATGCTGCTAGTACCAGTTTCTTTTCTTGGAAGGCATCCTCAATCTCTTGGGAGATGTAGGTTGCCTGATCTTCAGTAGAGTAGCACTGTCTGAAACCTGCTTGCTATTATACCAGAAGGTTTTCACTTTCAAGGTACCACTGCATCCTAAGATTGATAATGCGTTCCATTGTTTTGCATAGACAGCTTGTGAGGCTGATGGGCCTGTAGTTGGAGACTGTGTTGCCATCTTTTCCTGATTTGAGGAGTGGTATCATTATTGCTTCTCTTCACGCTTTTGGTACATTACCTGTGGACCAGCTTGTGTTAAAGATCTGCAGTAGCTTTGCTCTTCTTGCAATTCCCAGGTTTCTAATCATTTCATTGGACACTCCATCAGCTCCAGGGGACTTTTTCATTTTCAATTTGGATATTGCATGTTCCAGTTCTCTCATTGTGATTGGGGCCTCCATGACTTCAGGTATAGGTTCACCTTGTCCAATGATTTGCTGGTTCTCTCGAACCTCCTGTTGTTTGTCTGGGCTGACTTTGACGTTATTGTCTCCTGCAAAGGAATCTGCAAAGTAATCAGCTGCATGTTTACCTGTTAAAATGTTTCTATCTTTATAAAGTGTGATCCTGGTATTTCTCCCTGTACCTTCATCATTTAGTTGTTTTACAAGTTTCCATAATTTCCTAGTATCTCTTTCTAGGTTCAGCGACTCTGTTTTTACTTTCCAGCTGCTCCGTCTGGCTTGTAACTTGGCTCTTTGAAATTTAGCCTTTGTTTGCTGATATTTGTTGTGATGTTCTTGGCTAGGTCTGTTCTCAGCCTGCTGTCTAGATGTTTCCATCTCATTTTGCAGCTTTTCCAGTTCATCATTCCAATAGGGTTTGTAGTTTTTGTGTGCCCCCCTGTGTATGGTTTTACTAGTAGCATGTAGTATACATCTATTAAATTCACTCACTGCTCTATTGATGTCTTTGTCCAAGTTCATGTCCTTAGCTAGAACACTGGTTAAATGCTGGTACATTTTCCAGTCTGCCCTTTTATAGTTCCACTTAGTGAGCGTACTGCTGTCCTTGGTAAATTCATTGTGGATTTCCAGAAATACTGGTCTGTGGTCACTACCTCCAAGCTGCTTTCCAACAACACGTGTGATGTTCCATTCCAAGCCTGGTGAGTGGAATGCCAGGTCTGGTGTTGAGGTGGTGTGCCATGCTCTTGAGTAGAAGGTTGGCGAGTTTGCTGGCTGGTTAATAAGGATGAGATTATTTTCATCCTGCCAGCTCTCAAGTTCCTCACCTCTCTTGTCGATATGATCGTAGCCCCAGCTCTGAGAGTGGTTGTTGAAGTCACCACACACCATAAGTCTCTCTTTGTCTGGAATTGTGTCTAGTGCCAATGGTTTATCATTTGGGCAGTAGTAGTTCAGGAGATGGAATTCTGCACTGTCTGTTTTTAGGTGGAGCATCTGGTATTCTGCCCCTTTCATATATACTTCCATCTGACATGCGCTGATATTGTTTTTAACAAGTGTCAGAATTCTACCCTTTCGCCTGTCCTTTCTGTCAGACCGGTAGCACTGGTAGCCTCTGATTTTGAAGGCTACGTCGCTGCTGAGGTGTGTTTCTTGGATACAGCATATATCTTGGATACAGCATATACTAACTTGTTCTTCACTGAGGACATTTTTAAGTTCCAATTTTTTGCTGTATCCATCTCTTTTACTGTTGACACCCTCATCATTCCAGTGCATTATTTTTATTGGTTGTTTGTTTGTTTGGCCAGTAGCTCTATTCCCTTGCCTCCTGGCTCCTCGGGGCAATTGAGAAGGACTTCCAGTAACTGAGGTTGGGCCCTTTCGAGGTATAGGGCCCGGCACCGTCCCTGCCTGAACGTCACCATAACATTTTATAGATGTAGACATGTTTCCATTGTGTTTTGTGCGTGGTATCCTGATTATCTGTGTGCCTTTTGGCTGGATGCCTCCGTCTTCAGCACTCTGCTTACTTGGGCAGGACTATGGTCCTGCTTGAGTGGGACTGCCCGACCAGTCTTAGTTTCCAGCCCCTGATGGCTGAACTAAGCCCCATCACCTCTGCACGGTGCTGGTCTCGATGGGGAAATTTTACAATAATTGCTGGTATAGGTGTATTGTTCATTTGTTGTAATATGGGTAAAAATTAACTATTCTGATTGTAATAATTTTGCTTTCCTTGCATTGAAATTATATGTAGTGAGATATAAATTTAACAGTTTAATGTTTATATAATTGTATTATTGTTTACAATTTCATCAATTTAAAATAACTGTAAACAATACAATGTACATACTGTAGTCATAATAATCTTTGTCCTAGTGTGAACATTCTAAGTAGTAGTGTTGGCATTCTGAAATCTTCCATCATTTTCAAAACATATACTGAGTTCAGTCTAATTTGCTTTCTCAGCAAAAGATTAAATTACAACAGCTTACTACATTTAGCGATTGTCAATATGGTCTTGTCCAGAAGGCAAGGCTATATATTATATATTAATATGACATATGTCTTTACATTGCAATATGTCACGTCGGCTGTATTGTTTTCATATGTTTACTTAAAAAGTGAACATATTAGGCTTAAAAAGTCTGTTTGCAGCGAAATACTCGGAAGAAGTTGGCAGGTAACTCAACAGGTACATAGGCGCTAACAGCAGAGCTGTGTGGACAGCATAGGGCACAGTTAGACACATAGTATGCTCTGGCCATCCACTGCACCTGATTTTCTCCCAGTTGTCTCGACTTTGTCTTGCCACTGGACCAAGATAAAACTCAGGAGAGAGAGTGTAGTTGACGATTAGCGCAACTCTTCCACACTATAAACCAACTTCAGCGCTAGTAATTTCTCAACCCATTTATTTACTTATCTTTACTATTTAAATATGAAGAGAACAAAGTGTGAATCAATCCTAGTTGGTTCATGGAATGTTCGGACACTTACGGATATCTCAGATGTAAACAGACCAGAAAGAAGAACAGCACTAATTGCGCACTAATTGCTAAAGAATTGGCCCGTTATAATCTGGATATTGTTGCACTTAGTGAAACGCGGTTTGCAGATGAGGGTCAGTTGACAGAGAGAGGTGGAGGGTATACATTCTTCTGGATAGGACGTAAAAACACAGAGAGGCGTGAATCAGGTGTTGGTTTTGCTATAAAATCATCTCTGGTGCAGAAACTTCCAGGCCTGCCTCGAGGAATTAGCGATCGCTTGATGTCGTTGCGATTGAAAGTGAGCAAAAATAACTTTGCCACATTACTTTCTGCATATGCGCCGACAATGACAAATCCTGATGAGGAAAAGGATAAATTCTATGAAGAGTTAGATGCCGCTATATCTGGTACACCCAGAACTGATAAACTCATTATCCTGGGTGATTTCAATGCCCGAGTTGGCAAAGACTTCCAGACATGGCAAGGTGTTCTTGGACGTCATGGGATCGGTAAATGCAACAGCAATGGTTCCCTTCTTTTAAAGCTATCTTCTGTGCACGAACTCACTATCACCAACACTATTTTTCGCTTGCCAACGCGCAAAAAGACCTCTTGGATGCATCCACGCTCCAAGCAGTGGCATCTTATAGACTATATCATAACTAGAAAAAGGGACACCAAAGATGTTCGTGTCACAAAAGCAATGTGTGGAGCTGAATGCTGGACTGATCACCGGCTTATAGTATCCAAACTAAATTTCACCATTGCAAGAAAAAGACGTCCACGGGGACAAAAGATAGAAAAACGACTAAACACTGATCGGTTGAGTAACCACGATATAAAAAATAATCTCTCCAAGGATCTCGAGGTAGCCTTGGGAGACTTAGATCTTCTTAATACCACATCTGAAGATAGGTGGGCTTCGTTTAAAGGAATTATTTACACCAAAGCGAAGGAATATTTGGGTGTGAAGGTACATAGACACCAAGACTGGTTTGATGATAATAACTTTGAGATAACATCCTTGTTAGAAGAAAAACACAAAGCTTTCAAGAAACTAAAAGGGGCAGCATCTTCACCGTCCAAGAAAGTAGCCTATAACAAGATCCGTAACACTTGTCAAAAGAAGCTTATAGAGATAAAGGATAAATGGCTAAGTCGAAAAGCTGAAGAAATTCAAATGTTTGCAGACATAAAGGACTAAGCTATTCTATGAGGCTTTAAGAACTATCTATGGCCCACACTCATCGGGATCACCACCTCTATTAAATGCCGACTCGTCGAAGCTTCTCACTGATAAAAACGACATCTTAAATCGTTGGGCTGAACATTTTGAAGAAATCCTAAACAAACCATCGTTAATAAATGAAGAAGTCATAAACAGAATACCACAACTTAGGATAAGAGAAGAACTCGATATACCTTCAAGCAGTCAAGAGGTTATGATAGCGATTAAACAAAAATCAAATGATAAAGCTCCAGGTTTGGATGCCTTACCTGCTGAAATTTATAAAAATGGTGGACCATTGCTGATTAAAAAACTAACTGACATTTTTGGTATTTTCTGGAACTCAGGTACATTGCCTCAAGATCTAAAAGATGCTTCTATAGTGCACCTATATAAAGGCAAAGGTACCAAACAGTCTTGCGATAATCATCGGGGCATATCACTTTTGTCTATAGCTGGTAAAATTCTCGCTCGTGTCATGCTCAACAGATTAAATAATTCACTACTAAACGAGCTACTCCCAGAGAGTCAGTGCGGTTTTCGTGCAGGTCGTGGTACAGTTGATATGATATTCTCTGCACGACAAATTCAGGAAAAGTCACAAGAGCCACATAGTGAACTCTTAGCAACATTTGTGGACTTAACTAAAGCATTCGATACCGTTAACAGAGAAGGACTGAGGAAGGTGCTTACAAAGTTCGGATGCCCCCCAAAACATGTCACTGTGATACGACAATTTCATGACGGTATGATGGCTAGTGTTATCTGCGACGGAGGAGTATCTCCTGCATTCCCTGTCACAAATGGTGTAAAGCAGGGGTGTGTGCTGGCCCCTACTCTTTTCAGCCTGTTATTTACGGCCATGTTAACGGAAACACACCATAGTATTGAAACAGCAGGCATAATGATCAATTACAGAACGGATGGTATCTTTTCAATTTACGTCGTCTAAAAGCAAACACGAAAACTAAATCTTGTACTGTTAGAGAATTACTTTATGCTGACGACTGTGCATTGTATGCTGACTCTGTCGTAAACATGCAGAGCACCATAGACCGCTTCTCAAAGGCCTGCAACAACTTTGGTCTCACTATTAACACCAAAAAAACAGAAGTCATGCACCATGCAACATCAAATAGCCAACATAATGCTACTTCTATCATCGTCAATCAGGAAAAACTGCAGGTAGTCGACAATTTTACTTACCTTGGAAGCACTCTCTCTCGCGATGTCAACATTGATGTGGAAATTAACAATAGACTGGCAAATGCTAGTGCTGTATTTGGCAGATTACGCAACAATGTATGGGACAGAAGAGGTATAAGAACAACCACCAAACTACAAGTATATCATGCTGCTGTTATACCAACCTTACTATACGCCTGCGAAACGTGGACAGTGTATGCTAGACATGCAAGAAAGTTAAATCATTTCCATCTTACCTGCCTACGTAAATTACTAAACATCCATTGGTGGGACAAAGTACCAGACTATGAGGTCTTGGAAAAATCAACCTCAATAAGTATCTACACAATACTTATGAAGGTGCAGGCACGCTGGGCAGGCCATCTTGTGCGTATGGAGAACTCACGTTTGCCAAAACAAATACCGGTATATTATGGAGATCTCAAGGTAGGATTTCAAAAAGCTGGTGGACAGAAAAAGCATTTCAAAGACACGCTCAAGTCATCCTTGAAACATCTTAACATTGACGTAGGCGCTTGGGAGAGCCTCGCTCAGGATAGAACAGCATGTCGTTACAGCATTAGAACGGGAGCACTAGCGGCGGAAGAATTCAGACAAGAAACTGCAAGATAGATCCTCCTGCATAACCAGACAGGAGGATCTATCTAATGATGGAAGTATAGTCTTTTCTATCCAGTCTCTAAATATGTGACTATTCATCTCAGCATGGTAGTCTCGATCTTCTGTAGATTTGGAAATGAAAATAAGTTCACCATTCTTCAAAAAACCATTTTGTCTGCTACCTGCATGTGCCATTATTAATCTTTGACCTTTGCTGCTTGGTACATAACTCTTAATAGTTCCATCTACAAATTGCCATTCCTTTTCATTAGTGTGGAGAGCATTTATCCATGTTTCATCTATATATACTATATCATAATTTTATTTGCGCATCTTCCTATTGCCTCAAATATTTACTTCTCATAATTACTAAATGTGGTTTCTCACAAATTATGCTTCTGCCACGTTTATTTCTGAAATGTAAATCTGGCACCCCCTTACAGATTTCCATAATTTAGTATTAGAAATGTGAATGTCATTGTTATTTTCTAGATACATTTTCAATGTTTTTAATGTCAATGCTTCTTCACAATCCAAAAGTCTATGAATTACTCTCTTAATAATTTCTTCATTGCAATTATCTACAACATTTATTTTCCATCTTGTTTCTTTTGTATTTTTAATATTATGGTTATCTTCTCATAACTACTGTGATAGTGTTTTGTAGTTTATACCCATGACATGTTGTGTTCTTTTTGAAGGCTTAGAAATACTATGAAATAGATTATCACGTTGTGCTTCTTGTGAAAAATATGTGTACAATCTCATAATTATACTTTTCAGCATAACGAATTTAACTTTCAAAGACATGGTTATAATTTAGTTGTAAATACTGCCTTTGATACGTTGTAATTATTTATAAAAACATGATATGTTGAAGACATCACAATAAGAACACGTCGAATATGAGATACACTTTTGAGGAAAATGATTTTTTGCTATTATTTTAATATATCCAACTATGAAATCTCTAATAAAAAACGCTTACTTAATTTTGCAACTATTATGTATTGTAATATTATGTAAATATTAATTTCCGTTCTAAGATTGTGCTATTTGATGCATGATGTGCCTTCAGTAAGCAAGACAAAATATGACATGATGTGCGCACAAAAGACATTTCACTGCAATATAATTCAATCAATGATGACCTCTTCGTATTTCATCATGCTTTTAATTGGCTAGTACATTCACACTTTGCCTAACAGCCAATAAATAATTGGAGAGCAAAAAAACAACAATAAACAAATAAGATGCATTTCTCCTCATTGACAAAATATATGGTAATTTGTACCGTAAACCTGTCTACTTTTATGACTCAACAGAAAAATATTGCTACCTTTAAAAACGACATTCATAGTCACTGCTGCGATAAATCCATTCAATCTAGATAATAATTAATAATAAATCTGTAATGTGGTTATGAAATAATGTACTCTTGCAAAATATTAAGCATATACGCTCAGTAATTATAGAGATAATAGAGAATATCAGTGTTCAACTATTTATGAACGCACTAAACTACCACCAAACTCATAGTTTATCAGGCAGCAGTAATATAATCATTTCTTTATGCCTGACATGGACAGTATATGCAGCACATGCTAGAAGACTCAACTACTTTACCTAAGCTGCCGTCATAAAATTCTCAACATCCATTGGTGGGATAAAATACCAGACAGTGAAGTACTGATGAAATCTAAGTCTGTAACATACATCAAATGTTGAAGGAGAAGATATGCTGGGCAGAACACATGGTCTGCATAAAAAATCATTGCCCACCAAAGCAGCTGCTGTATGGAGAACTCCAGATTGGCTCCCACAAGGCAGAAGGACAGAAGAAGCGTTTTAAAGACACTCTGATATCACTGACTCACTTCAAAATAGACACAAATTCATGGGAGAATCTTGCACAAGACAGATCCCACTGGCATTGCAGAATCAAGAGAGGTGCAGCAACTGCAGAGACCCTCAGACACATTGATGTGCAACAAAAACGTGCTAGAAGAATAGCAAGAGCTGCTCAATGGCTCACAGACTCCTCCCACACATACTGAGAGTGTGTTAGACAATTCCAAGTATACATAAGACTCATTAATCACAGTTGGACACACTGCAGACATCATCTTCATTATCATCCCGGTTGAGCTCGTTGGTTGGTTAGTTGCTGATCCAGCGGTCCATGAGCTCCCCCAGTTGAGCTGAATGGTCATTGTCGACCCCAACAGATGAACAGTAGTTGTGTTAATTGTAATGACTATTAATTGCGTTGATTATTTCGTATTAGAACATATACTTTAGAGTTTTATATGTGTCTACGTTACAATAAGAATCTATGTGGCCACTTTAGAAAATGTTATGTTACTTCATAATGAAGCTAAAGCACATCCGACATCAGAATGTCCTCTTGTTTTAATTACAACTAGGAAGCTGTATTACAATTCCTGTATTACTATAGCTATATATAGCTGTATTACTGCTACTGGTTACATCTCACGTAAATATCCCATTTTTGTTCATTATTTGCTTTCTTGTAGATGATGAAAACTGTGAGGAACTTCAGAGATAAAGGTCGCTCTAACTGTTCAGCTTTCTTGTTTGGATACGGAGATGGTGGTCATGGACCCAGGTAGGATTTATTTGGATCATTTATTTGGATAGTCTAATGTGTCCACACCAGTGGCGTATCCTGGGGTCTGAAAGAGAGCATGCAACTTTTAAAAAATGATAATTTTCTACTCACCCAGTTATTTGAAGTTCAGTTCTATTCTGCGGCTCTTTCTGCTAAAGTCCTCTGTTACTTTGTTATAAAAGTCATCATTGCCTTTCATCTCTACAAGAAGGTCTTTTTCAATTGACATCATTGATAGAGCAGAAAGACGACATTGCCCCTGCGAGTTCCTTATGACATTTTTAATGCGTTTTAATGCAGAAAACGAACGTTCCACTGAAGACGACGATGCAGGAATTGTCAATATTAATTCACAAAGTTTATGAAATTCTGGAAGACCACTGTGAAGTCCTTTGTTCAAAAGAAATCTATGAATGTCGGACACATACATTTCTTTAAAGTGTTGGGATACAAACATTGCCTTTAATTCAGATCTCAGTCTTACTATATCAAAATATTTCCCATATATTCCGTTCAGTGTGGAAAACTGCTCTTGTGGAAACTCTTTTGAAAATGTTAAAAATTTCTTACAGTCAAAAATTTCAAGAAATGACAAATCTGACAGAGAATCAAACCGGCTTTGTAACTGGCAGTTTACCGTATCATGAATTTCACAATACAACCTTCTGTACTCATCCTTTGGGATAACTGAGGATTCTCGCTTTCTTCTCTTTGTTGGAGGACCACACTTGAACTCTATTTTGGCCCAAATTGAATCAAAGCCAGTATTGCGCATTGTGAACAATTTTTCTTTTAACTCAACTATCTCTCTAGAGCAATATGTGATGTCCAGTGAATTTGATTGAAGGATATTAAATACAACATCTGTCATCGAAAAAATATCGGTGAACACAGCCAAAAGGAAATTGAATTCAAAATCCCCTAGGTTTGACAGAAATCCAACTGCTTCATTAATTGTTGCGTGATCCCAATCACAGGTCGTTCCAAAATGCATTCAAATAAATCTATTAATTCATTATGATATTCAGAAACAGTCTGTACTAAACGACTGGAATAATTCCATCTGGTTGCCGCCAGCTTGGGAAACCGTTTTTTCACTATGGTGTCCAACAAATGTGTTCTCTTTGCTGAATGACTAAAAAATGAAGCAAAACTGCTAAGTGACGAGAAGACTATTCTACACGCACTTATGCATGAGACAGCTTGAGACAGTACTAAATTAAGTTTGTGTGCATAGCTGTGGATGAATAATGCCTGAGAAACAACTTCCCTAACTCTCGTCTGCACACCACTCAATTGGCCTGCCATTACTGCTGCACCATCATAAGTTTGTGCTACTAGTTTTTCTCTACAGTCAAATTGATCAAGACTGTCTAAAGCCAGTTTTGACAATGCTTGTGCAGATCTGTCAGAGCTAACGTCATGAAAGCCAATAAATCTTTCGTAAATATTACCATTATAAACATATCTAATAACAACTGACAGCTGAGACAGGTTTGTTACATCAGAGATCTCGTCAATTAGGATGGCGACAAATTTGGACGATTGAATCTGAAATTTCACTTCTGCAGTTATTACATTGTTCACACTTTGGATAAGATCGTTCTGTATTAATGGGGAAAGACCCGTGAATATATTTGATGTCATGAGATGCTGATGCAACTTTTCATCAAACTCTGCTAATAAATTTAAAGCTTCAATGTAGTTCCCACGATTAGTGGAATCAATCCCCTCGCTGTGACCACGAAAAGCTAATTCTTGTTTTCCTAAAAAACAAGTAACAGCAATTAACCTCTTAAGGATTTCTCGAAAATTTTTAACTGTTTCATTGTGTTTCATAATACTTTCTTTTTTCTGAAAATCCAATTGAACATCAATTCTGCTGGAGCCAAACACTTGTAACGCTATCCAAGCGTGAATATGACTTTCAGACTTTTCGTGTCTTGAAATAGCGTTATGTAAATTATTTAGATCAGAATACCCGCGTTGTCTGCTGTTCCAAGGCGAAGTGTCATTTACAAACAATATACATGGCCAGCAAAATAACTTACATAATGATTCCGAACCACAAAGCCAAAGGACTTTCTTATATAAATCATTGTTAAATGAACGGACACATTTTGTTCCTTCTCGTTTCAAACTGCTTAACGCAGGAATCGGTCTGCCCATTTTTACCAAGTCCAATTTTTCATTAAATGTTCGCAATTGAAACGGTCGCTCAAATAAATCTACAACAACATCATTAATAGAATCAGCCATAATAACCACCACAGTAAACAAATATACTAAGTTTAGTCATTAACAATAGCAATACACATGTTTCTGTACAAACACAAAATATTAAATATCAGCTGATTAAAATCACATTTGAAGTTTTGAATTCTTAAGGTTTGAAATCGAAACCACATCGCTGTGTAAATGTGCGTGTGTGTTGAGTAAGATCACGTGACGTGTACCAAAAGTGACCAGAAATGGCTTACTAAACAAGTATAAATAACCAAATGGCCAGAGGGTGTCCGACAAAGTGGATGGTGCCGCAGTAACCTAATGAACAAATAGTAATGCAAAATGATGTAAAAAGGTTACTAAAACACTTACCTAGCCTATTAATAAAAATATATTTTTAAGAAAAAAAACAAAAAACATACAATAAAACTAAACAGGACAATTCTCAACGTATCGGCTCAAATTGAACCTTTTTCAAGAGACAAACAACAGAAAACGACAAAATAAAAAAATAAATAGATGTCTATATTTCATCAAGCCCTCGTCTCCATAATAGCGCAGGGATGGCAACGCATCTAGTCAAAGTGAAAATGCGTGCATTCATTATAAACAAACCGAAAGTGGGAAATTAGAGACACTATAGATGAGTGCAAGAATAATAAAAGAAAAAGATAAGAAAAATACCCCTTTTGTCACTCTATCAGACAGGCAGGTTTTAAGAACATAGTCACAACAGGCACGACTGAAGGGAACAGAGACAGATGGGGAAGTGAGAAAATATTCATGTGACAACCTAGCAAGGCTTGGAAACAACGATCCTGATAATAATACTGTGAACAGAGAACCATGGTCACCTACGCCAACAAGAATGGCATATGACAATGATAGATGAGTAATGATGAGGTTGTGTGGTGGTGGGGTGAGTGGGTTTGGGGAAGGAAGGATAGAAGAAGAATCAACATTCGAAAACGCATGGAATGAATGTGAAACCAAATATAGACATAAACATATATATAAAACCAAACCTAAACATACATAGAAATGTAAACACACACCAAGAGTCAAGAAATAAACACATAACAAGATGGACACAGATGTGTGAAGGATACCCACACAAAATGCACAGGCATGTAAATGTATCCACACACAGGAAAGGGCTCACACCAGAATAGGTATACACATTGACACAGAATGGAGATACGTGCATTAACATAAAAAAGCGCTCACATAAATATACATATATATATGTATACACAAATATGAACATTCATGCACATAAACACTTTCTCGTATAAACAATAACATGAACATTCATACACATAGAAACATATACATATATTAATGTAAATATAAACGTTCGTTCACATAAAGATAATGCTATAACAACTGCATATGTATACATACAAATGTGTGGCCCAAAGTAATTGTGTGGATACATAGAACCATGTAAAACGAAATGCATATACAAATAACTATATATGTGTGGGCACCCATCGAAGAGACAACTGCAATAAAAACGAGGAAATCAAAATCTAAATATGTAAATGATTTAACAATAACAAAATGGCAGAGTACAAAATAATCACATATTGACATACACAAACGAAAGAAGACATAAAGGAATTATATAGAAGAACGGCAAACACAAAAATAATAATTATTCACGAAAGTGTACAAAGACAAATAATTACAAGAATCAGTGCAATATGGGAGTAGAGGGTATAAAGAAAAGGTGGGTAACTCAAACAAAACGGTGATTAATGTTCATTCCGTTTGGTTGCAAGACTCCCATATGACAAATGAGACGATATTCCAAGGACTGACGTTGCCGGTCACCGGTATAACAACGTAACAAACCGGTTACAGAGACATCAGAGCTACACTTCTGCAGGTCAACTAGGAACTGTCCCTTGTCATCGAAATTGTTTGACTTGCCCTTTTGTTATTCTCACTCCTATTTTACAGTTTCCTAAATCACACTTTGATATTCATGATTCTTTTTCATGTGTGTCCCGTAACTTAATATACTCTATCATATGTAAGCGTTGTGATATGAAGTATATTGGTGAGACTGGTAGACGTTTAGCTGATAGATTCGCCGAACATTTGAGAGATATCACGAATCATCGTGACTCCCCAGTGGCTAATCATTTTAACAGCCCGTCACATCATGGTAGCTCTGATGTCTCTGTAAACGGTTTGTTACGTTGTTATACCGGTGACCGGCAACGTCAGTCCTTGGAATATCGTCTCATTTGTCATATGGGAGTCTTGCAACCAAACGGAATGAACATTAATCACCGTTTTGTTTGAGTTACCCACCTTTTCTTTATACCCTCTACTCCCATATTGCACTGATTCTTGTAATTATTTGTCTTTGTACACTTTCGTGAATAATTATTATTTTTGTGTTTGCCGTTCTTCTATATAATTCCTTTATGTCTTCTTTCGTTTGTGTATGTCAATATGTGATTATTTTGTACTCTGCCATTTTGTTATTGTTAAATCATTTACATATTTAGATTTTGATTTCCTCGTTTTTATTGCAGTTGTCTCTTCGATGGGTGCCCACACATATATAGTTATTTGTATATGCATTTCGTTTTACATGGTTCTATGTATCCACACAATTACTTTGGGCCACACATTTGTATGTATACATATGCAGTTGTTATAGCATTATCTTTATGTGAACGAACGTTTATATTTACATTAATATATGTATATGTTTCTATGTGTATGAATGTTCATGTTATTGTTTATACGAGAAAGTGTTTATGTGCATGAATGTTCATATTTGTGTATACATATATATATGTATATTTATGTGAGCGCTTTTTTATGTTAATGCACGTATCTCCATTCTGTGTCAATGTGTATACCTATTCTGGTGTGAGCCCTTTCCTGTGTGTGGATACATTTACATGCCTGTGCATTTTGTGTGGGTATCCTTCACACATCTGTGTCCATCTTGTTATGTGTTTATTTCTTGACTCTTGGTGTGTGTTTACATTTCTATGTATGTTTAGGTTTGGTTTTATATATATGTTTATGTCTATATTTGGTTTCACATTCATTCCATGCGTTTTCGAATGTTGATTCTTCTTCTATCCTTCCTTCCCCAAACCCACTCACCCCACCACCACACAACCTCATCATTACTCATCTATCATTGTCATATGCCATTCTTGTTGGCGTAGGTGACCATGGTTCTCTGTTCACAGTATTGTTATCAGGATCGTTGTTTCCAAGCCTTGCTAGGTTGTCACATGAATATTTTCTCACTTCCCCATCTGTCTCTGTTCCCTTCAGTCGTGCCTGTTGTGACTATGTTCTTAAAACCTGCCTGTCTGATAGAGTGACAAAAGGGGTATTTTTCTTATCTTTTTCTTTTATTATTCTTGCACTCATCTATAGTGTCTCTAATTTCCCACTTTCGGTTTGTTTATAATGAATGCACGCATTTTCACTTTGACTAGATGCGTTGCCATCCCTGCGCTATTATGGAGACGAGGGCTTGATGAAATATAGACATCTATTTATTTTTTTATTTTGTCGTTTTCTGTTGTTTGTCTCTTGAAAAAGGTTCAATTTGAGCCGATACGTTGAGAATTGTCCTGTTTAGTTTTATTGTATGTTTTTTGTTTTTTTTCTTAAAAATATATTTTTATTAATAGGCTAGGTAAGTGTTTTAGTAACCTTTTTACATCATTTTGCATTACTACTTACTAAACAAGTGTGTGTGTATGCAATCAAGATTATAATTGCTTGCATTGTTATCATTAGTTTAACATTCAAATAAAAGTACTAGATAATAGAAATTGCACTGTTTCACACCAGTAAATAAATGTTCATCAATCAATTTATTATTTGCCAGTGCTAAATTGTTATAATAGTGATTGAATCATAAAATGTATTAATTTTTTTTTCATCGCAAGCTTACTCTGGAGACAAGGATTTAAAAAAAACACACAGTATATCACTGCGCTTATATGTAAAGGGACTATTTTAACGAAAGCAACTTCAAAATTGCTTCAGTGCGGCCACTTCAACTTTCATATGTGTTGCTAGCACTAATTTTCGGAAAAATTCAGATTTGTGAGAAAAATATTTTAAAATATATTTTTGAGCAATGCTGCAAGGGCTAAGTTTGGATGGGGGATAGATCACTGACTGGTTTATCATTTTCGCAACTCTTGAAGGCATGCAATGCTTGCCTTGCTTATGCTTAGTATACGCCACTGGTCCACACCCACGTGATCACAGTCCATCTTTTTAATAGTAGAGTTGATTTCTTTACAGTCTATTGTGTCCATGTGATTGGAGTCCTTCTTTGTAATAGTAGGGTTGATTTTATTGAGCTTCTGTGACACAGAGATAAGAAACGTGAAGCTTCTGCTAGCGCTAATTCAAACTTCGCGTAACGCATGGAGAGCTCCCCCAAAAGGGTGTTCCAAGAGAGGGGCCTCTCAGTGCATTACGCGAAGATCGATGGATGCTGCGTTGTATGCACCTTTAGAGAAAGTTCATTTGGTTAAATAATGTAAAGTTTTGTTTCGCTACAAGTGTGGACACATTAGAGCTTAATGTACCATTTATTGTTTGGATATGGAGATGCTAGGTGGGATTTATTGTTTATCTTCTTCTGTGTTTTTTCTCAAGTATTCTGTATGCCTGATTGGTCAATCTTATATGGTGCAGGGGTATTTGTGAAAAACACATCAGAATAAGTTCCAGTTACCAAACAGACAAACTGATACAAAAACAAGATTGTTAGTAAAAAAACAAATTGATATAAAAACAAGATTGTTAGTAAACAAAACAAACTGATATGAAAACAAGATTGTTAGTAAACAAAACAAACTATAAAAACAAGATTGCTAGTAAACAAAATAAACTATGAAAATAAGATTGCTAGTAAACACAACAAACTGATATGAAAACAAGATTGCTAGTTATTGCTGCAATACTTTTTCTAGTCTCAGGTCCTACAAAGATACTTTCCTTTATCTTTACATCGCTAACTTGAGGAAACTTTTCTCTGAGAAAAGTGAAAGATTTGCTTGTTTTATGTAACGTTTTTAAAAAAATTTTGGAGCGGCAACTTTATATGTAACAGTGGTAAAATGATGCTATCTGTGTTAACTAATGGCTGGTGGATTACATTTTTATGCCCCAGCTGCAAATGATCCCTGATAGGCCACACGTTTCTTGCATAATGTTCCTGTCTGTTGCTGCTGTCCCATTCACATAGCAACACAATATAGTATACCCAGTCTACACCCCCATGAGAATTGCAATGAATTTTATTGTTAGTCATTGTACTTTATTTTTGCCAAAAGTATAGCCATATTGTCATAAGTTTCTTTAATATGAACAGAGTAGGCGACTGGAATTGATGAACATAAATTTCCGTTATGCAATAATACAGCTTTTAGACTAGTTTTGGAAGAGTCGAAAAGTCGCTATTCGTTGACTATGTGCTCAAGACTGAGGTGCACCATTAGATCATTTACATCTTTGCAATAATAAATGTCATCATCCACCTCAAAGTATTGAACGAGTTCTCTGTGTCTATGATGAAATTCAGATATGTAGTATTGGGTGCTAAAAGATTGCATTCTTTGAGTCGTGAACAAAGTAACTCCGCTTGTCCTTTGGTAAGAGCGAGATCACGTATTAGATCTGAAAGTTCTGAATTAGTTAAGTGAACACCATCATTCACCGATATATAATCTGAGTCAGGATTAGTTTCTAATACAGATGAACTATCACTTTCTGATGGTTCACTCACGTCCGACGGATATTGTTCTGGTGTGATTGGTATCGGACACGTGATAGGATCACGAGGCACTGGTTTCAAAACTGGATTCAAATTTTGGGTAAGCAACAGACTTCCTTGTTTTAAAAGTGAAACCATGGATATCTGTCAAGCAGAAGTAACGATCAGTAGCATGATTTTTCGGCTCATGCCATATTACTGGAACTCCAAAAGGCATTTATTGAAAGATAGGCGATTTTTGTAACCAACCTGCCAATATATTTGCACAAGTCGAACAAACTGCATTTGACTTCCAAGATTTATTTGCATCATCAACTTTTGAATCGAAATAAAGTTTGTATGCTTTCTTTAGT
This sequence comes from Meghimatium bilineatum, assembly GCA_034231615.1. Classification (NCBI taxonomy): domain Eukaryota; kingdom Metazoa; phylum Mollusca; class Gastropoda; order Stylommatophora; family Philomycidae; genus Meghimatium; species Meghimatium bilineatum. The sequence goes on along the minus strand of CM067311.1, from coordinate 67,722,510 downwards.
AATGGTGTAAAGTTTTGGGAACACGATCAATAAAATATCCGCACACATAACAGAACAAATAAGTAGAATTTCTACAGCTTCAAAAAGGCATATTTTGCTCCGAATTATTTCAAAATACAGTAACTTTGAAAAATAGTGTGACATGTTTTAGCAGTATAAAAAGTAAAATTATTTTGCATTATATCAATTTTGTCCTGTCTGATCTAGCCTTAACGTCCAACCTAGTCATTCTGTCCTGTCTGATCTAGCCTTGATGTCCAATCTAGTCATTCTGTCCTGTCTGATCAAGTCTTGATGTCCCACCTAGTCATTCTTTCCTGTCTGATCTAGCCTTAACGTCCCACCTAGTCATTCTTTCCTGTCTGATCTAGCCTTAATGTCCTTCCTAATTATTTTGTCCTGTCTGGTCTAGCCTTAATGTCCTGTCTGATCTAGCCTTGATGTCCCACCTAGTCATTCTTTCCTGTCTGATCTAGCTTTGATGTCCCACGTAGTCATTCTGTCCTGTCTGATCTAGCCTTGACGTCTCACCTAGTCATTCTGTCCTGTCTGGTCTAGCCTTAATGTCCTGTCTGCTCTAGCCTTGACGTCCCACCTAGTCATTCTGTCCTGTCTGATCTAGCCTTGATGTCCTTCCTAATTATTTTGTTCTGTCTGGTCTAGCCTTAATGTCCTGTCTGATCTAGCCTTGACATCCCACTTAGTCATTCTGTCCTGTCTGATCTAGCCTTGATGTCCTTCCTAATTATTTTGTCCTGTCTGGTCTAGCCTTAATGTCCTGTCTGCTCTAGCCTTGACGTCCCACCTAGTCATTCTTTCCTGTCTGATCTAGCCTTGACGTCGCACGTAGTCATTCTGCTTTTCTGATCTAGCCTTGACGTCTCACCTAGTCATTCTGTCCTGTCTGCTCTAGCCTTAATGTCCTGTCTGCTCTAGCCTTGACGTCCCACCTAGTCATTCTGTCCTGTCTGATCTAGCCTTGATGTCCCACCTAGTCATTCTGTCCTGTCTGATCTAGCCTTGACGTCTCTCCTAGTCATTCTGTCCTGTCTGATCTAGCCTTGACGTCCAACCTAGTCATTCTGTCCTGTCTGATCTAGCCTTGACGTCCCAACTAGTCATTCTGTCCTGTCTGATCTAGCCTTGATGTCCTTCCTAATTATTTTGTCCTGTCTGGTCTAGCCTTAATGTCCTGTCTGCTCTAGCCTTGACGTCCCACCTAGTCATTCTTTCCTGTCTGATCTAGCCTTGACGTCGCACGTAGTCATTCTGCTTTTCTGATCTAGCCTTGACGTCTCACCTAGTCATTCTGTCCTGTCTGCTCTAGCCATAATATCCTGTCTGCTCTAGCCTTGACGTCCCACCTAGTCATTCTGTCCTGTCTGATCTAGCCTTGATGTCCCACCTAGTCATTCTGTCCTGTCTGATCTAGCCTTGACGTCCCACCTAGTCATTCTTTCCTGTCTGATCTAGCCTTGACATCTCACCTAGTCATTCTGTCCTGTCTGGTCTAGCCTTAATGTCCTGTCTGCTCTAGCCTTGTCGTCCCACCTAGTCATTCTGTCCTGTCTGATCTAGCCTTGATGTCCTTCATAATTATTTTGTTCTGTATGATCTAGCCTTAATGTCCTGCCTAGTCATTCTTTCCTGTCTGATCTAGCCTTGACGTCCCACCTACACCTAGTAATTCTGTCCTGTCTGATCAAGCCTTGATGTCCCACCTAGTCATTCTTTCCTGTCTGATCTAGCCTTGATGTCCCACCTAGTCATTCTGTCCTGTCTGATCTAGCCTTGACGTCCCACCTAGTCATTCTTTCCTGTCTGATCAAGGCTTGATGTCCCACCTAGTCATTCTGTCCTGTCTGGTCTAGCCTTAATGTCCTGTCTGCTCTGGCCTTGACGTCCCACCTAGTCATTCTGTCCTGTCTGATCAAGCCTTGATGTCCCACCTAGTCATTCTGTCCTGTCTGATCTAGCCTTGACGTCCAACCTAGTCATTCTGTCCTGTCTGATCTAGCCTTGATGTCCTTCCTAATTATTTTGTCCTGTCTGTTCTAGCCTTAATGTCCTGTCTTTTCTAGCCTTGATATGCTGTCTGTTCTAGCCTTGATGTCCTGTCTTTTCTAGCCTTAATATCTGTCTGTTCTAGCCTTGATGTCCTGTCTGTTCTAGACTTGATGTCATGTGTATTCATAACCATTGTTTTTTTGTACCTTGTTTCCAGTGAGGACATGTCCTAGACATGGTATCCTGTCTAACCCTGACATAACCATTGTCTTATGTACCTTGTATCCAGTGAGGACATGTCCTAGACTTGATATCCTGCCTAACTCTGACATAACAATTGTTTTTTGTACCTTGTATCCAGTGAGGACATGTCCTAGACTTGATATCCTGTCTAACCCTGACATAACCATTGTTTTTTGTATCTTTTTTCAGTGAGGAAATGTTGGGTAGAATTCAACGTTTACAAGATTGTGATGGATTACCAAAGTGAGTAGTGATATTTTAGTCTTCAATAGTATGATGTGCGATAGTCTATTGTTTGATAGTCTAATGTATCATAGTCTTGTGTGTCATAGTCTGTTAGTGATAGTCTTGTGTGTCATAGTCTGTTCTATAATGAATATCACTGACAGAGAGGAAATTCTCAAACATTTGGGCTGAACATTTTGAAAATGTGCTAAACTGCCCTCCAACATCAATGATGAAGCGATTGCACGCATCACGCACAAATCAATTATTCATTATCGGAGCCCCCTTACCTTGAGGAGGTGGAGAAAGCAATCTCAAATTTGTCCATAGGAAAAGTGCCAGGCTCAGACTCCATTCCAGCCGAAGTTTACGTTGTTAGTGGCCCTGTAATGTCTGAACTCACAGAGCACTTCCAGGTAATGTGGAACCTGGAAGCGATACCACAAGACTTTAAGGGTGCTTCCATCATACATCTATACAAGAGCAAAGGAAATCGCCTAATTTGCGACAACTGCCGAGGCATATCCCTTCTCTCTATAGCAGGCAAGATCTTGGCTAGGGTCCTGTTAAACAGACTGCAAGCCTATCTTGAGACGGGTCTCCTCCCAGAGAGCCAATGTGGCTTCTGACAGGGCAGAAGTACTGTTGACATGAAATTCACTGCCAGACAACTACAGGAAAAGTGTCGCGAACAGAACATTGGTCTCTACACCACATTTGTCGACCTAACTAAGGCATTCAACACTGTAAATCGTAAAGGACTATGGAAGATCATGGCCAAATTTGGATGTCCCAAAAAATTTACCAACATGGTTCGCCAGTTCCATGATGGTATGACTGCCTGTGTGCAAGATGACACAGCACACTTAAACCCCTTTCCAGTGACTAATGGGGTCAAACAGGATTGTGCCCTGGCTCCGACGCTCTTCAGCATGGTGTTCTCTGCCATGTTACATGATGCCTTCCAGAATAACAGTGCAGGAATTTGTTTTCGCTATTGAGCTGACGGAGGACTATTCAATCTTAGTAAATTGAAGGCCAAGACCAAAACATAGACGGACATTGTTCACGACCTCTTGTTCGCCGACGATTGTACACTCAATGCTACCAGTCTGAAAGACATGCATGATAGTATGGACCTCTTTTCTTTGGCCTGTATGCGTTCGGTCTCACCATCAGCACCGTGAAGACTTTAGTAATGTATCAACCAGTGCAAGGTGTCCCCTACACAGAACCAGTGATCGCAGCAAAGGGACAAAAACTTAATACTGCCACTAAGTTTGTATATCTCAGCAGGAAACTGCAACAATTGCGAGGATGTTGCCCTTCGTATTGCTCGTGCCAGTGCAGCTTTCGGGAGCCTTCGTGCCAACGTCTGGATCAGGCGTTGTCTCAGTTTGACAACTAAGTTGGACGTGTACCGTGCAGTGGTTCTACCAACACTGCTTTATGATGCGTCTTGCTGGACTATCTATGCGAAACATGCTCAACAGTTTAACTCTTTTCACCTTCGGTGCCTACTAAACCTCATGGGAGTATGTTGGCAGAATCTAGTACCAGACACGGAAATCCATCAGAAGTCCTGTATGCTAAGTATACTTTTACACGGTGTCAACCTGTTACAGTCGACGTGAAGTTGGGCGACACACTGTAGCTACTATGGACACTCACAGTGCTAAGAAATAAGCCATCCTAGCATTGTAAACAAAGGCTTTGTCTACCTAGGTTTAAAAAGTCTGTTTGCAGCGAAATACACTGAAGAAATTGGCAGGTAACTCAATGGGTAAATAGGCGCTAACAGCAAAGCTGTGTAGACAGCATAAGGCACAGTTAGACACATAGTATGCTCTGGCCATCCACTGCACCTGACTCTCGACTTTGTCTTGCCACTGGACCAAGATAAAACCCAGGAGAGAGAGAGTGTGGTTGACGATTAGCGCAACTCTTCCACACTGTGAATCAACTTCAACGCTAGCCATTTTTCAACCCAATTATTTATCTTTACTAATTAAATATGAAGAGAACAAAGTGTGAACCAATCCTAGTTGAATCAATCCTAGTTGATAGATGAATCAATCCTAGTTGAATCAATCATAGTTGAATCAATCCTAGTTGATAGATGAATCAATCCTAGTTGAATCAATCCTAGTTGAACTAATCCTAGTTGAATCAATCCTAGTTGATAGTTGAATCAATCCTAGTTGGTCCATGGAATGTTCGGACACTTACAGATCTTTCAGATGTAAACAGACCAGAAAGAAGAACAGCACTAGTTGCTAAAGAATTGGCCCAGTTTTACTTATTGTTATTATTATTATGGTTGAGTTTTTGGCCATCGTATATTACGATGGACGAACATCATGCAAAGCAACCATGCAATGCTGACTAGGTCCCAACTACGCTGGACTGGCCACATCATCCGTATGCCAGACAAGCACCTTCCAATGAGATTATTCTATGGGGAGCTGTGCGAAGGCAAACGTTCAAGTGAATGGCAGAAAAAGCGCTTCAAGGATCACTTAAAAAACTCTCTCAAGCACTGCAGCATCGATCCCAACACCTGGGAGACTATAGCACTTGACCGATCAGCCTGGCACACTCAGATCACTGCTGGCATCACAAAATATTAAAAGGAAAGAACACTGCGGGCAATCCACAAATGCAAGAAGCGGAAGACAGAACCACACTCCTGCATGCACTGCAATAGATTTTTCCGTGCATGAATCGGACATCTGCGGACTCACAAGCCAAATTAGACAATTGCCAGTTTATTATAATTTTTGTTCCATCGCATTCATTTGTTTTTCATGCCATGTTCATCTTCACTTGCAGAGAAGAAACATCATCATCATAGTCTATTAGTCACAGTCTTGTGTGTCATAGTCTAGTGTGTCATAGTCTTGTGTGTCATAGTCTTTTTTGTCATAGTCTTGTGTTTCATAGTCTATTAGTCATAGTCTAGTGTGTCATAGTCTATTAGTCATAGTCTTGTGTGTCATAGTCTAGTGTGTCATAGTCTTGTGTGTCATAGTCTAGTCTGTCATAGTCTAGTGTGTCATAGTCTAGTGTGTCATAGTCTAATATTGATAGTCTAGTGTGTCATAGTCCTGTGTGTATAGTCTATTAGTCATAGTCTATTAGTCATAGTCCTGTGTGTCATAGTCTATTAGTCATAGTCCTGTGTGTCATAGTCTATTAGTCATAGTCTTGTGTGTCATAGTCTATTAGTCATAGTCTTGTGTGTCATAGTCGAGTGTGTCATAGTCTAGTGTGTCATAGTCTAGTGTGTCATAGTCAAGTGTGTCATAGTCTAATATTGATAGTCAAGTGTGTCATAGTCTTTTGTGTCATAGTCTTTTGTGTCATAGTCTTGTGTGTCATAGTCTTTTGTGTCATAGTCTAGTGTGTCATAGTCTATTAGTCATAGTCTTGTGTGTCATAGTCTAGTGTGTCATAGTCTAGTGTGTCATAGTCGAGTGTGTCATAGTCTAATATTGATAGTCTAGTGTGTCATAGTCTAGTGTGTCATAGTCTAGTGTGTCATAGTCTATTATTCATAGTCTAGTGTGTCATAGTCTATTAGTCATAGTCTTGTGTGTCATAGTCTAGTGTGTCATAGTCTAATATTGATAGTCTTGTGTGTCATAGTCTAGTGTGTCATAGTCTAGTGTGTCATAGTCTAGTGTGTCATAGTCTAGTGTGTCATAGTCTAGTGTGTCATAGTCTAGTGTGTCATAGTCTTTTGTGTCATAGTCTATTATTCATAGTCTACTGTGTCATAGTCTATTAGTCATAGTCTTGTGTGTCATAGTCTAGTGTGTCATAGTCTAGCTTGTCATAGTCTAATATTGATAGTCTTGTGTGTCATAGTCTACTGTGTCATAGTCTATTAGTCATAGTCTTGTGTGTCATAGTCTTGTGTGTCATAGTCTAGTGTGTCATAGTCTATTAGTCATAGTCTATTAGTCATAGTCTAGTGTGTCATAGTCTAGTGTGTCATAGTCTAGTGTGTCATAGTCTATTGTGTGTTCGCCTATCATAAGTGATGATGACTATTTTTTGCATCCACTATTGAAAATTCAGCTAGAATTGTAACCACGCATTATTCTTCGTAGATGGCTAATTTTCTCTATTCAAGCTGTAAATGTTCTTTGACAGTTCAGGCAAGGAATGACCAATGTAGACGTATTTTAGTCTATCCGTGACTTTCTAGCTACTCTCTGCTGTTGGGAGTTGCTGCATTTCTCCTCTTTTCACAAGATGATGTGCTTTTTATTACTGTAGAGTGCCATGTACGTCTATTTTGTGCAAGTTCTTCCCATATATCTTGGTCTATTTCAAAGGTTTTCAGTGAGGTCTTTAATGAGTCTTTGTAGCGCCACTTTTTGTCACCTTGAGATCATGTTCCCTTTTTCAGCTCAACATAGACAAGTATCTTTGGCAGGCAATGGTCTGGCATGCATACTAAATGACCTGCCCAACGAATCTGTGTCTGCATCAGGATAGTGTCAATGCTGGGGATACCAGATCTGTCAAGGACAGTGGTGGTATCTGGAATCTTGTCTTGCCATCTGATGTTCATAACTTTTCTGAGACAAGTTGTGTGAAAGTGATTGAGTTTACTCACAAGACGTTGAGTTTACTCACATGGCGTCTATACACAGTCCATGTTTCACTAGCATATAGCAGCACTGGAAGTACCACTGCTCTGTAAACTTTCAGCTTAGTCTGTAGGTTAATACCATTTCTATGCCAAATATTTGCATACAATCTGCCGAAAGTGCTTCTTGTCTTAGCGATCCTTGTATACACTTCATCATCAATGTTGGCATCTTGTGATAACGTATTATCTAGGTATGTTAATCTATTCACAACTCAGTGCTACATCATTTACCTTATGCAGGGCTCAAAATAGCTTTTGTCAGGTTCTGGTTGTAACATGCATTCTGTTTTCTCTGTGTTAATAGTATGTTCAAAGTTGGTACAGGCTTTGGAAAATCTGTTTATAATAAAAACTTTGTAGATCAGCCTCAGAGTTGGCATTTAGAGCACAGTCATTAGCAAATAGGAGATCCCTGATTGTGTGTCATTTGACTTTGGTTTTTGCTCAGAGCCGCCGAAGGTTGAACAATTTTCCATCTATGCGATATATGATATTTCTTTTAAGTCTAGATTCTGAAAGCATCATCAAACATAGCTGAGAAGATGATGCTAAATAGGGTAGGTGCTAATACACATCCTTGTTTTACTTCATTTTAGATAGGAAACATTTCAGATAACTCTCCATCATCCTGAACTCTAGCTTACATTCCATCATGCAATTGTTGCACCATTGAGATAAATTTCTGTGGGTATCAATATTTTGTTAAAATCTTCCACAGCCCCTCTCTACTTACTGTGTCAAATGCTTTTGTTAAGTCTATGAATGCTCTGCACAGGTCACAGTGTTCTTGACATTTTTCTTTAAGTTGTCTTTCAACAAACACCATTTCAGGTAATAATCCTTCATTAGGATGAGATGTGATATAGTCTAGTTTGTTAGTCTTGTGTTTTATAATATAGTATTTAGTAGTCAGTTGTGTTATAGTGTAGTGTGTTATAGTCTAGTATGTTATAGTGTAGTGTTTCATAGTATAGTATGTAGTAGTCCATTGTGTTATAGTCTAGTCTGTTATAGTGTGTTATAGTCTAGTCTGTTATAGTGTGTTATAGTCTAGTCTGTTATAGTGTGTTATAGTCTAGTCTGTTATAGTGTGTTATAGTCTAGTCTGTTATAGTATAGTATGTAGTAGTCCATTGTGCTATAGTTTAGTGTATTATAGTATGCTATAGTCTAGTGTTCTATTGTCTAGTGTGTTATAGTCTAGTGTGTTATAGTCTCCAGAAGAGAAAATAGACAATAAATGGGAAAGCCTAAAGAAAAGTATTCAAACATCAAGTAAAAATTTACCAACAAGAAATACCAAGAACAAACAAACATGGATGACAGATGAAATATTAGAGAAAATGACAGAAAGAAAGAAAGAAAGCTAAAAATACGCCAAAATACTCAATTATAGACAAGGAGATATGTAACATGTGCAGAACAGCGAAAAAACAATGGCTAGAAACAAAATGCAGTGAAATAGAGATGTCCATACAACAGAAGACAAAATTAATGCATAAGGAGATAAGGCTGATCACAAATAAGAAAAATCCTATAAATGGAGGTGGCTGCATTAAAGATAAAAATGGTAAAATAATATTTGATAAAACAGAAGCACTCACAAGATGGGCAGATTATGTAACAGAACTGTTTGACGACCAACGGAACAAAAAAACCAACAATACACAACAATGATGGACCAGCAATACTGAAATGAGAAGTAGAACATGCAATAAATTCAATAAAATGTTGAAAAGCTGCAGGCTCTGACAACATACAGCAGACATAATAAAAACTCTAAATGAGTTTGGTGTAGATACTATCACAGAAATTTGCAATGACATATACGAAACAGGCCATATACCTAAAGACCTAACATCATCAATATTCATACCACTACCTAAGAAGCCCAGGGCTGTGGACTGTACAGAATATAGAACAATAAGTCTAATGAGCCATCTAACTAAAATACTCCTCAAGATAATACATGAAAGAATTAAGAACAAGATAGATATACATGGAGGTCGGTGAAGAACAATTCGGTTTTACGAAAAACAAAGGAACCAGAGAAGCTATACTGAGTATCCGACTAGTGATAGATAAATATATAGAAGTCCAAAAAAGTATCTATATTTGCTTCATAGACTACAGCAAGACCCACATTGACAGAGTCCAACATGAAAAATTAATCAAATGTCTTCAAGAAATAGGCATAGATGGAAAAGACATCAGACTGATTAGAAATATATATTGGGAACAGACTGCATCAATAAGGTGTGAAAACAGCTACTCTCCATACATAGAAATAAGAAGATGGGTAAGACAAGGATGCATTTTATCACCAAGCCTATTTAATATCTTCACAAAGAATATCTTTAAAAATATAGAAGAAATACCAGGACTCAAGATCAATGGGAAAATAATAAACAACATTAGATATGCAGATGACACTGTTCTTTTAGCAGAAAGTGAACATGAACTACAAAGACTAATAGATCAAGTCAATAAATCAAGTAATGAATATGGACTGGATATAAACATTCAAAAAACAAAAACCATGATAATCAGCAAAGACACAGAAGAACAGGAGGTAAACATAAACATACAGGGAGAGAAACTACAACAAGTAAAACAGTATCAATATCTTGGACACATAGTCACAAATGATGGCAGATGTGAAACAGAAGTTAAAAGGAGAATAGGAATGGCTAAAAGTACCTTCAATGACATGAAATTATTAATATCTAAACAAATTACAAACAAGTTAAAAATGAGAATTATAAAATGCTACATCTATTCCATATTAATGTATGGCTCAGAAACATGGACACTAAATAAACAATTAGAAGACAAAATTGATGCCTTTGAGATGTGGGTATATAGAAGAATAGGGAGAACATCATGGAAAGAGAAGAAAACAAATAAAGAGGTGCTAAAGACACTTAATATGAAGAAAGAACTACTAAGAGAAATAAAGATCAGGCAAATAAAATACTTTGGACACATTAAAAGACATGACACCCTATTGAAGACCTTACTTGAGGGTAAAGTCAAAGGGAAGCGAGCAAGAGGTAGACAGAGATACAAGTGGGAGAGTAACATTACACGATGGACAGGTTACAGTCTAGCAGAGTGCACCACCAAGACAAGAGACAGGAGATGTTGGAGATACGTTGCAACCAACCTTCGTTGCGGAGACGGCACTTGATGATGATGTTATAGTCTAGTGTGTTATAGTTTAGTGTGGTATAGTCTAGCGTTTGATAGTATAGTATTTAGTAGTCTACTGTGTTATAGTTTAGTGTGGTATAGTCTAGCATTTGATAGTATAGTATTTAGTAGTCTACTGTGTTATAGTTTAGTGTGGTATAGTCTAGCGTTTGATAGTATAGTATTTAGTAGTCTAGTGTTGTATAGTCTAGTGTTTTATAGTCTAGCATTTGATAGTATAGTATTTAGTAGTCTAGTGTTGTATAGTCTTGATTCTAGATTAGGAACAAGTGTCACAGCACTGGGGGCATTCCCATATATGCTCTGCTTGCCGTTCCGTCAGCCATCTAAAAGTGTATAAGCTCAGTGTCACAGTGTTGCTGATTACACGTTCTTCTGATCTTTCCGGAGAGGGAACACTTTCTCCCATCATCTCTAGTCACTCCCGTATTTCTACCATTTTCTGGATATGTACATTGTCTCATTTGGCTTCCTCTTCATCTTCTCATAGGGTATCTGTGACTGCTCTAATCAATTCAATCATGTCTCTTCTTATTTCGGTGCCGTTCACCAAGGTTTTACCAGCCAACACATCAGCTCTTTTGTTTCCCTGACCCCAGTATGACCTGGACAGTAGATCCATGTAATGCTCTGTGCGTTGTTGAGAAGAGTGACCCATTTAGTTCTGATCATACCCTTTTCTATCTTGCGCAGCATACTTTGAGTGTCAGATAGAATCACTGAGTCTGTTGGTGGTTGCGTCGCCAGCCAAGTAAGAGCTGCTGTCACCGCTTCTATTTCCATTCTCATACTCAATGTTGTAGTGGGGTACACAGCTGACTTCTCAGCTAATTTATTGCCAATTTGGTAGTTTGGTAGGCCACGAAACTAACCACACCTGTTTGTTTCTTGTGTTACTGAGTCATCTGTTGTGGCACTCTCTTCCCATCTGTATCACCACTGTTGTCAATAATTTTCTCTCTTTGCCAAATGTCATCCATTCACAGCCTCTTCCCACTTCCTCCAGCTCACAAACTCTGAGTAGGATATCTTCTGCTTCTGCCATCCAGGACCTTCCTCTCTTGATACGCCTTCCTTTTGTGTTGTCTAGAGATTGGTGTATGTTGTAGTCTACTGTATTATATAGTCTAATATGTTATAATCTATTGAATTATAGTCTTATTGTATTATAGTCTAGTGTGTTATAGTCTAGTATGTTATAGTCTAGCGTTTCATAGTAAAGTATTTAGTAGTCTAGTGTTTTGTAGTCTAGCGTGTTATAGTCTAGGTGTGTTACAGTCTAGTGTGTTGTAATCTATTATGTTATAGTCTAGTATGTTATAGTCTATTGTATTATAGTCGAGTGTGTTATAGTCTAGTATGTTATAGTCTATTGTATTATAGTCTAGTGTGTTATAGTCTAGTATGTTATAGTCTATTGTATTATAGACTAGTGTGTTATGGTCTAGTATGTTATAGTCTATTGTATTATAGTCTTGTGTGTTATAGTCTAGTATGTTATAGTCTATTGTATTATAGTCTTGTGTGTTATAGTCTAGTATGTTATAGTCTATTGTATTATAGTCTAGTGTGTTATAGTCTAGTATGTTATAGTCTATTGTATTATAGTCTAGTGTGTTATAGTCTATTGTATTTTAGTCTATTGTATTAGTCTGTAGTAATCTATTATGTTATAGTCTAGTATGTTATAGTCTATTGTATTATAGTCTAGTGTGTTATAGTCTAGTATGTTATAGTCTATTGTATTATAGTCTATTGTATTATATACTAGTGTGTTATAGTCTAGTATGTTATAGTCTATTGTATTATAGACTAGTGTGTTATAGTCTAGTATGTTATAGTCTATTGTATTATAGTCTAGTGTGTTATAGACTATTGTATTATAGACTATTGTATTATAGACTAGGTGTGTTACAGTCTAGTGTGTTGTAGTCTTAGTCTGTAGTAATCTGTTATGTTATAGTCTAGTATGTTATAGTCTATTGTATTATAGTCTAGTGTGTTATAGTCTATTGTATTTTAGTCTATTGTATTAGTCTGTAGTAATCTATTATGTTATAGTCTAGTATGTTATAGTCTATTGTATTATAGTCTAGTGTGTTATAGTCTAGTATGTTATAGTCTATTGTATTATAGTCTATTGTATTATAGTATAGTGTGTTAGTCTAGTATGTTATAGTCTATTGTATTATAGACTAGTATGTTATAGTCTATTGTATTATAGACTAGTGTGTTATAGTCTAGTATGTTATAGTCTATTGTATTATAGTCTAGTGTGTTATAGTCTAGTATGTTATAGTCTATTGTATTATAGTCTATTGTATTATATACTAGTGTGTTATAGTCTAGTATGTTATAGTCTATTGTATTATAGACTAGTGTGTTATAGTCTAGTATGTTATAGTCTATTGTATTATAGTCTAGTGTGTTATAGACTATTGTATTATAGACTATTGTATTATAGACTAGGTGTGTTACAGTCTAGTGTGTTGTAGTCTTAGTCTGTAGTAATCTGTTATGTTATAGTCTAGTATGTTATAGTCTATTGTATTATAGTCTAGTGTGTTATAGTCTATTGTATTATAGTCTAGTGTGTTATAGTCTAGTATGTTATAGTCTATTGTATTATAGTCTAGTGTGTTATAGCCTAGTGCAGGGGTCAGCAACCTTTTGCTAACTGTGTGCCAACTTACAAATTATTCAGAGTGCCAATATCACATATCATTTTATACAAGTCGAGGCCAATATCCTTATTTTACCAATTATTTTATTTTTATATTTTAATTAATTAATATATAGTGATATTCAATAATATGTAAAGTTGTAAACAACATTAAAAGAAAGAGAGTTTCTTGGAAGATTTAAAAAAAACCTTTTATTATTAATGGGAACCTTGCCTTTGTATGGTCTTGGCCAGTTGCTCAATATCGACAACATACTTTGTCACTTTGAGTTTGACACAATTTTCTGAATGTTCAGGCGTTAGGCGACTATGCTGTGGATTTAGCACTGCTTTCATGTGATTTATAATCAACTTTATTCAGGAAACGTGAAGAGTCTGCGTGCCATTTGAAATTGCTTGGTGTGGCACGCATGCCATAGGTTGCTGACCCTTGGCCTAGTCTGTTATAGTCTAGGTATGTTACAGTCTAGTGCATGCTGTCAAACTAAAAAAGCACTATGGGCCGCATAAGATACTTTGAGTATACTGGCGAGCCACACCAACAAATCTGAGAATCATTGTAATCTTATTGAATTATATTTAATTAATTTGCACGCTTACTACAACGGCTTTATTAAGCTACCACCCCACAACGCCAAATATAACAATTGTAATCCAACATTTATTTAAGAACATTTCAATCAATTTTACTCTTTAATCAGTGTTTTGTCCTGAGGTTTGATGCCTCTTTTTCATGACAATTTTTCGTATATCTGGCTGAAATGTATTTGCAGTTCCGACTTTCATCAGGGATGACAAGTGTTCATTGATCGGCCTTGTTCTGTGCGATGATTTTGTTAATTTCATGAAGGAAAATAACTGTTCACACACATAGGTGGAACCAAACATTGCCATAATCCTAGTTGAACATTTTCTGAAGTTTGTAAACTTTTCTGGAAGGTATGAATAGAAGCCAGGTATCCCGACTTCTAGATACTTTGCTTTGAGTGTAGAATCAGACTGCATTTCTAACAGCTCCATCTGCAAGTTTTCCTCTGCTTTGACAACATCAAATATGCATGTGGTTGCGTCTGTGGGTCTCACCAATGGCCCACTAGACATACCACCCATGCAACATAAAACCTTAGTGGATGACATGCCATTATATTGAGGTTACCTTCTTAGAGAAGCTTCATGGCACGTCATCTATACAATTATGCTTTTATTTTGTTGTTGAAATGTGTTTCATGTTTACCTGAATATATATGTATGCACCCTCTGTGGTTGGGAGGGAGCCATAGATGTACTGTGCAGCACTGGGGTGGAGGAAACTGACAGCACTGTTTTTTCCTATGGCTGAAACCCATCATAGAGGCACAGTGACTCAGGACGTGACAATCCTTTTGACTTTAACATTTGGTTGCATGCCTGGTGCAATAGCGAAGTTCGGCATAACCAGTAGACAATTGGTGGCAGGGAATGAATACAGTTAACCCTATCTTGGCTACAGTGGCTAGGAGCAGTGCATAGGTTGAAACCTACCTTCCTGAAGGTGTGATAGTTATTCTCTGGCTCTGTCCCAGTGTGGGCCAAAAATCCACAGACTTGCCAGCAATAAAATGCCATTTAATGGCATTAGGTCAAAGGGCATGAGCCCATGGACTGCTGGATCAGCAACCAACAACATCAAAGTTGAATGGTGCCGAGAATAATGCAAAATGGTATTCAAATGATGAGAAATCACTAAATCTTTCCTGGAACTCTTTTGACAATAACTCTAGGTGACTCATATTTAGCAAAGGTAAGTACATATTCAGTATTGGCCTGGTTTTTGAGTTCTTTGCGGATAGGAAATTGAACCAAATTTTAACGTGACAACTGTGTCTTCCATAAGCTTAGTTTTGTAATGAAACACTTGATGTCGTCGTACAACTGAGTAATGCGTTTGTTTTTGCCTTGTAATTTCAAATTAACATCACTTAAATGTGCAGTAATGTCCACAGCAAACGCTAGATCCTGGATCCAACTTTCATCTTTTATTTCAACTGTGTTTTTACCTTTCATCTCCAAAAATAAAGTAATTTCTGGTCTCAGCAAATAAAATCTTTTCAGCACTTTATGACATGACAACCAACAGTCTCCTGTGTAGAATGGAACATCTGTGAACTGACTATCAATGTCTTCTAACAGCTGACTGAATTGATGATGGTTGAGAGCATTGTATTTGATAAAGTTCACTGTTTCTGTGACCACACTAAGCACTTGATTCAATTTTAAAGTCTGTGAACACAAATTTTGCTGATGAATAATGCAGTGAAAATGTGCAAATGATGAATCTGGATACAATTTCTCAATTTTTGTTCGCAACTTGACAACAACACCATTATGTCTGCCAACCATATTCGCAGCACCGCACCGTCTTTTTAAGTTGTACTCTTTTGGCATGGCAATGCTGTTATTGCATACTTATCAATGTACCGTTAAGTTCCGTGTATAACCCGAGAATTTGTGGACAAAAATCAGAGATGACTTCATACTCTTCGACTTATATTCGAGAGTAAGATCAAATTTTAAAAAAAATTACGTCCAAATCACAGTAAAAAAGGAGAAAAACATTTTTTAAAATTCCAGTCACATGTCCCGATATATTAAGCCAGGATAAAATGACTAGGGCTCACCAGCAATCTAGAGCGTACTTACCATAATGCTAGGCCTCTAATTACATTAATTTCTATATATCATACAATATTTCCTTCGAAATCTCCGATATTTCTTGATAAAAACTCACTTACTAGGTCTATATCGTTATTTCAGACACGTCGCCATTTTTTAGCATAATTTCCCGGAAACGCTATTTTTAGCAATGGGTATTACCGGTTTTTTTTACCGTTTATAGTACATATATTTCTATCATAAAGGTTTCAATTTATCATCGAAATTGGTCAGAAAAGTATACCAGTATCTGATGTTATTTATTGACCAAAAAAAGGTAATGGTCTGTGGAAAAAACAAATGAAATATCATAGCCTAAGCTGATTGGTAGCTTAGGCCTAGTCTTGTTTGTGTAGGGAAACACTAACTACCAGTAATTGCGGTAAAGCAAATGTTACAATAGTTGCTGACCGTCTACTAGGCTAGGCAGTGTTGGAGGGAGGGGAATGGGGGAGAGAAATCAATAGTGAAACTGTCTGAGCTGTGCCTCAGTTTATATTACTGTATACAGTAAACATACAGGTCACACAAAGTTCAAACTCTTCTGTATCTTTTAAAAACAAATGTGATCTGGCATGTTTTTGTCTGGCCATTCATCTTTCCCATTTCCCTGCTTACACTTACAGGAATAAAATCACAATGACAATAAAAATGTATGAACTGGAAGCTAAACTACTTGTGCAGTATTCTTGACTAGCTAAGTCAGCCTTATATTTTGTTAATTAGTCCAGCCCACTGAGGCCACAGATTGACTACTGGCCCTACCCATTTCAATTGGCTCAACCAATCCAAGTTTCCCTCACATTATGTGATGCCATTCAGATAAGTGACTAAATGCAATCTTTCTTTATAGAAGATTTGAAACGAGGTTCCAAATCACAACACATCATAGGCATTTTGTAGTAAAATTCCACCTTAATTGATTCCCTCCCCCAACCACTGTACATTTAGTGGAAGACAGATCAATTTCACAATCCTCTGTTATGTTTATTTTATTACAGTATTCTCCCCACACAGTAAACATAACCAGGAACAAAGTTCAAACTCTTCTGTATCTTATAAAAACAAATGTGATCTCACTGTCTTGCCTTTCATCCTTTCCCACTTAAACATCACTGTCAGAAGCTGGTGACATAATAGTTACATAGTAATTACTATTCACTAGCGCTGTTCCGAGTCATAACGCCCCAAAGTCTCGCCACCTCATAAACCGTCTATAGTCATGGATAGGGAAGTCAGCCTATTCATTATTTTCGGATATATTGATCCAGAATACAGTAGCCACCAGGGTTTCATTCCTTGATTCATTCAAGTTACGTGAGTGAAGCAAATGAAAGGAATGCCATTTTCTTAGAGTTGCAAAAGTTTGTGTTAATTTCCATTTAGCATGTCCGTTCTTTCTTATGATGATGAAGTTCATTATTGCCGGCATTGTTAAGTTGGGGATGTAGGTCTATAGTCGGACCTTCGACTTTCTCCACTTTTGGGAAGGGATAATTAGGTTCTCGGCCTACAATCGGATGGGTTTATATTCAGAACTTAACGGTATCTTTCCATTTACCATTGCACAAATATACTGTAGTTCCCATTGTTCTTGAAATACTTGCCTTTCTTCATCAAGTGTCCTTTTCTTCTTAGTTGAAGGTGATGTAGCCATTTTAAACGGTGTCAGTGTACACAGTACTTCATAAAAACAAATAATATAATTACCGGTATGATTCCACAAGATACAATTTATTATTGTTTTAAAATTTTAACATGGCAATTACAACCTGTCTGCTACTTCCAGTCAATGTTGCCAATTTTCATAGATAGAAAACCCATACTAGCTTAAAATAGCCGCATTGTTTTCTTATACGTGGCACCGTTCCAGATTTCTCTTTTATACACCCGGTTTAAAGTATTAAAACTGCAATTTTAGCCATTAAATGAGACAATTTCAGTATCCTTTGTGTGGGCCGCACACGTGCTTGCAAAGGGCCGCATGCGGCCCTCGGCTGCACATTTTACATATCTAGTGTGTCATAGTATAGTATGTAGTAGTCTAGTGTGTTGTAGTCTAGTGTGTTGTAGTCTAGTGTGTTATTATCAAGTATATTATAGTTTAGTATGTCATTATTTATGTACAGTAAGCAGCAACTAATATGCAGTGTATTTTTCTTTTGAATCTAGAGTGAAACTGACCAGCTCAGATGAGTTCTTTTCTTCTATCGAACGTGAGAACACTAATTTATTGTGCAGATGGCGTGGTGAGCTCTACCTGGAGATGCATAATGGCACGTACACAACATGGGCCAAGGTGAGTTCTCACACAACATGGGCCAAGGTGAGTTCTCACACAACAAGGCCTAAGATAAGTTCACACATATGATAGGCTAAGGTCAGTACACACATCACCTATGATAAGGCGTGTTTACACACAACATGGGCTGAGGTAAGTTCACACACTACCTATGCTGATGTGAGTTTACACACAACATGGGCTAAGGTCAATTTACACACAACGTGCTGTGATGTATAAGAAGCTTCGACAGAAAATTTCACCCTTGAGGAGGTAAAACAAGCCATTAAAAAAATTGAAAAACAATAAAGCAGCAGGTCAAGATGACATCACAAGTGAAATATTAAACGCAGCAAATGACAATACCTTGACCGTTATATTAGATATTTTCAATACGATCTTGAAAAACAAATGTCCACTCCAACAATGGAAAAATGACATCATTGTCAAACTACCAAAAAAGGAGACCTAACAAACTGTGATAACTGGAGGGGAATCACGCTGCTATCTGTACCTGGTAAAATTCTTTCTAATATGATGCTTGCAAGAGTAAAGGAATCCCTAGACAAAAGACTTAGAGAAGAACAGGCAGGCTTTAGACCAGGTCGCTCCATTTTAGATCATATATTCACTCTTAGAACAATAATTGAAGAATGTTTAGAATTTAGAGCCAACCTAATAATAAACTTTGTTGATTTTAAAAAAGCCTTTGACAGCATCCATCAACCATTGCTTTGGGCAATTAAAAAAATATATGGATTTCAAAACAAATATATAAATGTGATAAAATCATTCTATAAAAACTCAAAATGCTGCATTAGACAGAAAACATTAATTCCAACTGGTTCCCTATGATTAATGGTGTTAAAATGGCTGCCCTATGTCACCATTTCTATTCAATATCGCAATTGATTGGGAAATGGAAAAAAAAGCACAACCAATGTAAATTTAGGAATCTAATGGATAAACAAAACATCACTAGAAGACCTCGACTTTGCCAACGGTCTTGCATTATTGAATGAAAACCATCAAGATGTACAAACGAAAACTGAGAAGTTAAAATTTCTCGCACGAGAGATATGTCTTCAAATCAATCCATCAAAAACAAAACTTATTGATTTTACCAGTTCACCTAAAACCACAATTAATTTAAAGCAACTTGAGAAGGTACACAAATTTTCCTATCTAGAAAGCAAATTAACACTCGACAGCACTGTCATGGCAGAAATTATAGTTCGCATTGCATTAACATCAAGTGCCTTTAATAAACTGTCTAATGTCTGGAGTTCAAAGTCAATCAGCACACCACAAAAATGAGCTTATTTAATTCCTGCGTCATTCCAGTGCTTTCATATGGATGTGAGAGCTGGAAAAGTTCTTTATCTTCAGAAAAGAAACTATTGAGTTTTGAAAACAAATGTCTTCGTAGAATAACTAACACCCACTGGAGCGAATTCAAATTGAACAAAAAAATCACAGAAGAGACACATCAAAACTACATCACGAATGTTATTATAAAATGCTGT
Source organism: Meghimatium bilineatum (assembly GCA_034231615.1). Classification (NCBI taxonomy): domain Eukaryota; kingdom Metazoa; phylum Mollusca; class Gastropoda; order Stylommatophora; family Philomycidae; genus Meghimatium; species Meghimatium bilineatum. Next base: position 67,702,978 of record CM067311.1, on the reverse strand, counting down.
TGGTCCTACATCAGCCATGACCTAAGCTCAGACAATAAGTAGATCCAGGAAAAGGGTAATAAAGTTTTGCTGATACTAGATAACACACATAATGACACACACAAATCGACATTTCGACCGAAAGACCTTTATCAAGACAGACAACTGAAACAAAATTAAAACATATAGCAGAAAGCGAACAGTAATAACATCGACAGTCACATTGATATGAGTAGTGTGGATTGACCGGAAGAGGCGAAATGACACTGGACAAGAAAAATACAAAAATGACAACAAACATGTGACACGAAACAAACAGAAACTATGGATCGACTAAAGTCATACAAGAGACAGGCGCTCAATAATGCCGTTGGGTTTCAGAGTGCCATATTGAAAAATGTAGCGGTTCTCAAGCACCAGATGGGCCCAGTCGTCAGAGAAACACAACTTAATGGCCGTAACCTGAATGTCCTGGGCGCCCCGATGGCCCGTGCCATTAAAGTGGACGTCAACAGGCAAACCCGAATGGTTTTTTATGCTGTACAGATGTTCGCAGAATCAGTCTGCGAGCCTCCTTCCAGTTTCACCTATATATGTCATGGCACAATACTTGCATATGATGGCATAGATGATGTTGTGGGACACACATGTGAAGCTCTCCTCAATGGTGAAGGTGGCTTTAGGGAATGTGACAGACCGGATCTGGGTGACATAGGCACAAGTGTAGCATTTGCTGCGTTTGCATCTGATGGTGCCAAAATGATTAGGAATGTCAGGCTGGATTACTCCAGACCAGTAGATCCCTGAGGTTCTTGTCACATCTGTAAGCATCAAGGGGGGGGGGGGGGGGGGTTACAGAACACTTCCCACGTTCGGGGTCAGATTGGAGAAGGGGAAGGTGATGAAGCAAGTCATGGCGAACGGCAGCGCTATAGGGGTGGAAAGTGAAAATAAGGTTATTCGAGTTGGACGAGGAAGACTTCTGAGTAGTTGAGAGGGTGTCTGATGGGAGAGACTGCACACTCGAAGAAGGGCAGACCTGAGGACAGCCTCAGGGTACAGGCGACAGCGGAAGAAAGCTATCATCTCATAGGCTATCTCGATGAAGTCATCATCACAACCGCACACAAGACGAAGAAGTTGGGAGAATGGAAGGGAATCATGACAGGCAGAGGAATGAGAAGAGGTGTATAGAAGAAAGCTATGAGCCTCAGTCGGTTTGTAGTGTACCGATGTGCTAAGACAGAGGGGTTGAATGGTGATAGATATGTCAAGAAAGTTCACATGGGAGGTGGAGATCTCAGATGTGAAATTGATGGCTGGATGAAAATTGTCAATGAATTGTATGAAGCATGCCAGGTTAGTCTCAGACATGTCAGTGATGCTGATCCCATCATCGATGTACCAATGGAACACCGATGGGAAGGGCCCTCCATAGGATCCCCATACCTGATGCTCAAAGTGGCCCATGAACAAGCCGGCACAGCTGGGCCCCATCTTGGTGCCCATGGCGACCCCACTGATTTGGTCAAAGAAGTGCCCATCAAACTCAAAGGAATTGAGAGTAAGCACAAGTTCTGCAAGATGGATAAGGGTAGAAGTAGACACAGAGGGGTGAGGATGCTGATCGAGGAATAACTTCACAGCCTTGATACCCTCTGAGTGTGGTATAAAGTGAGCAGATTTCAAGCAGAAAGAGACAATAAGTATGGGCAGGCGACAGGGAAAAATAAGCAAAGATGGACAGGGCATGGTTAGTATCTTTCAGGAATGTAGGAAGTTGTTCCACTAATGGTTGGAAGACACTATCCAGGAAGTCAGAGATGTGTTTGTGGGGCAGGAACACGCAGAGACAATGGGTCTGCCGGGGTTGAAAGGTTTGTGAGTTTTGGGCAGAATATAGAATGCCGGCCTGCCCACACTGCTGCCCTTGAGGCATAGAGCGGCAGCAGAAGTGGGCAGAAGGTTATCAGCTATTAAACCCTTGATGGTGGTAGAGACTGTGTCGTTGTGGACAACAATCGGGTCTTTCTTGCACATGTTGGCCCTGTAGAACATGGGATTAGATAGCTGAGCCTGACCCTCTGCAAGATAGAGGTCCTTGCGCCAGACAACAACCGCTCTCCCCTTGTCAGCTGGGCTTGATGACAATGCCGTCACGGCTGCGGCGTTGCTTAAGAGCACGGGACGTGGCCGGAGAGATGTTAGTACGTCTAATCCGGGTGAAGTGGAGACGTTCGATGTCACGTTTGGTGTCATCTATATAGTGGTCCAGAGTTCGAGATGTGCCAGACGGTGGAGTCCAGTCATGCTTGCGAGAAGCATACTGGGAGAATATATCATCGGACTGTACCGACGGTTCACTGTTGAAATAGAACCGTAGGCGTAAGTGACAATGGAACTGATGAACGTCCCGCATAGTGGTCATATGTGGGGCAGAGCGGTATGAACTGAAGCCCCTTGCTGAGGATAGAAATCTCACCCTCAGAAATATTCAAGTCAGGAGGGATGCACACAACCTGAGTATTAGAGTGGTTCTGAGGTACAGAGTCAGTAGGGGGGGAAGGGCGTAGAAGGTGGAGTTTATGGTTATGCTGAGTACACATGAAGTCATAAAGTTGTCTCTTGAGAGTGTATGATGAGGCAGATAAGGGAGAAAAGAAGAAAGTTATCAGAAGTAAGGTACTGGAGATGGTTGAAAAGTACAGATTTAGAAAAGTCCAGCTCAGAAATAAGGCGGGAATAGTTTGTAGCAACGATATGCATACATCAAGAGGCACATTTAGTGTCCACCCGCAGTAGCATACATTGCTCGCGGGAGTAAATTTTCCCCGCCGTAGAACGGAAGTTCGAGGCGAAGCCTATAGGAATGAGATGCAGACGATGACATGTAGTAATAAAGCGTCTGTGAGAGAAATATTTAGTTTTATGAAAAGTCGTCAAGGCATATTTAGTAGCTGTAAGGCAAATGTCCATAGGTAGAAGACTGAATGAAACAATGGCGTAGTACCGAATAAAGTTGTTCAGTTTTTGAAGGGATAGTAGAAGAAACAGAAGAAGATAACAAAAGTAACAGAACGTCGAAAGAGCCGAGAAATCCTGAATGGAGAAAACAGGGAGAGGTCAAAATGGGGAGTTTGCTCAGACAATAACAGAATACACCACAAATCTCTTGCATGGATACCAACAGGCAGAAGAGCCAGGAGGTAGACCAAAGGAAACACTCAGAAGAACAATACTTAGAGAAATTAAAACAAATAATATTAATACTATTTAAGAACTGCACAGAATAGCTTTGAAAAGATAGCATTGGAGAGATCTGACCTCAGTCCTATGCGCTAACTTCAGCGCTAAAGGAAAATGAATTAATGTGCTATGATGCATTTACACACAGCATGGGTACAGTGAATTTACACACAAAAATGGGCTGCAGTGTATTTACACAGAGTGTGGTCTAAGGTGAATTTACACAGAACATGAGCTATGGTGAATTTATACACAACATGGGCTAAAGTGAATTTACACACAACATGGGCTAAGGTGAATTAATATATAACATTGGCTAAGGTTAGTTTACACACAACATAGTTCACACACCACCTAGGCTGAGGTGATTTCACAATAACTTATGATCATTGACTCAATGTTTGACAACCTAGTTTACATAACTTGTGATCATTGACTCAATGTTTTATAACCTAGTTTGCATAACTTATGATCATTGACTCAATGTTTGACAACCTAGTTTGCATAACTTGTGATCATTGACTCAGCTTGGTATTGGATTACTACAGGTCAAGAAGTACAACCGTGGATGTGAGGTACTCCTCCAGGAGCTTGAGACAGTCAGCTGCATGGCATGTGTGTCAAATCCTGGTTTTAAGTATCCTTACTTGGAGCTGGACAGAATGTGGAAACTTCTGCTACTCAATCAGTTCCATGATGTTCTACCTGGTAGTTCTATTAACCAGGTCAGTTTGTCATTGTGCCACATTTTCTTCTAGTAAACTACTATGAAAACATTACTCACTATGAGTTGTATTGCAGGCAGCATGCTAATAGTTTCTGATATGCAAAATGTATTTGATATCTCAATAATTTTAGTAGATGACTATTCCATGAAGACCTAAACATATACAATGCTGCCAATATGGATGTGTCTGGCCATTGGCGCAAATAAAAAGTCGACAACGCATTTCCACTCTCTGGACTACATCCTGCTGGGAATCTAATAGGACCATTGTCCTGCTACAAGAGAGACAGCTGGAGTTTGAGAATGAATGCTGAAGAGGAAGAAATATACAAAGATTGGCTTTGGAAAAATAGACAAATATTCACATAGTATGGACATAAAAGAAAACTTTCGTTACTGCATGTTTTCCTGTGGCGGAGTTCAGGGAGGCTTTCTATGGGCTGCGGAAATAAAGGCCACTTTGCCATAGGAGATGCCACAACATGTACAGCGAACCAAAAAATCCTGTCCCAACCGTGGATTGAACCAGGGACCTCAAGGGTCTGAGAATGACATTCTAACCACATCATATGCGCTCCATATTATGGACATATTATGAGAAAAATAGTCACATGGTATGGACATAGTTAGAAGATTAACCTTGAAAGGATATGTTCCAGGAAAACGAAACTGCCGACAACATCAATGGACACGAGATATTGAACACCATTTCAATATGCAACTGATAGAAGCAGGATAGCTTGCGCTCAGTTTACAGAGAGGCTGTGAAAGCAGTAATCTGAAAAGTGCATTTCTCTTAGAGGAAGCAATACACAGATATCAGTTACCAAGCCAATGTGTTACGCAAACACTCAAATATTATAAACAGTATTTGATTCTGATGCAGCAATTATCTCTGAAAGCTGCTGTTCAGTAAATAGTCCTTTACTTAGTCTATCATGAAAGATCACACCTGCAGTATGATTCACCTGGGTGGTGTCCTGCATCAAACACCACATTACAGGATCTAGATAAATTGCAAAACCAGGCGATTAGGATAATGTTGGGAGCAATGAAATCATCCATAGTAGAGATGCTCAAAATTGGGAGAATGCAAATACTTGATGCATGCAGAGACACAAAGGTACTAATACAGGCAGAAATGTTTTAGTGTATGCAAATTCATCCAATGAAGGATAAATTCCAAAATCTAGAAATTGGGCGAGTGAAAAGAAGCAGCTTTATTCACCAATCTAATTGATTCCGTAGAAAACTTACAGACCAACCCCATTAGATCTGTACCAGAACAAACCCCTTGGAGTGAAAGGCATGGAATATCAATATATATTCAGATCCATGTGAAAGGAATACTAAGCGAAAACAAATAGAACAGTGTGCAGCAAAGGACAGTAAATCTCAATTTCCTGGACAAGGAATATCCACAAGACATATGAGTCAGGGTATACACAGATGGGTCAGCACAGAATGCAGTGAGGAATAGAGGTGCAGGTGTATATGTAGAATATCCACACATGTCTAGAGATACAATCAGAACACCACGAAAATGCGCTTATTTAATTCTTGCATTATTCCAGTGCTTTCATATGGATGTGAGAGCTGGAAAAGTTTTTTTATCTGCAAAAATTCTGTGTAAAATTCTGCAATATTATGATGCAGAAATCCAGGCAATTAGGGTGGCAACTGAAAAAATGCTGAACTCCAACCCTAGACGACAGCCAATGGTGTTCCTGACAGATGAAAGGTCAGTGCTCTAAGCTCTCCAGTCTGGAAAACTAACAGACTTACAAAAACTACTTAATGAACTGTTTTACCCGTATAGGGCAACTATGCCGTGGATACTCTCTCACTGTAGAATACCAGGAAATGAAAAAGCAGACGTTCTGGCCAAGGAAGGTGCTGTCAAAGACCAACCAGGTGTACCGATCACCTACCATCAGAATAAACAGATAATCAAGTCAATAAGAAAGTCACAAACACTATCACATTAGGAACAGATCAGAACAAGTTGTAATTTTATGCCTCAGAATGGGACACAACCAACTCCACAGTCACATGTACACAAAGTTCAAAATTGGCAGCACGGTCATGTGTACATGTAGACAGGTAGCACAGAGTGCCAAATATATATACTTCAAGAGTGTTCTGAGTATTAGATGCTCGATGCAGACATATTGGACAGAGGAAACAACACTGGAATCAAAGCTCTATGGGACACTTTATGAACTACAAAAGACAGTGGGTTTTATTCAGGAGACAGAATTATACAGATATAGACATGTTTCAAGTGAACGAAAGAAGAAGACGAAGAAGAATATTATAATATTGGCCATGCCTTCTTATAATTATGGCATGAAAACTCAGCCAAAAATATTGGCCATGTTATCATTATCACATGCACTGATAAGTCCGAAACATTAATATCATATCTTGTAACATATGTGACTATTCAATCAAACTACATCGAATTAAACGGCTGTAATTCCAGAGAAATAATGATTTTCTCTAGTTTTTATGTGATTACTCATTAAAACTGCATGGAATTAAGAGGCTGTAATTCCAAAGATATCTTGTAATATGTGATTACTCATTAAAACTGCATGGAATTAAGAAACTTTGCAAAAGCACATCAATGCATTGTTGTTAGCATGTCAGAAGTACAACATGAAAATTAATGTACAAAAAACAGAAGTTATGAAAATTAGCAAGTCTTCAACACCAATGAATATAACAATAGATAACACCAAAGTGAAACAAGCCAAAGAATTTAAATATCTAGGCAGCATTTTTTCCGAAGATGGAAGACTAGACAGAGAAATAGAAACAAGGTGCCAGAAAGCAAACACAGTGACTTACCAACTTTCACCATTACTTCATCCAAAGATCAAGATGGAAATTAAAAAACAAATAATATCTACAATTTTTATACCAACACTGTGCTACCAATGTCAAACATGGTCTTTAACAGCTTCGCAGCAAAGAAAAATCATCACATGTGAAATGAAGTGTCTGAGGAAAGCTGCAATGGTTACCAAACTAGATAAAATAAGAAATGAAGAAATTAGGAAAAGAGTTGGTATAATATCATGTATCGAAAATATTGAGAGACAGCAAGTAAAATGGTTCTGTCACCTTATGAGAATGAAGCCAAACCAAATACCAATAAGATCATATAATACAAGAATATCCGGGCGTAAAGCCAAAGGTAGACCAAGAAAACGGGGGATAGAAACCATTAAGATAACCTTGAACAAACATGGACTAAATGCAACCTCTGCGACGCATCTGGCCTTGGAACGACAGCTTAAGATACCACCCCTACGCTTAACGACAAGTGTGAATGCGATCAACAATCATTCACCTGGGGATAGACAATTCCAGAGATATCTTGTAATATGTGATTACTTATTAAAACTGCATGAAATTAAGCTGCTGTAATTCCAGAGATATCTTGTAATATGTGATTACCTAATAAAACTACCTGGAATTAAGAGTCTGTAATTCCAGAGATATCTTGATTCTGCGACTCCAGTGGGATCTGTCTTGTGCAAGATTCTCCCGTGAGTTTATATCTATTTTTCCCACCTGTGTGTTGCCGGGGCCCGAAATTGGAGCAAAGAATAGCAACACTGTTTACCTTCCACGCACGTCGTAAAAGGCGACTAAGAAGGTTATGGGATGGAGTTGACTGTCCCATCCCATATAGGGTCAATGACCCAAAGCCATGCTGAATTCGAATGTGTCAGGCCGAAAGGCGCAGATATCGCAGCAATGCTGTAAACCATGACACAGCGCATTCCATTCTCCGGACTGCATCCTGCGATACTGCAGGAGTTTGAGAATGAACGCAGAAGAAGAAGTATCTATTTTTAAATGAGTCAGTGATGTCTTAAAAGTGTCATTAAAACACTTCTTCTGTCCTCCTGAATGAAATAATCATACCACTATCAGCAAGAATAATATAGATCACATAAAGACAGTTTTATTCCAGATCTGATCATTTATCATATTTTTTTAATTGATATTTTTAGTTACCATTGTAACATTTATTCAGAGTTAAACAAGAGTTAGTCCTTATTTGTGCAGTACTGTCAGATCTGTCATTATTTCTGTAGAACTGTCCGATCTGTCATTATTTGTGCAGTATTGTCAGATCTGTCATAATTTCTGTAGAACTGTCCAGTCATTATTTGTGTAGAAATGTCAGATCTTTCATTATTTGTGTAGAACTGTCCAATCTGTCATTATTTCTGTAGAATTGTCAGATCTGTCATTATTTCTGTAGAATTGTCCGATCTTTCATTATTTCTGTAGAACTGTCAAATATGTCAGTATTTGTTTAGTACTGTCAGATCTGTCATTGTTAGTGCAATACTGTCATTTTTTGTGTAGTACTGTTGGATCTGTCATTTGTGTAGTACTGTTGTATCTGTCATTTGTGTAGTACTGTTGGATCTGTCATTTGTGTAGTACTGTTGGATCTGTCATTTGTGTAGTACTGTTGGATCTCTCATTATTTGTGTAGTACTGTTGGATCTGTCATTTGTGTAGTACTGTTGTATCTGTCATTTGTGTAGTACTGTTGCATCTGTCATTATTTGTGTAGTAATGTTGGATCTGTCATTATTTGTGTAGTACTGTTGGATCTATCATTATTTGTGTAGTACTGTTGGATCTGTCATTATTTTGTAGTACTGTTGGATCTGTCATTATTTGTGTAGTACTGTTGGATCTGTCATTATTTGTGTGGTACTGTTGGATCTGTCATTATTTGTGTAGTACTGTTGGATCTGTCATTATTTGTGTAGTACTGTTGAATCTGTCACTATTTGTGTAGTTATGTTGCATCTGTCATTATTTGTGTAGTACTGTTGCATCTGTCATTATTTGTGTAGTACTGTTGCATCTGTCATTATTTGTGTAGTACTGTTGGATCTGTCATTATTTGTGTAGTACTGTTGGATCTGTCATTATTTGTGTAGTTATGTTGCATCTGTCATTATTTGTGTAGTACTGTTGGATCTGTCATTATTTGTGTAGTACTGTTGGATCTGTCATTATTTGTGTAGAACTGTCATATGTGTCTTACCATAAGAGGTACTTTGTAGTTGAACATGTTGAGATATTTTAGTAGACAATGTTAGTGTGAAAATAATTATGAGTAGTTAAGATTCACTATAGTCCCAAATGAAAATCAAAGTTAATGCCTCCTGGTTTAAACGGTCAAATATTGCCAAAAGATGAGAAACCCACATACCTTGGAGTCACTTTTGATCCAAGAACAACATGGAAACAGCACATATATAAGTCGGTATTGCAGGCAGTGAAAGATCCAAAGAACACAAGCATGAATGAACTTACGGCCTGCTTACTACACATCAGCAGTACCACCAAAGAAACAGTCCAGCAGCGTATCCCTGGTCACTGTGGCATGAACTGGCCACAAGATACTGAGAAGCCACATGTTCCAAAAGCTGAAGATTGGCAAGACTGACCTTTGCAACTGTGAACTGAGCCCAGATACTGCAGAACACATTCTTCATGCCTGTAAACTCTACCAAGAAGAGAAGGAAAAAATATGGCCTAATGAGACGGCACTACTTCCAGAACTGAGGGGCTTCATGGATGACCTGAAACGAATCACACAAATCATTGAAGCTATTGGCGCTGTAACCTGATTATCTGACTGAAGAACAATGAAGAAGAAGACTTCCTGGTTTTTACAACTGATCAGCAAACAATGAAATTAAAATGAGGGAAAAATTGACAGAAACAAAGGAGAGATAAGTAAGAATACTGAAACTTTAGGGGTTGTAAAATATGAGGCTACAAGAGGGCAGGAAAGAAGTAAAAAAATGCCTTGAGAAATTGTCTATCCCCATGTGGATAATAATGAGAATATGCACACTTGCTGTTTAATCATAGAGAGGTGGTGGGTGGTGACTTGAAACTTTAGTTGTCTATCTTAGGCCAGATGTGATGCCTTGGTTGTGTAGAATCTGTATTTATTCATTGTTTTCTTGATGTTATCTATCCATGTTCTTATATGTTTTCCTCTGTCCTTGTATCTGGATCTTCTTATGTTATATGTTCTTGTTGGTTATGCTTCATTTTTATAAGGTGTCCAAACAATTTTATTTGTTTCTGGGTGTATTCTTTGCATGGTCTTATACCGATTCTTCTCCTGATTTCATCATTTCTCATTTTGTCTAGTTTGGTCACTTATGCTGCTTTTCTCTGGCAATTCATCTCACATTTTGTAAGCTTTCTTGGCTGGACTGCTGTCAGCACCCATGTCTGGCATTGATAGCAGAGTGGTGGCATAAAAAAGCTGTTTATCCTCTGTCTCTTGACTTCCATTTTTATCTATGGGTTGAGCAATGAATGATCTATATTAATTCCATAGGTTTGAAGAATGTCCATGGTGTGAATAAGATGGTTCTCCACGATGAAGCAACTGCTCTTGCCAAATGTGCTGAACTGGATGGCTGTGATCAAGATATTCAATGCCCCCCCCCCCCTCAATTCCTTGGATCATTGAAATGGAAGGCCACATGTGTAATGTTACCCAGACAAATATAGAGGTGCCAATAAACAGTCCTCAAATCTGAGACTAGTTTATCTAATATATAAGATAGCACCGTTTACAAATGATTGCTTAGATGACATTCCTAGACATACCTGAAACGTGTGACTGTCCTGAAAAATACAAAATCAATGCAGTCTAACTTAGGTTTAGCTTCCTTTTGCTTCCAGTCAGAGAATATCAGCTGCTCTGAAACAGCAGTGATCAGAGAATGTCAATTTTTCTGAAAAATTAAATAGCAGTGAAAGAAAATGTCAGCTCTTATGAAACATCAAACAGCAGTGAGCAGAGAATGTCAGCTTCTCTGAAACCTCAAACAGCAGTGAGCAGAGAATGTCAGCTCCTCTGAAACATCAAACAGCAGTGAAAGAGATTGTCAGCTCCTCTGAAACATCAAAAAGCAGTGAGCAGAGAATGTCAGCTCTTCTGAAACATCAAACAGCAGTGAGCATAGAATGTCAGCTCTTCTGAAACATCAAACAGCAGTGAGCAGAGAATGTCAGCTCCTCTGAAACATCAAACAGCAGTGAGCATAGAATGTCAGCTCCTCTGAAACATCAAACAGCAGTGAGCATAGAATGGCAGCTCCTCTGAAACATCAAACAGCAGTGAAAGAGAATGTCAGATCCTCTGAAACATCAAATATGGGATAAAGTGATGCAGTTCTTCTTCTTCTTTCGTTCACTTGAAACATGTCTATATCTGTAATTCTGTCTCCTTAATAAAACTCACTGTCTTTTGTAGTTCATACAGTGTCCCATAGAGTTTTGATTCCAGTGTTGTTTCCTCTGGCCAATATGTCTGCCTCAGCGTATCATGCTCAGAACACTCTTGAAGTATATGTTTGGCACTCTGTGCTGCCTGTCCACATGTACACATGGCTGTGTTGCCAATCTTGAACTTTGTATACATGTGACTGCGGAGTCGGTTGTGTCCTGTTCTGAGACGTAGAATTATAACTTGTTCTGGTCTGTTCATAATATGATAGTCATCTTGTGTTGGTGTTTGTGGCTTTCTTATTGACTTGATCATCTGTTTTTTCTGATGGTAGGTGATTGGTATATCTGGTTTGTCTTCGGCAGCACCTTCCTTAGCCAGTTGGTCTGCTTTTTCATTTCCTGGTATTCCACAGTGAGAGGGTATCCACTGCATGGTTACCCTATACTGGTAAGACAATTCGCTAAGTAGTTTTTTCAAGTCTGTTAGTTTTTCAGACTGGAGAGCTTGAAGCACTGACCTTGCATCTGTCAGGAATACCACAGGCTGTAGGTCAGAGTTCGAGTTCAGCAGTTTTTTAGCTGCCACACTAATTGCCTGGATTTCTGCATCATAATTATTGCAGAATTTTCCTGTCTGTGTTCTGATTGTATCTCTAGGCTTGTGTGGATATTCTATATATACACCTGCACCTCCATTCCTCACGGCATTATGTGCTGACCCATCTGTGTATACTCTGACCCATATATCTTGTGGATATTCCTCATCCAGGAAACTGAGGGTGACTGTCCTTCGCTGCACACTGTTCTGTTCGTCCTCGCTTAGTATTCCTTTCACATGGGTCTGAATGTATATTGGCATTCCATGCCTTTCACTCCACTGGGTTTGTTCTGGTACAGGCCTTAAGGGGCTGTCAACATCAGGTAGGTCTGTAAGTTGTCTGCGGAGTCGTTTAGCTTGATGGATAAAGCTGCTTCTTTTCAGTCGTCCCATTGCTAGATTTTGGAATCTTTCCTTCATTGGATGACTTGGCATACACTGAAACTTTTCTGCCTGAATTAGTATTTTTGTGTCTCTGCGTTCGCCAAGTGTTTGCATTCTTCCCATTTTCTGCATCTCTGCTATGGGTGTTGATTTCATTGCTCCCAACATTATTCTAAGTGCCTGGTTTTGCACTTTATCTAGATCTTGTAATGTGGTGTTTGATGCAGGACACCATGCTGCTGAACCATATTCCAGGTGTGGTCTTATGCCTTGCTGGTAAACTTTACTGAGTATATTCCCACTGGCTCCCCATGTGGTTCCACTTAGTTTTCTCAGGATAGCTAACTTCCTCCTGGCTTTTGTTGTTGCTTTGTTTATGTGCTGCTTCCATGTCAGTTTATCATCAAAAGTAACTCCGAGGTATGTGGGTTGTTTGTCTTCTTTCAAGAGCTCTCCATCTATTTTGATATGACCGGCTTTTTGTATTGGTGAGAGGGTAAAAAGTGTAGTGCTGCACTTATCTGTGTTAATGCTGACGCACCATCTATTAGCCCATAAGGTTAGGGCATCGATAGCTCTTTGTATTTGTTTAGTGGCCACTGTCGCATGTTCTTCTGATCACCAGGTCATCAGCATACATTGCCACTTTGATCCCGTGTGGTAGTTCAGCAACTAGGTCATTGATGTAAACCAAGAAAAGTGTGGGCGTCAGGACTCCTCCCCGGGGGACTCCATGACGCAGTAGAACTTTCTTGCTCTTGCGGCCATCTAATTGTACCCTGGCTCTTCTATTATGCAGGTATGTTTTTACCCATTTGTACATTCTTGAGCTAACCCTGCAATTTCACAATTTCTTTAGGAGCCCTTCTTTCCAGACCTTATCAAATGCTTTCCTGAGGTCTATCCATGCTGCTAGTACCAGTTTCTTTTCTTGGAAGGCATCCTCAATCTCTTGGGAGAGGTAGGTTGCCTGATCTTCGGTAAAGTAGCACTATCTGAAACCTGCTTGCTGTGATACCAGAAGTTTTTCACTTTCAAGGTACCACTGCATCCTAAGATTGATAATGCGTTCCATTGTTTTGCATAGACAGCTTGTGAGGCTGATGGGCCTGTAGTTGGAGACTGTGTTGCCATCTTTTCCTGATTTGACGAGTTGTATCATTATTGCTTCTCTCCACGCCTGTGGTACATTACCCGTGGACCAGCTTGTGTTAAAGATCTGCAGTAGCTTTGCTCTTGCTGCAATTCCCAGGTTTCTAATCATTTCATTGGACACTCCATCAGCTCCAGGGGACTTTTTCATTTTCAATTTGGATATTGCATGCTCCACAGTTCTCTTATTGTGATTGGTGCCTCCATGACTTCAGGTATAGGTTCGCCTTGTCCAATGTTTTGCTGGTTCTCTCGAACCTCCTGTTGTTTGTCTGGGCTGACTGATGTTATTGTCTTCTGCAAAGGAATCTGCAAAGTAATCAGCTGCATGTTTACCTGTTAAAATGTTTCTATCTTTATAAAGTGTGATCCTGGTATTTCTCCCTGTACCTTCATCATTTAGTTGTTTTACAAGTTTCCATAATTTCCTAGTATCTCTTTCTAGGTTCAGCGACTCTGTTTTTTCTTTCCAGCTACTCCGTCTGGCTTGTAACTTGGCTCTTTGAAATTTAGCCTTTGTTTGCTGATATTTGTTGTGATGTTCTTGGCTAGGTCTGTTCTCAGCCTGCTGTCTAGATGTTTCCATCTCATTTTGCAGCTTTTCCAGTTCATCATTCCAGTAGGGTTTGTAGTTTTTGCATGCCCCCCTAGGTATGGTTTTACTAGCAGCATGTAGTATACATCTATTAAATTCACTCACTGCTCTATTGATGTCTTTGTCCAAGTTCATGTACTTAGGTAGAACACTGGTTAAATGCTGGTACATTTTCCAGTCTGCCCTCTTATAGTTCCACCTAGTGAGCGTGCTGCTGTCCTTGGTAAATTCATTGTGGATTTCCAGAAATACTGGTCTGTGGTCACTACCCCCAAGCTGCTTTCCAACGACATGTGTGATGTTCCATTCCAGGACTGGTGAGTGGAATGCTAGATCTGGTGTAGAGGTGGTGTGCCATGCTCTCGAGTAGAAGGTTGGTGAGTCTGCTGGCTGGTTAATAAGGATGAGATTATTTTCATCCTGCCAGCTCTCAAGTTCCTCACCTCTCTTGTCGATATGATCGTAGCCCCAGCTCTGAGAGTGGCTGTTGAAGTCACCACACACCATAAGTCTCTCTTTATCTGGAATTGTGTCTAGTGCCAATGGTTTATCATTTGGGCAGTAGTAGTTCAGGAGATGGAATTCTGCACTGTCTGTTTTTAGGTGGAGCATCTGGTATTCTGCCCATTCCATATATACTTCCAGCTGACATGCGCTGATATTGTTTTTAACAAGTGTCAGAATTCCACCCTTTCGCCTGTCCTTTCGGTCAGATCGGTAGCACTGGTAGCCTCTGATTTTGAAGGCTATGTCGCTGCTGAGGTGTGTTTCTTGGATACAGCATATATTAACTTGTTCTTCACTGAGGACATTTTCAAGTTCCAATTTTTTGCTGTATCCATCTCTTTTACTGTTGACACCCTCAGCATTCCAGTGCATTATTTTTATTGGTCGTTTAAAGTTTGTTTGGCCAGTAGCTCTATTCCCTTGCCTCCTGGCTCCTCGAGGCAATTGAGAAGGACTTTCAGTAACTGAGGTTGGGCCCTTTCGAGGTATAGGGCCCGGCACCGTCCCTGCCTGAACGTCCGCCACAGGGCAGGCACCATAACTTTTTATAGATACAGACATGTTTCCATTGTGTTTTGTGCGTGGCATCCTGATTATCTGTGCGCCTTTTGGCTGGATGCCTCCGTCTTCAGCACTCTGCTTACTGGGCAGGACTATGGTCACTGGGTGATGGGACTGCCCGACCAGTCTTAGTTTCCAGCCCCTGATGGCTGAACTAAGCCCCATCACCACGGCACGGTGCTGGCCTTGATGGGGAAGTGATGCAGTGATAAAGCAACTGATTCTGAGGATACAGCAGCTATTTATATTCATAATAGAATTGATGATATCAGAATAAGATGTGGTGTTCGTCCATCACATGATGATGATGACTATTTAATACATCCACTTTTGAAATTGAGTTAGAGATATGTCCTTGCGTAAGAGTTTGTAGATGACTAAAAAGCCCTATTTGAGCAGCAATTGTCCTTGGATAGTCTGGGCATGGAATGACGACTGTAGACGGTTTTTGGTCTATACTGGACTTTCTAGCTACTCGCCACTGTTGAGTTGCTGCATCAAATTTCTCCTTTTTTCAAAAGAGGGTGCACCCTTTTTGACCGTAGAGCACCATGTAGATCTATTTTGTGCAAGTTCTTCCCATGTATCTTGGTCTATTTCAAAGGCTTTCAGTGAGGTTTTTAACAAGTCCTTGTAGCGCTTCTTTTGGCCACCTTGAGATTGTGTACCCTTCTCGAGCTCACTATAGAGAAGAATTTTTGGCAGGCGATAGTCTCGCATACATACCAGATGACCTGCCCAACGAATCTGTGTCAGCATAAGAATAGTATCAATCAGATCTGTCACGGATTATGGTATTCGGCTTGCCATCTGATGTTCATAACTTTTCTGCGACACAATGTGTGAAAGTGATCGAGTTTCTTCATGTCGCAGAAAGAACACTGCGAGCAATCCACAAGCGCAAGAAGCTGAAGGACAGATCCGAAGGTTCTCCTACCTTAAACCTTCAGCACTCCTGCATGCACTGCAATAGAACTTTCCGTGCACAAACCGGACTCATCAGACATATGCGGGCTCACAAGCCAAATTACACAATTGCAAATTTATTATTATGTTAATTTTTTTTCATCGCATTTATTTGTTTTTCATGCTATGCTCATCTTCACTTGCGAAAGAGGAACATCATCATCATATGTACATATGCTACTTGTAAGCAATACTTGTAAATATTTTACTTGTACATATTCTACTTGTACATATTATACTCATAAACAATACTTGTACATATTTTACTTGTAAACAATACGTGTACATATTCTACTTGTAAACAATACGTGTACATATGCTTCTTGTAAACAATACTTGTACATATGCTATGTGTACATATGCTTCTTGTAAACAATACTTGTACATATGATACTTGTAAGCAATATTTGTACATATGCTATGTGTACATATGCTACTTGTAAGCAATACTTGTACATATTCTACTTGTAAGCAATACTTATACATATGCTATGTGTACATATTCTACTTGTAAGCAATACTTGTACCTATGCTATGTGTACATATGCTACTTGTAAGCAATAAATGTACATATACTACTTTTAAGCAATACATATACATATGTTACTTGCACATATTCTAATTGTACATTTGCTACTTGTAAGCAATATTTCCACTCATTTTCTTGTGGGAATATCTGAAGATGTGTCTGGAGTTCAGAGATGAGAATATTTCCTTGTGAGGGTTTCTACTACCTTTAAAATAAATCTTGTTAGCTTATACTTTTTGTATAAGGGTGGTATATTTCGTGAGCGGTACTTTCTAATCATGTGTTCGGCCACACACGTGCACAAATTAGAGGAAATATTGCTTGTGAGATCAGAATATAGAGTAGATGTAATGTCATGAAACCACTACTCATTCATAGTTATAGTCTATCAGTGGATTGATGTGATTGAGTTGGCCAGATGAATGGAACCACACAAGAAAACATTCCAGTGATGAAAGACAGTATATTTATAGGTATGGGATGTTAGAAGCCAGACTGAATGCTCATATTTTATACACACTGAGCTGCCCTCACACTGAGCTGCCCTCACACTGAGCTGCCCTCACACTGAGAAGTGATTGTAGCAAACAAAAACTGGTCAATAATAAAATCATGATTCAATGTAATGTTTCTCATATTTTTATTACTTGTGATGTCATTCAGAAAGATATACATAATGTGAAAATGTATGGACATAAATGCATCAAATAAAGCATTTAGTAAAGACAATTGGGATACTCTTGTGTAAACATTCGAGAAAAATGTATAACAATGCCTCTAACCATGGATACATGTAGCTGAGGGATACATTTTATGCTAATAAATTAAATAAATGTTCTTCTATTTTTGTGTGTGACTAACTCCAAGCTTGTGAAATATTCAAATCTCATCAATGTACTTCAATATTCATATCCTGTAACCAATTATTTTTACATTATTTATCAATATTATGTGGTCGTCATATTTAAATATCTTGGAAGCATTTCTACTGACACAAGAATGGACAAAAAGATTGAGACAAGAATTCACAAAATCAAATATGTACATTATGAACTTACACAAATCTTGAAACACAAATCTATACCAATGGAAATCAAAATGCAAATCATAAATTTAATATTCATACCAGCATTGTGTTATCAATTTCAGACCTGAACACTAACTAAAACGCTAAAGAAATAGCTTACTATCTGGAAAATTAGATGTCTAAGAAAAACAGAACAAGAAGAGAACATGTGAGGAATGAAGAGCTTACTACAAGAACTGTTGAAACAACATCTGTGATTAAATATATTGTACGACAGATAATGAAATAGTTTGACCACTTAATGAGAATGAATCCTTATTGGCCAGCAGCAAGTGCATACAGCATACTTGTAAGAATGGAAACAAGATATAGAAAAAGACCAAAAAGAATTTTCATTGAAGGATTTGCCAACTTTCTGAGACATCATAATATCATTTTATATCAAATTACAAAACATGCTGTGGTATAGAACAAAAACTGAGCGTCCGTTGATCCTTCGACACCCTACAGAAAAAGAGTGAAATTATTATAGATAGATAGAAAAAGTCATGAAAAATGATGTACATTTTGAACTTTTTTCTACACCTGAATATTAATTTGGTCCAAAGGGCAAACAAAAATCCAGTCCTGAAAGAACACTTGTATGATGGTATTTTTTTGGTAGATCTTGTCTAAACTTTCCATTTATTTCTCTTGTAGGTGTTCCTAGATGCTATCCAGTATTACCAAGGTGAGTATGTTTACCTATCTCAATGTTATGTGTTCCTATTTGCTATTCAGTTTTACCAAGGTGGGTGTTTTTTACCTGTCTCAACGTTTGTGTGGGAGTACATTTCTCATGTAGGGTTAGAGTTACCAAGGTGAGTATTTTTACCTGTCTCAATGTTAGGTGTTCCTAGATGCTATAAATATTTACCAAGTTGAGTATTTTTACCTGTCTTAATGTTATGTGTTTCCTAGATGCTATCCATTATTACCAAGGTGAGTATTTTTACTTGTCGCATTGTTTGTGTGAGAGTAGATTTCTCTTCAGAAACAATCTACATGTTTACCTTGCTGAAACCGACAGAAATTTGTCACACAATAATGGAAAATGTATGTGTTGATAATTGCACGGTAACCAGTTCAAAGTGGCTGGGAGCAGGTGTACATCTTGAGTGTGGAAAATGTATGTGTTGATAATTGCAAGGTAACCAGTTCAAAGTGGCTGGGAGCAGGTGTACATCTTGAGTGTGGAAAATGTATGTGTTGATAATTGCAAGGTAACCAGTTCAAAGTGGCTGGGAGCAGGTGTACATCTTGAGTGTGGAAAATATATGTGTTGATAATTGCAAGGTAACCAGTTCAAAGTGGCTGGGAGCAGGTGTACATCTTGAGTGTGGAAAATGTATGTGTTGATAATTGCAAGGTAACCAGTTCAAAGTGGCTGGGAGCAGGTGTACATCTTGAGTGTGGAAAATGTATGTGTTGATAATTGCAAGGTAACCAGTTCAAAGTGGCTGGGAGCAGGTGTACATCTTGAGTGTGGAAAATGTATGTGTTGATAATTGCAAGGTAACCAGTTCAAAGTGGCTGGGAGCAGGTGTACATCTTGAGTGTGGAAAATGTATGTGTTGATAATTGCAAGGTAACCAGTTCAAAGTGGCTGGGAGCAGGTGTACATCTTGAGTGTGGAAAATGTATGTGTTGATAATTGCAAGGTAACCAGTTCAAAGTGGCTGGGAGCAGGTGTACATCTTGAGTGTGGAAAATGTATGTGTTGATAATTGCAAGGTAACCAGTTCAAAGTGGCTGGGAGCAGGTGTACATCTTGAGTGTGGAAAATGTATGTGTTGATAATTGCAAGGTAACCAGTTCAAAGTGGCTGGGAGCAGGTGTACATCTTGAGTGTGGAAAATGTATGTGTTGATAATTGCAAGGTAACCAGTTCAAAGTGGCTGGGAGCAGGTGTACATCTTGAGTGTGGAAAATGTATGTGTTGATAATTGCAAGGTAACCAGTTCAAAGTGGCTGGGAGCAGGTGTACATCTTGAGTGTGGAAAATGTATGTGTTGATAATTGCAAGGTAACCAGTTCAAAGTGGCTGGGAGCAGGTGTACATCTTGAGTGTGGAAAATGTATGTGTTGATAATTGCAAGGTAACCAGTTCAAAGTGGCTGGGAGCAGGTGTACATCTTGAGTGTGGAAAATGTATGTGTTGATAATTGCAAGGTAACCAGTTCAAAGTGGCTGGGAGCAGGTGTACATCTTGAGTGTGGAAAATGTATGTGTTGATAATTGCAAGGTAACCAGTTCAAAGTGGCTGGGAGCAGGTGTACATCTTGAGTACATATACATTGATTCCATTTTGTGTTTTGTTGTAGTTTTATTCAACCAAATTATGTCATGTTCTATGTTAACCAGTTACATAATGTATGTCATTTTAGTTCTATGTTAACCAGTTACATAATGTATGTCATTTTAGTTCTATGTTCAACCTGCTATATGTCATTTTAGTACTATGTTCAACCTGCTATATGTAATTTTAGTTATATTTTCAATCTGCTATATGTCATTTTAGTTCTATGTTCAACCAGATATATGATATTTTAGTTATATGTTCAACCTGCTATATGACATTTCACTTCTATGTCCAACCTTCTATGTGTCATTTTAGTTCTATGTTAAATCTGCTATATGTCAATTTAGTTCTACGTTCAACCTGCTATATGTCATTTTAGTTATATGTTCAACCTGCTATATGACATTTCACTTCTATGTCCTACCTTCAATATGTCATTTTAGTTCTATGTTCAACCTGCTATATGACATTTTAGTTCAATGTTCAACCAGATATATGTCATTTTAGTTCTACGTTCAACCTGCTATATGTCATTTTAGTTATATGCTCAATCTGCAATATGTCATTTTAGTTCTATGTTCAACCAGATATATGTCATTTTAATTCTATGTCCAACCTTCTAGGTGTATTGTATGGCGCAGGGGTTAGTGTAAAACCATCGTAGGAAACTAGGCAATGTCAAGTGATCTTCATGTCACGTAGGACGGTTTAGCAAAAGTCCCAGTGAGGTATGATGGAAGATGGACCAAGGAGACAACCACAGCATAAGATACCTGTTTATGTCGTGTGCTGGGAAATGTGACTGGTCGAACAAACTGCTGATGATGAAACAGGGATGAACCAGACACAGATTGCACACCATTGGTGAGTATTGCTCACACTGTACGCTGGCTCATCTATAACTGTGACAGCGAATGGACCAAATTACCAGTTTAAGTGAAGCATTTATGTTAGGGAGGACGGAAAAACAAGACGGAGGTATGACTTCACATCAGAGAGAGAGGGACAGAAATTTAGTTGGCAGAGAAACATAGAACCAACATGAAATCGATAGGGTTAGCTAACACCATCCCAAAACTGAAAGGTCGACAGGAAGCGTAGGCAGTAAAAGTAGGTTATAATAATAATCTCCTCAATAGAAGAATCGGGGAACGCGTCTGGTTGCGTCTGTGGGTCTCGCCAATGGCGCACTAGACAAACCACCCATGCAACAGAAAACCTTAGTAGATGACATGCTGTTATATTGAGGTTATCTTCTTATAGAAGTTTCATGGCACGTCATCTATACAATTATGCTTTTATTTTGTTGTTGCAATTTTATATATGTATGCACCCTCTGTGATTGAGAGGGAGCCAGAGATGTACGGTGCAGCACTGGGGAGGAGAAAACTGACAGCACTGTTTTTTCCTACGACTGAGACCTATCATAGAGGCACTCAGGGCGTGACAATCTTTTTGACTTGAACATTTGGTTGCATGCCTGGAGCAACAGAGAAGTTCGGCATAACCAGTAGTCAATTGGTGGCGGGGAATGAGCACAGTGAACCCTGTCTTGGTTACAGTGGCTCAGAGCAGTGCATAGGTTGAAACCTACCTTCCTGGGGGTGTGATAGTTATTCTCTGGCTCTGGCCACAGACTTCCCAGCAATATAATGCCATTTAATAGCATTGGGTCAACGGGCATGAGCCCATGGGCCGCTGGATCAGCAACCAACCAACCAACAATCGGGGAGCTAACACAATGAAGTTGTCGCATGCCAAATGTAATGTTTTCGTGTGATAAAGAAAATTTATCAAAGACAAAGTTGCCTACAAAGAAGTTAGTGAAAATATATTAGGTGGAGGTGATCAAAACAGGTTGTTCTGTTATAATAATTTTATTATTATGAAGTGATAATAATCACCGCTGTCAATTGTTGATCTCCAGAAGAGAACTTTCAACAGTTTGAAGGAAATACTGAATTGAAAGATATACCTTTCCTATGTGTAATTGCAAATTGGACGAGAATCAGTAATCTTATTTTATGAATATGATCTCAGGTGTTGAATAATTCCACCAAGAAGACAGATCATAGGATGCAGTCTGAAACAAGGTAACAAGCCATTGTCCATCTCCCGAGAGTATCAGACTCTGAATACTCACACATGTATTTGCTGGTAGGCTGGGAGCCAGTCACTTCAACAGAACAGATGAAAGCCCACATATTATGAGAGACATCGTACCTGTTCTACGAAGTAATGGAAGTTATCACTGTCATTTACTGGATTGAGATGTGATTATGTATTGGTGAGAGCACTGTGACGTCTGCCTAACAGTCTCACACTCCTCCAGTGTTAATTTAACAGAACAAGTTGAATTTACTTACTTTATGAGAATGTTCAACATACCAGACACCAATATTATTGTTAAAGTCAAACATAATGACATTCTTCAGATTATCGTTTATGGAGAACAACCATAGACTCTACGAGAATAGTCAATCATACCAGAGTATAACTCTCATGTGATTGAACTGAAAAATACTTGACGTTTGAGTGTCAATAATATGATAAATTCAAACAGAGTAAATACTGTGAATGTGACAATCAGATGAACTATGATTATTCTAGTCATTTGTACAAACTACTGAAGACTCGGTCACACTACCCACAAGAGGATGAACTGGATTATATTAATTAGAGAAGCGTTTGGTTAAATTCATGTAATTAGTTGTCAGCTCCCAGGTTATTTATAGAATAGAGTAGGTTGGGGGTGGGGGATATTTCTTGTAAACTATTCAGTGGGTTTATTTTTATCAATCTTCAGAGAAAGTCAACTGAATGATGATTGTTGTATTGTTAACTGAATAGATGCAATTTGAATTTTTTAAATGTCCTTGTGAAGTCAATGAACCAATTAAATGACCGTGTGCTCCTGACATTGACAGGAATAGCTTTGTTTAAATTACTCCAGTTGAATAATTCATTAGCTTGTATTGTCACTCTTTTCTTAATGTATGTTACAACCAGAGAACCACCAGGAGGAGTACAACCACTTAAATGGATCACAAGCCAAAAAGATTAACAAAGGAGAATAAAGGAGGCGACATGAGCCTAAGGAAGAAAATAAAAGGATCAATGAAATGTAAACAAGTAGAAGAGGACGACACGAAGACAGGAAAACAACACAACGTGAAGTACACCAAAAGAAATAAAAAACTTTAAAAGGTTTTAATTGATGGCAGATGGATTATCATAGCAGTTTCTCATCATCATCATCAAGTGCCGTCTCCGCAACGAAGGTTGGCTGCAACGTATCTCCAACATCTCCTGTCTCTTGTCTTGGTGGTGCACTCTGCTAGACTGTTAACCTGTCCATCGTGTAATGTTACTCTCCCACTTGTATCTCTGCCTACCTCTTGCTCGCTTCCCTTTGACTTTGCCCTCAAGTAAGGTCTTCAATAGGGTGTCATGTCTTTTAATGTGTCCAAAGTATTTTATTTGCCTGATCTTTATTTCTCTTAGTAGTTCTTTCTTCATATTAAGTGTCTTTAGCACCTCTTTATTTGTTTTCTTCTCTTTCCATGATGTTCTCCCTATTCTTCTATATACCCACATCTCAAAGGCATCAATTTTGTCTTCTAATTATTTATTTAGTGTCCATGTTTCTGAGCCATACATTAATATGGAATAGATGTAGCATTTTATAATTCTCATTTTTAACTTGTTTGTAATTTGTTTAGATATTAATAATTTCCTCATGTCATTGAAGGTGTTTTTAGCCATTCCTATTCTCCTTTTAACTTCTGTTTCACATCTGCCATCATTTGTGACTATGTGTCCAAGATATTGATACTGTTTTACTATTTGTAGTTTCTCTCCCTGTATGTTTATGTTTACCTCCTGTTCTTCTGTGTCTTTGCTGATTATCATGGTTTTTGTTTTTTGAATGTTTATATCCAGTCCATATTCATTACTTGATTTATTGACTTGATCTATTAGTCTTTGTAGTTCATGTTCACTTTCTGCTAAAAGAACAGTGTCATCTGCATATCTAATGTTGTTTATTATTTTCCCATTGATCTTGAGTCCTGGTATTTCTTCTATATTTTTAAAGATATTCTCTGTGTAGATATTAAATAGGCTTGGTGATAAAATGCATCCTTGTCTTACCCCTCTTCTTATTCCTATGTATGGAGAGTAGCTGTTTTCACACCTTATTGATGCAGTCTGTTCCCAATATATATTTCTAATCAGTCTGATGTCTTTTCCATCTATGCCTATTTCTTGAAGAGATTTGATTAATTTTTCATGTTGGACTCTGTCAAAGGCCTTGCTGTAGTCTATAAAGCAAATATAGATACTTTTTTGGACTTCTATATATTTATCTATCACTAGCCGGATACTCAGTATAGCTTCTCTGGTTCCTTTGTTTTTCCTAAAACCGAATTGTTCTTCACCGACCTCCATGTCTATCTTGTTCTTAATTCTTTCATGTATTATCTTGAGAAGTATTTTAGTTATATGGCTCATTAGACTTATTGTTCTATATTCTGTACAGTCCACAGCCCTGGGCTTCTTAGGTAGTGGTATGAATATTGATGATGTTAGGTCTTTAGGTATATGGCCTGTTTCGTATATGTCATTGCAAATTTCTGTGATAGTATCTACACCAAATTCATTTAGAGTTTTTATTATGTCTGCTGTTATGTTGTCAGAGCCTGCAGCTTTTCCACATTTTATTGAATTTATTGCATGTTCTACTTCTGATTTCAGTATTGCTGGTCCATCATTGTTGTGTATTGTTGGTTTTTTGTTCCGTTGGTCGTCAAACAGTTCTGTTACATAATCTGCCCATCTTGTGAGTGCTTCTGTTTTATCAAATATTATTTTACCATTTTTATCTTTAATGCAGCCACCTCCATTTATAGGATTTTTCTTATTTGTGATCAGCCTTATCTCCTTATGCATTAATTTTGTCTTCTGTTGTATGGACATCTCCTCTATTTCACTGCATTTTGTTTCTAGCCATTGTTTTTTCGCTGTTCTGCACATGTTACGTATCTCCTTGTCTATACTTGAGTATTTTGGTGTATTTTTAGCTTTCTTTCTTTCTGTCATTTTCTCTAATATTTCATCTGTCATCCATGTTTGTTTGTTCTTGGTATTTCTTGTTGGTAAATTTTTACTTGATGTTTGAATACTTTTCTTTAGGCTTTCCCATTTATTGTCTATTTTCTCTTCTGGATTTTCCCTTCTGTATTGTTCCATGCACTCTATCATTAGATGTTCATATCTATTCCTTACATCTACAAGGTATTTTTGTTGTATGTCTTGTTGTTTTAGTGCTGATGCGTCTATCTGTGGTTCTTGGACTCCTCTATTTACTATCTTTTACTATCTTACTAGCAGTTTCTATTCTCACACAAATCAATGATATCTATTCTCACACAGATCAATGATATCTATTCTCACACAGATCAATATCTATTCTCACACAGATCAATGATATCTATTCTCACACAAATCAATGATATCTATTCTCACACAGATCATGATATCTATTCTCACACAGATCAATGATATCTATTCTCACACAGATCAATATCTATTCTCACACAGATCAATGATATCTATTCTCACACAGATCAATGATATCTATTCTCACACAAATCAATGATATCTATTCTCACACAGATCAATGATATCTATTCTCACACAGATCAATATCTATTCTCACACAAATCAATGATATCTATTCTCACACAGATCAATGATATCTATTCTCACACAGATCAATATCTATTCTCACACAGATCAATATCTATTCTCACACAAATCAATGATATCTATTCTCACACAAATCAATGATATCTATTCTCACACAGATCAATATCTATTCTCACACAGATCAATGATATCTATTCTCACACAAATCAATGATATCTATTCTCACACAGATCAATGATATCTATTCTCACACAGATCAATATCTATTCTCACACAGATCAATGATATCTATTCTCACACAGATCAATGATATCTATTCTCACACAAATCAATGATATCTATTCTCACACAGATCAATGATATCTATTCTCACACAGATCAATATCTATTCTCACACAAATCAATGATATCTATTCTCACACAGATCAGTTCTATCTCACATCACACAGATCAGTTCTATCTCACATCACACAGACCAGTTCTATCTCTTCTCACACAGATCAGTTCTATCTCTTCTCACACAGATCAGTTCTATCTCACATCACACAGATCAGTTCTATCTCACATCACACAGATCAGTTCTATCTCTTCTCACACAGACCAGTTCTATCTCTTCTCACACAGATCAGTTCTATCTCACATCACACAGACTAGTTCTATCTCTTCTCACATAGACCAGTTCTATCTCACTTCACACAGACCCGTTCTATCTCACATCACACAGACCAGTTCTATCTCACATCACACAGACCAGTTCTATCTCTTCTCACACAGATCAGTTCTATCTCACATCACACAGACCAGTTCTATCTCACATCACACAGACCAGTTCTATCTCTTCTCACATAGACCAGTTCTATCTCACTTCACACAGACCAGTTCTATCTCACTTCACACAGACCAGTTCTATCTCACATCACACAGATCAGTTCTATCTCACATCACACAGACCAGTTCTATCTCACATCACACAGACCAGTTCTATCTCACATCACACAAATCAGTTTTATCTCACATCACACAGACCAGTCGTATCTCTTCTCACAGACCAGTTCTATCTCTTCTCACAGACCACTCCACCAAACTATTGTATTATGATGTACTTGGTCAAAACTGTTGTATTATGTTGTAAAACTGTTTTATTAAGTTGTACTTGATCGAAGTGTTGTATTAAGTTGTACTTGATCAAACTGTTGTATTAATTTGTACGCGGACAAACTATTTCATGTCTTTTCATTTCTATTCTCAGACATTGAAAAAACAGCATCAGAGCTCATCACTGTAGCTTTGTCATCTTGTCTGAAGTCTCAGGTGAGGTATTGTAAGAATAAGGAATAAGAATGTGTGAGACATAAACAGAGGCATGCCTTTACTCAGTCACATAAAAAATATATATACAAAATCATTGAGCAGAGAGTAAGAACTACAGCTAAATAAGACACAATAAGACACAATGTTACACAATAAGACACAATGTGACACAATAAGACACAATGTGGTTTCAGGAAAGGTGTGGGATGCACAGAGGCAATTTTTACACTATGTCAGCTGAGCGAAAAAACACTTCTAAAAACACCAACAACTAAACATAGCCTTCATCGACTAAGAAAGGACATTTGATAGAGAAAAACTGGCTAATATTCGAGAACTATAAAGACAATGGACAATTATTAGACAACATAATAGCTTTATACCACAAAAAATGCCAAGATAAGAACTTCTGAGAGCACAACAGATAATTTTAAAATAGAAACAAGATGTCAGACAAGGTTGCATATTATCTCACCGCTACTGTTTGTAACATACATGAGATAGAAACAAGATGTCAGACAAGGCTCTCGAGACTGACCTAACACATCTTTGAACTGCATGAGCATGACTAGATTAGCTACCAAAGATACACATTCAGGTTCCATCATTGACCTCGTGTTGGTGTCAGGTCATGGAGCGACAGATGTGAGATAGATGGCTCTTAAATACTATGGGAGCGACCATTTTCCAGGTGCTATAAGTTTCAGGAAAGGGCGACAAGTCAGACTGATCAAGATTTGCCATCCTTTTAGCTATGCGTGCACAAAAGAATCGATGCTTAGCAGCTTGAGGAAAAAGGCCTGATAATGCAAATGGGTGAGACCTAAGATTCAACAACCCCCATGTGGACCAAAGAGACAGAGGGAATTTGGGTACTCAAAAAGCTAGCAGAGTCAAGGATTGGCAATACAAGAGAAAACAGGCACACAACACACTCAGTAATAGATGGAAGGCACAGAGTGCAATGAAGGAGACAATCGAGGCTTTTAAACAAGTTGCTGAACAAGTGAAGAAAATATATTGGAAAAATTTCACTGAGGAAGTCACAGCAGGCAAAGCATTACACAAGTTGTGAAAGCTACACAGGTCAAATAAGCAGAAAACATAAATGAAACCCAGTACAAACGTGAAGGAGGACTCAGGGCAGACACTGACATCAGATGAGATGAAAGGCAGAACCTTCTTTTATAGATATCTTCAACAAACTAATCAGAGTGACTTAGATCAACGCAATGCTGGGTACATTGACATTCATCACAGATGTCAGGGCCAATGAAGACTAGTTTGCAGATGTTGAAGAAGTGCAACTAGCTATTAAGAATACATCTGATAGCGCTCCAAGTCCAGATGAAATCAGGTACAGCTTACTCAAGGACATTGAGGAGAATATGCTAGATGATTATAATATGAGTCTAAAAACAGGAGTAGCACCAGAGGCATGGCTACATAGCTATTTCATCATCATCAAGTGCCGTCTCCGCAACGAAGGTTGGCTGCAACGTATCTCCAACATCTCCTGTCTCTTGTCTTGGTGGTGCACTCTGCTAGACTGTAACCTGTCCATCGTCTATTGTTACTCTCCCACTTGTATCTCTGCCTACCTCTTGCTCGCTTCCCTTTGACTTTACCCTCAAGTAAGGTCTTCAATAGGGTGTCATGTCTTTTAATGTGTCCAAAGTATTTTATTTGCCTGATCTTTATTTCTCTTAGTAGTTCTTTCTTCATATTAAGTGTCTTTAGCACCTCTTTGTTTGTTTTCTTCTCTTTCCATGATGTTCTCCCTATTCTTCTATATACCCACATCTCAAAGGCATCAATTTTGTCTTCTAATTGTTTATTTAGTGTCCATGTTTCTGAGCCATACATTAATATGGAATAGATGTAGCATTTTATAATTCTCATTTTTAACTTGTTTGTAATTTGTTTAGATATTAATAATTTCCTCATGTCATTGAAGGTACTTTTAGCCATTCCTATTCTCCTTTTAACTTCTGTTTCACATCTGCCATCATTTGTGACTATGTGTCCAAGATATTGATACTGTTTTACTTGTTGTAGTTTCTCTCCCTGTATGTTTATGTTTACCTCCTGTTCTTCTGTGTCTTTGCTGATTATCATGGTTTTTGTTTTTTGAATGTTTATATCCAGTCCATATTCATTACTTGATTTATTGACTTGATCTATTAATCTTATGAGATGAATATTTTCTAGGGCGTACCTAGATCTATCATCGGTGGTGCAGGATCTGATGGCAGTGACCTGAATGTCAAGGACACCACGCTATCTCATACCCATGCCATACAGCTATCTCATACCCATGCCAAAACTAGACAAAGATTCTATGGACATAATAGGTTATTACATCATCACACTGCAGAATGTGTACGATAAGATTCTGGAGAAAATTGTTGCTAGGTGCATAACCAGAGAACTAGAGATCAAAGGTTATCTCCCAAATAATCTAGGTGCATACAGACCCAGAAGAGAAATCATAAATGCAGCAATTCTTGCATATGTGCATAAAGATTTTCAGAATAAAGAGGAAACTGCAGTCACAACGATAGATCTAGAAGATGCGTACAATAGTCAGTTACACTCATTTTTTGACATGTTAAGGGAGTACGATATCCACCCTTGCATCATTGCTGCTATAAATGAAATTACATTTAGTTGGGTGTTTCTGTGCAGCTTCAATGCTGATATGACTGAAAGTACATTTAGTTGGGTGTTTCTGTGCTGCTTCAATGCTGATATGACTGAAAGTACATTTAGTTGGGTGTTTCTGTGCTGCTTCAATGCTGATATGACTGAAAGTACATTTAGTTGGGTGTTTCTGTGCAGCTTCAATGCTGATATGACTGAAAGTACATTTAGTTGGGTGTTTCTGTGCTGCTTCAATGCTGATATGACTGAAAGTACATTTAGTTGGGTGTTTCTGTGCTGCTTCAATGCTGATATGACTGAAAGTACATTTAGTTGGGTGTTTCTGTGCAGCTTCAATGCTGATATGACTGAAAGTACATTTAGTTGGGTGTTTCTGTGCAGCTTCAATGCTGATATGACTGAAAGTACATTTAGTTGGGTGTTTCTGTGCAGCTTCAATGCTGATATGACTGAAAGTACATTTAGTTGGGTGTTTCTGTGCAGCTTCAATGCTGATATGACTGAAAGTACATTTAGTTGGGTGTTTCTGTGCAGCTTCAATGCTGATATGACTGAAAGTACATTTAGTTGGGTGTTTCTGTGCAGCTTCAATGCTGATATGACTGAAAGTACATTTAGTTGGGTGTTTCTGTGCAGCTTCAATGCTGATATGACTGAAAGTACATTTAGTTGGGTGTTTCTGTGCAGCTTCAATGCTGATATGACTGAAAGTACATTTAGTTGGGTGTTTCTGTGCAGCTTCAATGCTGATATGACTGAAAGTACATCTGTTTGGCAATGTGTTGTAAAATTATTTCTGTTGTATTTGTTGTAAAATGTGTTGTATTTGTGTTGTAAAATTATTTCTGCTGATTATTGGAAAGTTCCCATTTCTGCCTTCAAATGGTCAAGTACTTGCCTGCAGCCATGACCAGAGTTGCATATTTAATAGTCTAGGGCCACTGTATCTCCATTGTTAGAGACACTTTAGATCTGTATAAACCATAGTCCTAATATTGCTTTTGACACATCACTAGCCATATTGTGTTATTAACATTTCAAGGTCAGCAGCAGCACTCATGAAACTTATGTGATAAACACTCAAGGTTTTACACGGCATGAACTTGTAGAGTTGCCAGACTCTGACATTGCTTCTCCTGTATTGAAGAAAAGAAAGCTACCAGACAGCAACAAATTCCATGACAGTTCATCTTTAGGTAGTATTCAGTTTAACATCTTGTCTCTAGATAATAATACTCACGTGGAAGACAGGTAATGAAGTTCTACTGAATGACAACTAAAACACTACACACTATCACTAACGGATGTAAATATGGTACGTACAACAAAACAAAACACAGAATATAATCATACAAATGACAAAACACGGACAAAGTCGACGTTTCGGACCAATAGGCCTTTTTCAAGATACGGACATAACATACAAACATAAAAAACCACAAGTAGAAAGTAATGATGCGTATCCGAGTGAAATGTGGTAGTTAGATAGATACCGGAATCATACGAACAGGAAGTACACAAAGACAATAATACAGGTGGAAAGAGAGGAACAAAACGATAACGTAACAAAGACCAATACGACCGTGAACTAAGCGAAACAGTGGTCGGAATTGAGTCCAAATGGCTTGATGGTACCCAACTCGAAAATGAGACGATTTTCTAGGGCGTACCTAGATCTATCATCGGTGGTGCAGGATCTGATGGCAGTGACCTGAATGTCAAGAAAACCACGGTGGCCATCGCGGTTGAAGTGATTAGCCACAGGAGTGGGTGTTCTGTGTTTGATAGCATGCAGCTGGTTACAGAATCGGTCACTCAGTCTAAGGCCAGTCTCACCGATATATTGCTTACCACAGCGTTTACATATGATCATGTAAATAACATTACGGGATTCACATGTAAAGGCCTCATCAATGGAGAAACTGGCCTTTGTGATTGAAATGGAGTGCATCTGAACCACATAAGGACATGTGTAACAACGACCACGTGAGCAACGAACGGTACCAAAATGTTCAGGTGCAGAGGACCTGAGGTGGCTGTGGACCAAGATGTCCTTCAGATTTTTATCATGCCTATAGGCCACCAGTGGTAATTTGTGGAAAGCGTCACGGGTGTCAGAATCAGACTGGAGAAGGGAATAATGTTTAAGCAGGATGCGACGGACAGTCGAGTTATGGGGATGGAAGGTAAGAACCAGTTTAACCCTATCAGAGGAGGAGGAAGAACCCTGGGAATAATTCAAGGTATCAAGGCGAGATAGCTGGCATACATGGAGCCAAGCCAATTAAAGAATGCTGTCAGGGAAGGAGCATCTACGGAAGAACTCAATCATCTCAGAGGATTTGTCGAGAAAATCGTCGTCATCGCTACATAAGCGACGAAGGCGAAGAAACTGTGAGTAAGGTAGAGAGTTACGACAGGCGGGAGGATGAGAAGAAGTGTAGAACAGAAAGCCATGTGCATCAGTGGGTTTGTAGTAGACTGATGTGCTGAGGTATAGGGGATGAATAGTGACAGTGATGTCCAGGAAATGGACAGAGGTGGTGGAAATGGTAAATGTGAATTTAATAGCAGGGTTGAAATTGTTGATGAAGCGAGACAGTTCTACGTCTGTCATGTCAGCAATGCCTATCCCATCATCAATGTATCTCTGGAAAATAGATGGGAATGGGCCATCGTAGGTAGACCAAACTAGATGTTCTAGATGTCCCATGAAAAGACAGGCATAGCTAGGCCCCATCTTAGTGCCCAAGGCCACACCACTGATCTGATCGAAAAAATGTCCATCGAATTCAAAAGAGTTGAGTGTGAGCACCAGTTCAGCAAGGCGGATAGGGGTGGGAGTAGATACAGAAGGATGCGGACTCTGTCCAGAAAGAACTGCAACGCCCTAAGACCATCGGCATGTGGTATAGACGTGTACAGAGAGCAAACATCAAGCAAGAACAGACAATAGGTGCGATCAGAAGACAAATGCACAGAAGAAAAAATGGTGAGTGCATGCTTGGTGTCTTTCAAGAATGAAGGCAGTGCCTCGACTAAGGGCTGCAAAATACTGTCGAGGAAGTCAGAGATGCGCTCTGTAGGGCAAGAGCAAGCTGAGACAATAGGTATGCCGGGATTCAATTCCTTGTGTATTTTGGGCAGCATATAGAAGACAGGTCTGCCTAAACAGCTTTTATCGATGCAAAGAGCCTTGGCAGTGGTGGGAAGGTGGTTGTCTTGGATGAGGGTGTTCACAGTGTTGTAGACCACCTTCTGGTTAGATACCATCGAGTCTGATGTGCGAGCAGTGTAGAAAGAGGGGTTAGAGAGTTGTTGGTGGCCCTCCTGGAGGTAAAGGTCCTTGTGCCACACAACAACGGCCCCACCCTTATCTGCTGGTTTGATGACAATATCATCCCAGCGGCGAATAGGCGCGATAAAAATCTAAAGGACATCTTGGTCAACAGCCACCTCAGGTCCTCTTCACCTGACCATTTTGGTACCGTTCGTTGCTCACGTGGTCGTTGTTACACATGTCCTTATGTGGTTCAGATGCGCTCCATCTCATTCCCCAAGGCCATTTTCTCCATCGATGAGGCCTTTATATGTGAATCCCGTAATGTTATTTACGTGATCTATGTAAACGCTGTGGTAAGCAATATATCGGTGAGACTGGCCTTAGACTGAGCGACCGCTTCTGTAGCCACCTGCATGCTATCAAACACAGAACACCCACTCCTGTGGCTAATCACTTCAACGGCGATGGCCACCGTGGTGTCCTTGACATTCAAGATCTAGGTACGCCCTAGAAAATCATCTCATTTTCAAATTGGGTACCATCAAGCCATTTGGACTCAATTCCGACCACTCTTTCACTTAGTTATCGGTCATATTGGTCTTTGTTACGTCATCGTTTTGTTCCTCTCGTTCCACCTGTATTATTGTCTTTGTGTACTTCCTGTTCGTATGCTTCCGGTATCTATCTAACTACCACATTTCACTCGGATACGCATTCATTTCTACTTGTGGTTTTTTTATGTTTGTATGTTATGTCCGTATCTTGAAAAAGGCCTATTGGTCCAAAACGTCGACTTTGTCCTGTGTATTGTCATTTGTATGATTATATTCTGTGTTTTGTTTTGTTGTACGTACCATATTTACATCCGTTAGTGATAGTGTGTAGTGTTTTAGTCATCATTCAGTGGGACTTCATTACCTGTCTTCCACGTGAGTATTATTTTCTATTATGTTCTACTAGCAGTACCACCTTCTATTGATTACGTCTCTAGATAGTATTCAGTTTAACATCTCATGTCTAGATATTATTCAGTTTAACATCTCATGTCTAGATATTATTCAGTTTAACATCTCATTTCTAGATTGTATTCAGTTTAACATATTATGTCTAGATAGTATTCAGTTTAACATCTCATGTCTAGATATTATTCAGTTTAACATATTATGTCTAGATATTATTCAGTTTAACATCTCATGTCTAGATATTATTCAGTTTAACATCTCATTTCTAGATATTATTCAGTTTAACATCTCATGTCTAGATATTATTCAGTTTAACATCTCATTTCTAGATATTATTCAGTTTAACATCTCATGTCTAGATATTATTCAGTTTAACATCTCATTTCTAGATATTATTCAGTTTAACATCTCATGTCTAGATATTATTCAGTTTAACATCTCATGTCTAGATATTATTCAGTTTAACATATTATGTCTAGATAGTATTCAGTTCAGATGATAGTTTACTGTATGACAGTTGGAGTTGACTATGAATAAATATATGAATGTGACTGTCATCTGCCAGCTCAGATTATCATTCCTGCTTTGTGCATCAAACCACTTGATGAGTGCCTGATACTGAAACAAGATAATGTCCACCATTTGCAGCTGTATAGGGAGGTAATGACTACATTCACTTATGTTAATACAAGTAAATTCAAGTAGGAAGCAAGAGGATAAATTTAAAATTCTTGAGACCACACCAAAATGTGTGTCATGTGACGTATTCCTTCCAGAATGTTGTCTTCCTAATGAACTCTCTGAACCTCTCTCTGTCTTGGGCGATGTGGCTTGGATTTTCTAGTGATGTATTCATGTTATCTTTAATGTCATCAGTCCATTGTCTTCTTGGTCTTCCCTTTCTCCTCTTCCCAGGTACTCTTCCCTCCATTATTTGTCTTTCTAAACAGTTGTGTCTCTTTATATGACCAAACAGGCGTAGTTTTCTTTTTGTTATTGTGTTTAGTAACCAACACTCTGGAATATTCAATGTGTTTATAATATTTGTATTTCTGATTTTATCCTTCTATGATATTCTAAGTATCGTTCTGTTGCATTTCAGCTCGAAGGCGACTATCTTCTTTGCCGCTGTTTTACTTAGGGTCCATGTTTCACAGCTGTATGTTGCAACCGGAAAAATAAAAGTTCGTAACATTAGCACTTTTGTTTATATTTTTTTGTTTTTCCATATGTTTTTCTACCGTGTTAATTTGCAATATGCCATTGCCAATCTCTTCCTTATTTCTTATTTCTGCCATGCAGTCTCCTGCACCATTGATGTTTTCTCCTAAGTATTCAAATTTATCCACCTATTCTATCTCGGTATTGTCTATTCTGATTTTTGGTTGTTGTGTTATATCTGTTGACATGATTTTTGTTTTTTGCGTGTTTAAATACAAGTTTTGTGTTTCACTATATTTCTTTGTGTTCTTGATTAGTTGTTCCAATCCCTTTATATCATTTGAAAGAAGCACTGTGTCGTCTGCGTAGTGTAGTTCCGGGATTAGGAATTTCCAATGGATTAATTTACACCCAAATATGGATTAAAAAAATAAAAATGACAGAACAACATTATATCATTTGTAGAACTGACGGGCATTGATCCCAAAGGGTGCAATCATATTGATATATATATATATATATATATATATATATATATATATATATATATATATATATATATATATATATATATATATATATATACACATACATACATACATACATACATATAAGTTTTCAATCCAGTGTCAGTTGCGGTCTCCTCAGAAGTATGATTTAATTGCCATAATATGAGTATTATGTGCACCCCGATGGCACAATGATAACTTCTTTACCTGGCTCCAAGTTTGTCATGGGTGTCTGTTTCTCTTCTGTTACATCTTGTATTTTTGAATCTTCTTCTTTTCTGTGTGGTTTTTGTTGTATCCTTTTTTAAATATCTGCATATCTTGTGTTTTATCTTTTCTTTCAGTGTCTGCATCTCTTGTATTTTATCTTTGTGTGAAGCACATCTTTAGCGCCTTCCAAAGAGATTATTCTATTGGGAGCTGTGCGAAGGTAAACGTTCAAGTGGAGCGCATAAAAACGCTTCAAGGATCACCTAGAAAACTCTCTCTGGCACTGCAGCATTGATCCCAGCATCTGGGAGACTACAGCACTTGACGGCTCAGCCTGGCACACTCAGATCACTGCTGACATCACAAAATATGAAAAGGAAAGAACACTGTGGGCAATCCACAAGTGCAAGAAGCGGAAGGACAGATCCAAAGGTTCTCCTACTCCTAACCTTCAGCACTCCTGCATGCACTGCAATAGAACTTTCCGTGCACGAATCGGACTTCTGCTGGATCACAAGCCAAATTAGACAATTGCCAGTTTATTGTTATTATTTTTTTTTCATTGCATTCTGTTTTTTTTCATGCCATGCTCATCTTTGCTTGTGAAGGTGGAGCATCATCATCATCTTTGTGTGTCTGTTTCTGTTTAGTTTACATTTGTCTGCTTCTCACCCGTTTGGTTTGTATGTGTCTGCTTCTGTTTGGTTTGTATGTTTCTGCTTCTCTTCTGTTTGGTATGTTTCTGCTTCTCTTCTGTTTGGTATGTGTCTGCTTCTCTTCTGTTTGGTTTGTATGTGTCTGCTTCTCTTCTGTTTGGTATGTGTCTGCTTCTCTTCTGTTTGGTATGTGTCTGCTTCTCTTCTGTTTGGTATGTGTCTGCTTCTCTTCTGTTTGGTTTGTATGTGTCTGCTTCTCTTCTGTTTGTTATGTGTCTGCTTCTCTTCTGTTTGGTTTGTATGTGTCTGCTTCTGTTTGGTTTGTATGTGTCTGCTTCTCTTCTGTTTGGTATGTGTCTGTCTGCTTCTCTTCTGTTTGGTTGGTATGTGTCTGCTTCTCTTCTGTTTGGTATGCGTCTGCTTCTCTTCTGTTTGGTTTTTATGTGTCTGTCTGCTTCTCTTCTGTTTAGTTTTTATGTGTCTGTCTGCTTCTCTTCTGTTTAGTTTTTTTGTGTCTGTCTGCTTCTCTTGTGTTTAGTTTGTATGTGTCTGCATTTCATCTGTTTGGTTTGTATGTGTCTGCTTCTCTTCTGTTTAGTTTGTATGTGTCTGCTTCTCTTCTGTTTAGTTTGTATGTGTCTGCTTCTCTTATGTTTGGTTTGTATGTGTCTGCTTCTCATCTGTTTGGTTTGTATGTGTCTGCTTCTCTTCTGTTTAGTCTTTATGTGTCTGTCTGCTTCTCCTCTCTTTGGTTTGTATGTGTCTGCTTCTCTTCTGTTTAGTTTGTATGTGTCTGTCTGCTTCTCTTCTGTTTAGTTTTTATGTGTCTGTCTGCTTCTCTTCTGTTTGATTTGTATGTGTCTGCTTCTATTCTGTTTAGTTTTTATGTGTGTCTGCTTCTCTTCTGTTTGGTTTGTATATGTCTGTCTGCTTCTCTTCTGTTTGATTTGTATGTGTCTGCTTCTCTTCTGTTTAGTTTTTATGTGTCTGCTTCTCTTCTGTTTAGTTTTTATGTGTCTGTCTGCTTCTCTTCTGTTTGGTTTGTATGTGTCTGCTTCTCTTCTGTTTGATTTGTATGTGTCTGCTTCTCTTCTATTCGGTTTGTATGTGTCTGCTTCTCTTCTGTTTGATTTGTATGTGTCTGCTTATCTTCTATTTAGTTTGTATGTGTCTGTCTGCTTCTCTTTAGTTTGTATGTGTCTGCTTCTCTTCTGTTTGGTTTTTATGTGTCTGTCTGCTTCTCTTCAGTTTAATTTATATGTGTCTGTCTGCTTCTCTTCTGTTTAGTTTGTATGTGTCTGCTTCTCTTCTGTTTGGTTTTCATGTGTCTGCTTCTCTTCTGTTTAGTTTGTATGTGTCTGTCTGCTTCTCTTTAGTGTGTATGTGTCTGCTTCTCTTGTGTTTGGTTTGTATGTGTCTGCTTCTCTTCTGTTTGATTTGTATGTGTCTGTCTGCTTCTGTTCTGTTTTGTTTGTATGTGTCTGTTTGGTTTATATGTGTCTGCTTCTCTTCTGTTTAGTTTGTATGTGTCTGCTTCTCTTCTGTTTAGTTTGTATGTGTCTGTCTGCTTCTCTTCTGTTTGATTTCTATGTGTCTGCTTCTCTTCTGTTTGGTTTCTATGTGTCTGTCTGCTTCTCTTCTGTTTGGTTTGTATGTGTCTGTCTGCTTCTCTTCTGTTTGATTAAATATGTGTCTGCTTCTCCTCTGTTTGGTTTGTATGTGTGCTTCTCTTCTGTTTGGTTTTTATGTGTCTGTCTGCTTCTCTTCTGTTTGGTTTGTATGTGTCTGTCTGCTTCTCTTCTGTTTGATTAAATATGTGTCTGCTTCTCCTCTGTTTAGTTTGTATGTGTCTGTCTGCTTCTCTTCTGTTTAGTTTGTATGTGTCTGTCTGCTTCTCATCTGTTTAGTTTGTATGTGTCTGTCTGCTTCTCTTCTATTTAGTTTGTATGTGTCTGTTTCTCTTCTGTTCGGTTTGGAGTGTATGTGTCTGCTTCTCTTGTGTTTAGTTTGTATGTGTCTGCTTCTCTTCTGTTTAGTTTTTATGTGTCTGCTTCTCTTCTGTTTAGTTTTTTTGTGGCTGTCTGCTTCTCTTCTGTTTGGTTTGTATGTGTCTGCTTTTCTTCTGTTTAGTTTTTCTTCTCTTATGTTTGGTTTGTATGTGTCTGCTTCTCTTCTGTTTGGTTTGTATGTGTCTGTCTGCTTCTCTTCTGTTTGGTTTGTATGTGTCTGCTTCTCTTCTGTTTTGTTTGTATGTGTCTATCTGCTTCTCTTCTGTTTAGTTTGTATGTGTCTTTCTGCTTCTTTTCTGTTTGATTTTTATGTTTCTGTCTGCTTATCTTCTGTTTTCTTTTTATGTGTCTGTCTGCTTCTCTTCTGTTTGGTTTGTATGTGTCTGCTTCTCTTCTGTTTGGTTTGTATGTGTCTGTTTCTCTTCTGTTTAGTTTTTATGTGTCTGTCTGCTTCTCTTCTGTTTAGTTTTTATGTGTCTGCTTCTCTTCTGTTTAGTTTTTATGTGTCTGTCTGCTTCTCTTCTGTTTAGTTTTTATGTGTCTGTCTGCTTCTCTTCTGTTTAGTTTTTATGTGTCTGCTTCTCTTCTGTTTAGTTTGTATGTGTCTGTCTGCTTCTCTTCTGTTTTATTTCTATGTGTCTGCTTCTCTTCTGTTTGGTTTTTATGTGTCTGTCTGCTTCTCTTCTGTTTGGTTTGTATGTGTCTGTCTGCTTCTCTTCTTTTTGATTAAATATGTGTCTGCTTCTCCTCTGTTTGGTTTGTATGTGTGCTTCTCTTCTGTTTAGTTTGTATGTGTCTGTCTGCTTCTCTTCTATTTAGTTTGTATGTGTCTGTTTCTCTTCTGTTCGGTTTGGAGTGTATATGTCTGCTTCTCTTGTGTTTAGTTTGTATGTGTCTGCTTCTCTTCTGTTTTGTTTTTATGTGTCTGCTTCTCTTCTGTTTATTTTTTTTGTGTCTGTCTGCTTCTCTTCTGTTCGGTGTGCATGTGTGTCTGCTTCTCTTCTGTTTGGTGTGTATGGGTTTGCTTCTCTTGTGTTTAGTTTTTATGTGTCTGTCTGCTTCTCTTCTGTTTAGTTTTTATGTGTCTGTCTGCTTCTCTTCTGTTTAGTTTTTATGTGTGTCTGCTTCTCTTCTGTTTAGTTTGTATGTGTCTGTCTGCTTCTTTTCTGTTTGATTTGTATGTGTCTGCTTCTCTTCTGCTTAGTCTTTATGTGTC
This sequence comes from Meghimatium bilineatum, assembly GCA_034231615.1. Lineage (NCBI taxonomy): Eukaryota > Metazoa > Mollusca > Gastropoda > Stylommatophora > Philomycidae > Meghimatium > Meghimatium bilineatum. The sequence continues at coordinate 67,663,374 of CM067311.1, read as the reverse complement.
TGTCTGCTTCTCTTCTATTTAGTTTTTATGTGTCTGTCTGCTTCTCTTCTGTTTAGTTTTTTTGTGTCTGTCTGCTTCTCTTGTGTTTAGTTTGTATGTGTCTGCATTTCATCTGTTTGGTTTGTATGTGTCTGCTTCTCTTCTGTTTAGTTTGTATGTGTCTGCTTCTCTTCTGTTTAGTTTGTATGTGTCTGCTTCTCTTATGTTTGGTTTGTATGTGTCTGCTTCTCATCTGTTTGGTTTGTATGTGTCTGCTTCTCTTCTGTTTAGTCTTTATGTGTCTGTCTGCTTCTCCTCTCTTTGGTTTGTATGTGTCTGCTTCTCTTCTGTTTAGTTTGTATGTGTCTGTCTGCTTCTCTTCTGTTTAGTTTTTATGTGTCTGTCTGCTTCTCTTCTGTTTGATTTGTATGTGTCTGCTTCTATTCTGTTTAGTTTTTATGTGTGTCTGCTTCTCTTCTGTTTGGTTTGTATATGTCTGTCTGCTTCTCTTCTGTTTGATTTGTATGTGTCTGCTTCTCTTCTGTTTAGTTTTTATGTGTCTGCTTCTCTTCTGTTTAGTTTTTATGTGTCTGTCTGCTTCTCTTCTGTTTGGTTTGTATGTGTCTGCTTCTCTTCTGTTTGATTTGTATGTGTCTGCTTCTCTTCTATTCGGTTTGTATGTGTCTGCTTCTCTTCTGTTTGATTTGTATGTGTCTGCTTATCTTCTATTTAGTTTGTATGTGTCTGTCTGCTTCTCTTTAGTTTGTATGTGTCTGCTTCTCTTCTGTTTGGTTTTTATGTGTCTGTCTGCTTCTCTTCAGTTTAATTTATATGTGTCTGTCTGCTTCTCTTCTGTTTAGTTTGTATGTGTCTGCTTCTCTTCTGTTTGGTTTTCATGTGTCTGCTTCTCTTCTGTTTAGTTTGTATGTGTCTGTCTGCTTCTCTTTAGTGTGTATGTGTCTGCTTCTCTTGTGTTTGGTTTGTATGTGTCTGCTTCTCTTCTGTTTGATTTGTATGTGTCTGTCTGCTTCTGTTCTGTTTTGTTTGTATGTGTCTGTTTGGTTTATATGTGTCTGCTTCTCTTCTGTTTAGTTTGTATGTGTCTGCTTCTCTTCTGTTTAGTTTGTATGTGTCTGTCTGCTTCTCTTCTGTTTGATTTCTATGTGTCTGCTTCTCTTCTGTTTGGTTTCTATGTGTCTGTCTGCTTCTCTTCTGTTTGGTTTGTATGTGTCTGTCTGCTTCTCTTCTGTTTGATTAAATATGTGTCTGCTTCTCCTCTGTTTGGTTTGTATGTGTGCTTCTCTTCTGTTTGGTTTTTATGTGTCTGTCTGCTTCTCTTCTGTTTGGTTTGTATGTGTCTGTCTGCTTCTCTTCTGTTTGATTAAATATGTGTCTGCTTCTCCTCTGTTTAGTTTGTATGTGTCTGTCTGCTTCTCTTCTGTTTAGTTTGTATGTGTCTGTCTGCTTCTCATCTGTTTAGTTTGTATGTGTCTGTCTGCTTCTCTTCTATTTAGTTTGTATGTGTCTGTTTCTCTTCTGTTCGGTTTGGAGTGTATGTGTCTGCTTCTCTTGTGTTTAGTTTGTATGTGTCTGCTTCTCTTCTGTTTAGTTTTTATGTGTCTGCTTCTCTTCTGTTTAGTTTTTTTGTGTCTGTCTGCTTCTCTTCTGTTTGGTTTGTATGTGTCTGCTTTTCTTCTGTTTAGTTTTTCTTCTCTTATGTTTGGTTTGTATGTGTCTGCTTCTCTTCTGTTTGGTTTGTATGTGTCTGTCTGCTTCTCTTCTGTTTGGTTTGTATGTGTCTGCTTCTCTTCTGTTTTGTTTGTATGTGTCTATCTGCTTCTCTTCTGTTTAGTTTGTATGTGTCTTTCTGCTTCTTTTCTGTTTGATTTTTATGTTTCTGTCTGCTTATCTTCTGTTTTCTTTTTATGTGTCTGTCTGCTTCTCTTCTGTTTGATTTGTATGTGTCTGCTTCTCTTCTGTTAATTTTTATGTGTCTGTCTGCTTCTCTTCTGTTTGGTTTGTATGTGTCTGCTTCTCTTCTGTTTGGTTTGTATGTGTCTGTTTCTCTTCTGTTTAGTTTTTATGTGTCTGTCTGCTTCTCTTCTGTTTAGTTTTTATGTGTCTGCTTCTCTTCTGTTTAGTTTTTATGTGTCTGTCTGCTTCTCTTCTGTTTAGTTTTTATGTGTCTGTCTGCTTCTCTTCTGTTTAGTTTTTATGTGTCTGCTTCTCTTCTGTTTAGTTTGTATGTGTCTGTCTGCTTCTCTCCTGTTTTATTTCTATGTGTCTGCTTCTCTTCTGTTTGGTTTTTATGTGTCTGTCTGCTTCTCTTCTGTTTGGTTTGTATGTGTCTGTCTGCTTCTCTTCTGTTTAGTTTTTATGTGTCTGTCTGCTTCTCTTCTGTTTGATTTCTGTGTCTGCTTCTCTTCTGTTTGGTTTTTATGTGTCTGTCTGCTTCTCTTCTGTTTGATTAAATATGTGTCTGCTTCTCCTCTGTTTGGTTTGTATGTGTGCTTCTCTTCTGTTTAGTTTGTATGTGTCTGTCTGCTTCTCTTCTATTTAGTTTGTATGTGTCTGTTTCTCTTCTGTTCGGTTTGGAGTGTATATGTCTGCTTCTCTTGTGTTTAGTTTGTATGTGTCTGCTTCTCTTCTGTTTTGTTTTTATGTGTCTGCTTCTCTTCTGTTTATTTTTTTTGTGTCTGTCTGCTTCTCTTCTGTTCGGTGTGCATGTGTGTCTGCTTCTCTTCTGTTTGGTGTGTATGGGTTTGCTTCTCTTGTGTTTAGTTTTTATGTGTCTGTTTGCTTCTCTTCTGTTTGGTTTTTATGTGTCTGCTTCTCTTCTGTTTGGTTTGTATGTGTCTATCTGCTTATCTTCTGTTTAGTTTGTATGTGTCTGTCTGCTTCTTTTCTGTCTGATTTTTATGTTTCTGTCTGCTTCTCTTCTGTTTTCTTTTTATGTGTCTGTCTGCTTCACTTCTGTTTGATTTGTATGTGTCTGCTTCTCTTCTGTTTAGTTTTTATGTGTCTGTCTGCTTCTCTTCTGTTTGGTTTGTATGTGTCTGCTTCTCTTCTGTTTGGTTTGTATGTGTCTGTTTCTCTTCTGTTTAGTTTTTATGTGTCTGTCTGCTTCTCTTCTGTTTAGTTTTTATGTGTCTGCTTCTCTTCTGTTTAGTTTTTATGTGTCTGTCTGCTTCTCTTCTGTTTAGTTTTTATGTGTCTGTCTGCTTCTCTTCTGTTTAGTTTTTATGTGTCTGTCTGCTTCTCTTCTGTTTGGTTTGCATGTGTCTGTCTGCTTCTCTTCTGTTTGGTTTGCATGTGTCTGTCTGCTTCTCTTCTGTTTGGTTTTTATGTGTCTGTCTGCTTCTCTTCTGTTCGGTGTGCATGTGTCTGTCTGCTTCTCTTATGTTTAGTTTGTATGTGTCTGCTTCTCTTGTGTTTAGTTTGTATGTGTCTGCTTCTCTTCTGTTTAGTTTTTTTGTGTCTGTCTGCTTCTCTTCTGTTCGGTGTGCATGTGTCTGTCTGCTTCTCTTCTGTTTGGTGTGTGTGGGTTTGCTTCTCTTGTGTTTAGTTTTTATGTGTCTGTTTGCTTCTCTTCTGTTTGGTTTGTATGTGTCTGCTTTTCTTCTGTTTAGTTTTTCTTCTCTTATGTTTGGTTTGTATGTGTCTGCTTCTCTTCTGTTTGGTTTGTATGTGTCTGTCTGCTTCTCTTCTGTTTGGTTTGTATGTGTCTGCTTCTCTTCTGTTTGGTTTGTATGTGTCTATCTGCTTCTCTTCTGTTTAGTTTGTATGTGTCTGTCTGCTTCTTTTCTGTTTGATTTGTATGTTTCTGTCTGCTTCTCTTCTGTTTTCTTTTTATGTGTCTGTCTGCTTCTCTTCTGTTTGATTTGTATGTGTCTGCTTCTCTTCTGTTTAGTTTTTATGTGTCTGTCTGCTTCTCTTCTGTTTGGTTTGTATGTGTCTGCTTCTCTTCTGTTTGGTTTGTATGTGTCTGTTTCTCTTCTGTTTAGTTTTTATGTGTCTGTCTGCTTCTCTTCTGTTTAGTTTTTATGTGTCTGTCTGCTTCTCTTCTGTTTAGTTTTTATGTGTCTGTCTGCTTCTCTTCTGTTTAGTTTTTATGTGTCTGCTTCTCTTCTGTTTAGTTTTTATGTGTCTGTCTGCTTCTCTTCTGTTTGGTTTGCATGTGTCTGTCTGCTTCTCTTCTGTTTGGTTTTTATGTCTCTGTCTGCTTCTCTTCTGTTTTGTTTGTATGTGTCTGTCTGCTTCTCTTCTGTTTAGTTTTTATGTGTCTGTCTGCTTCTCTTTTGTTTGGTATGTATGTGTCTGCTTCTCTTCTGTTTAGTTTTTATGTGTCTGTCTGCTTCTCTTCTGTTTGGTTTGTATGTGTCTGCTTCTCTTCTGTTTGGTTTGTATGTGTCTGTTTCTCTTCTGTTTAGTTTTTATGTGTCTGTCTGCTTCTCTTCTGTTTAGTTTTTATGTGTCTGTCTGCTTCTCTTCTGTTTAGTTTTTATGTGTCTGTCTGCTTCTCTTCTGTTTAGTTTTTATGTGTCTGCTTCTCTTCTGTTTAGTTTTTATGTGTCTGTCTGCTTCTCTTCTGTTTGGTTTGCATGTGTCTGTCTGCTTCTCTTCTGTTTGGTTTTTATGTGTCTGTCTGCTTCTCTTCTGTTTTGTTTGTATGTGTCTGTCTGCTTCTCTTCTGTTTAGTTTTTATGTGTCTGTCTGCTTCTCTTTTGTTTGGTATGTATGTGTCTGCTTCTCTTCTGTTTGTTTTTTTTGTGTCTGTCTGCTTCTCTTCTGTTTGGTTTGTTGTGTAAGAGCAGAAAGTGGTTTTTCCAACTGATTCCCAGTGACAGCGGGAGTAAAACAAGGATGTGTTTTGTCCCCAATACTGTTTTGCATCGTGATTGACTGGGTGATGAAAAAATGCACAGACTATAAGCAACTAGGAATCAAATGCATAAACAACAAGACTCTGGAAGATGATATTGCTCTACTGCATTTAACACACCAAGATCTCCAAGAAAAAACATAAAAACTCAAATTTTTTTCACAAAATATAAGCCTTCAAATAAACACACATAAAACGAAAATCATGAACTTTACCGGCCGGACAGAATCAATTAAACTAGATGATAATATACTAGAGAATATTTAAAATTTCGTATATTTGGGAAGCAAGATAACAACAGACGGTAATACAAACTCAGAAATCAAGACTCGGATCACTCTCGCCTCCAACACCTTTAACAAACATGTGGAGATTTAAGATCGCAAGTAAACACATCAGACTGCAACTATTCAATACAAGTGTGTTTCCATTATTGACATATGGATGTGAAAGTTTGAACTCTACCGCAATAATAGTTAGTTGCCTTCGAAAATAGATGCCTCGGAAAAATTAAAAATACTAATTGGAAAGACTTCATATCAAACGACATACTAAGAGAGGAGACAAAACAAGAATACGTAACGAACATCATCAGAAAACACCACTGGACATACATCGGTCACTTACTTAGAATGAAGGAAAACATTTCCACGACAAGTCTTCATGTGGACACCAGACAGGCAAAGAAAACAGGGAAGACCAAAAACAATGCTCAGAAGAACATTTATGAATGAATTAAAATCAACAGGCATAAATGCACAAGACCTGCAATCCTTGGCAACTGACCGGAAGGCATGGAAATCTATGACATCTGCCCTATGTGCCACACATGGCAAAAGAGGAACTGACTGACTGAGCATACCTACCATATGTTTGACTGTTATGTTACTGTGTACATCTGTTATATGTTCTTCAGTACATCTGTTATATGTTGTTCAGTACATCTATTATATGTTGTTCAGTACATCTGTTATATGTTCTTGTGTACATCTGTTATATGTTCTTGTGTACATCTGTTATATGTTCTTATGTACATCTGTTATATGTTCTTATGTACATCTGTTATATGTACATCTGTTATATGTTCTTGTGTATATCAGTTATATGTTCTTGTGCACATCTGTTTTATGCTCTTGTGTACAGCTGTTTATATGTTCTTGTGTACATCTGTTATATGTTGTTCAGTACATCTGTTATATGTTCTGGTGTACATCTGTTATATGCTCTTGTGTACATCTGTTATATGCTCTTGTGTACATCTGTTATATGTTCTGGTGTACATCTGTTATATGTTGTTCAGTACATCTGGTATATGCTCTGGTGTACATCTGTTATATGTTGTTCAGTACATCTGTTATATGTTGTTCAGTACATCTGGTATATGTTCTTGTGTACATCTGTTATATGTTCTTGTGTACATCTGTTATATTCTCTTGTGTACATCTGTTATATGCTCTTGTGTACATCTGTTATATGTTCTTATGTACATCTGTTATATGTTCTTATGTACATCTGTTATATGTTCTTATGTACATCTGTTATATGTTCTTGTGTATATCAGTTATATGTTCTATGTTCTTGTGCACATCTGTTTTATGTTCTTGTGTACAGCTGTTATATGTTCTTGTGTACAGCTGTTATATATTCTTGTGTACAGCTGTTATATGTTCTTGTGCACATCTATTATATGTTCTTGTGTACATCTGTTATATGTTCTTGTGTACAGCTATGTTTTTGTGTACATCTGTTACATGTTCTTGTGTACAGCTACGACATGTTCTTGTGTACAGCTGGTATATGTTCTTGTGTACATCTGTTACATGTTCGTGTGCACAGCTGTTACATGTTTTTGTGTACATCTGTTATATATTCTTGTGTACAGCAATTGTTCTCTTGTCAAGTATCTTGAGCAAATTTGCAGACATTGTTTTTTCTGTGCATATCTTTGTGAACAGGATGATGACTATGTCATGACAAATGGTCAACTGAGAGCAGTCATAGATCCACTAGGTCGTCTTGTATCCCTGACATGCTATGACCAGAAAACAAACAGGTACGTCAAGAAACAGGTACGTCAAGAAACATGCACTTTTATTTGCATAAATAGAAACTGATAAACACTGACATTAAATTCAAGAAATAGACAGGTGTTGCTCTTGAGGAATGAAACTAATACAGATCTGATGTGTTGACCAATAGATTTTCATCAGGGACAAGTAAACATGGTCATTGTAAACATCATACTAGGTGATGTTAATGCTGGGTGCAAACAGACTCAAAATCATGGCTGGTCTGTCTTGGGAAGCACAATGTTGGCTGTATGAATGAAAATGGATAGAGATTTGTTGGAATTGTGCACTTCTGCATTACCAACTCTGTCTGTAAAATAAAATATTTTCACAAAGTGTTATGGAAACATTCAAGATGTGGCCCCTGGCACCAGATGGATGTTTATCACCAGGATGTAACATACTAATGCACATATAGCACAGTGTTGACTGTGATACACACCATCTCATAAGTTGCTATAAAAGTGATACACACCATCTCATAAGTTGCTATAAAAGTGATACACACCATCTCATTAGTTGCTATAAAAGTGATACACACCATCTCATTAGTTGCTATAAAAGTGATACACACCATCTCATAAGTTGCTATAAAAGTGATACACACCATCTCATTAGTTGCTATAAAAGTGATACACACCATCTCATAAGTTGCTATAAAAGTGATACACACCATCTCATTAGTTGCTATAAAAGTGATACACACCATCTCATTAGTTGCTATAAAAGTCAAATAGTGACTTAAGAAGAATCTTCACAACCAAACAAATTCTTCAAACCCCCACCCTGGGTTAATGTAAGGCTTTCATATATGGTGCCTACATAGAATTCTTGGAGTTAGGTGGCAGGATAAATTCACTGGCACACAAATACTGATGTATGGTAGTTACTTGGCGGGACAAATTCACAAGTACACAAATACTGATGTATAGGACTTAGGTGGCAGGACAAATTCACTGGCACACAAATATTGATGTATGGGAAAGAACAGACAATACCACAATACGTTTATGCTCAGTCTGTGCTGACTGGGAGATATTAGGGGGTTGGAAGATAGAAAGCATCTACTGTATGGAGAATTATAGTTTGGGAAAATATTTCAGGGTCAAGCTCTACTTCAGTATAAAGACATATGCAAACATGGTGTGCATGATATAGACATTCATGTGTACCGGTAATCATTGGAACAGGATGCCATGGATCGTGTTGCATGGAAGGGGAAAGATCAGGAATGGTATAAATGTACCAGGATATGTTTAGTCCAGTCATATGTTTAGTCCAGTCATATGTTTAGTCCAGTCATATGTTTAGTCTAGTCATATGTTTAGACCAGTCATATGTTTAGTCCAGACATATGTTTAGTCCAGTCATATATTTAGTAAACACGTCCACGCCATCAGTTACCTTGAGAGGGGATGTCCTCAAGAGAACCAGCACACTGAAGTACTTGGGGGTTATATTGAACCGAAGTCTCAGTTTCAAAGATCATGTTGACCAAATCATTGTAAAGGCTTATAAAGATCTTGCGATGATGAAAGATGTCTGCTGCTCAATGTAAACAGAGGCTGCTATTTCTGCTACAAATCACCGCTGATAAGAGCACCGTCTACACCCTGAAATTCTCAAAGTGAAGGGGAGTCAACTTAACGTTTAACACGTGTGCAGCAACTTTATTCATCAACATTTCCCTTCTCTGGTTAGCAAGCAACAAGTATATTTGCCACTGTAGACCGCCATTGCTAGGTGCACTTCAATTAATTAAAAATCCCTATTATTTAATATTTTTTTACCAGATTAATAAATCTGGTATTTTATTCAATTGACTAACTTTTCCTGCAGTTTTAGTGGCAACCATGTGTTAAATGTCATTTAAATATCAATATTTTCGCAATGTATTGACAATTTCAAACAAAAGCATCACCATGACAGTGAATTGGGTTTTATAGACTTTTATTTTATCAAATGTCCATTAAAATCATTATGGATTGTGATTCAAATGATTATTTATGGAGAGATAAATTATTTCCACACTTGAAAATCAGTTACACCACACTGCTTTATCTAAATTGATATTAAAACATCAACCAAGTTTAAACGATACATTTACAGACTAGATCTAGGTTTATAGAAGGATTTTAAGACATACCTGTAGGTTTAATCCGTGAAATTATAACAATTATTCCATAATTGTGAATCGCTCGCTATTTAAGTCTATGTAAAACTGTTTCCACTCTAGAATATTTACAAATAATGTAATAAACTTCGTACAATTATATTATCGTTTTAAAGGTCAAAATTTGATGGGGTTTTATGGAAAATCGTCTTTGAACGGTCTTACATGTCTCGTATAACACACACACAAACAAAACCTACACCAATATATGCAGAATTCAATTCTTTATTTATATATGCAAAAATATTTAAATATCTCTAACAAAAAAAAAGTTATCATGATTTCAAAGCGGCCACCAACTATTACGTAAAAAAAATTTCCAAAAATTAATTCAGCGGCAGGAGAGAAATTACGTAATTGTAAACACGGCGTGCTAAAGGTTAAGAGAAGAAAGTCGTGGATGGAGCACACAGAAGATATTATACAGTGTGTGTGTGTGTGTGTGCAGATTGGAGGATGTGCTACTTGGTGCGGAATGGAGTTGGGCTCCCTTAGATTGTCTGACAGCCTTCAAAGTAATAACAACACTCAATAGGGAATGCAGGGAATGGTGTCCGACAGCGGCGGAGTCGGGAGATGCTCACTCTGTTCTGTGATAATTCCAGGGAAGGTGATATGATTATATATACAGATGGGTCAGACACATTGAAAAACACATCAGGAATGCCTGAACCTTCACGGCTCAAAGGTGGAGGGGGAGACCATCAGAGAGGAATGTGATTCATTTGCTCAGACAACAAACTGCATGACAATGGAGATTTAAGCAGTAACCAAAGCTTTGAAATAGGTACGCTCACTTGTATATTCAATGACTCGATGAGCATAAACTGTGAAAGTTCAGGCGGAGTACATTCGAGAATAGTAGCTGGATGAAGTGAAGAATCCCTGTGTGCATAAAGTGACTTTTTTTATTTGTGTACCGGGACATGTGGGAGTCCTTGGTAATGAGAGAGCAGATAGGCTGCCTGGATACTCTGCTACTATGGCTGTTGGTGGAGCGATGGGTCTGGCAGACATTTTGAATGCCTTACAGGAAACGCATAAACAAATGACTGTATAAGTGACGATGACTCTTGTTCCATGATTAGAATAAGTACTTGCATAGAAAACAGGTGAGGAATTTTTCTGCACGATGACTAACACACTCCACTCTGGAAGCTCACATGAAACATGCTCACATACAATGGAAAACAAGCACAATCATACAAATAACAATACACATGACATAATCAACGTTTCAACCAAAAAGTCTTTATCAATATATGCACAAAACATCAAAAGACAATGAATATAAATGATCACAACACACAAACTTATCCAACCAAAATATAGATGTGAGATGCCAGAAGAACAAGAAGTACATTAAAAGCGTAAATATAGGTGGAAATTAAATGAACAAAAAGATGTGATGTAAATGATGGAACAAAATGAATTAGGTATGTTGGTTATCCTCATCGCACGTCCATAGGTGCTCAGATCTCCGCTTCAATAAATCTCTAAGGGTATAATGGCTGATGGTTCCGGTTCTATGTTGGTTCACTGCTCTTTTTGAAATCTTTGTCAGGGCCATGCCCATCCTCCCTATTAATGAATACAAAGACCACACCAGCCGAGAACTAGACAAAAGAGTGGTCGGAATTGAGTCGAAAAGGCTTGAGGATACCCACCTCAAAAATAAGATGATTTGCTAGAGTGTACCTAGATCTATCATCGGTGGTGCAGGATCTTATGACAGTGACCTGAATATCAAGAGCACCATCATGGTTATCGGCGTTGAAGTGTGTGGCAACAGGAGTAAGTGTTCCGTTGGATATGTTTGTGTGTTGTGATCATTTATATTCGTCATCTTTTAATGTTTTGTGCATATCTTGATAAAGACCTTTTGGTTGAAACATTTATTATGTCCTGTGTATTGTTATTTGTATGATTTCGCTTGTTTTCTGTTGTGTGTATTATTTCACATGAGCTTCCGGTAGTGATAGTGTATTAGTCGTCGTGCAGTAAGACTTCATCACCTGTTTTCTACTCAAGAACTATTTTCATACAGTTTTACTAGCAGTATTACCTTTTATTGATTAGAATAAGAGAGCTTGGTTTGAAATGTGCTGTCACTAGAAACGAGCGGTTTCGTGGACGAGAAAGAATGATTGTCAATCAATGGCATACTGGGACCGTCAGTCAACGTGTAATGGCGGATACACTCAAGGAGCAATCTGAGCACCTATATACTTGACCAAAGTGTAGTGACGATGATCCAACGACTAACTAACTATATGTTTAGTCCAGTCATATGTTCATTCGTGAGATACTTTTTCTCCAAATATGCACTTTGTTTTCTAATACAGCTGGTCTAAAGAAGCCATTGGGTGAGATACTTTTTCTCCAAATATGCACTTTGTTTTCTAATACAGCTGGTCTAAAGAAGCCATTGATTGCCATCATCCTGCTAACCAGTTTCTACTCTATGATGATGTACCATTGTATTGGGATGCCTGGGATGTTATGGACTATCATCTAGAGACCAGGTCAGATTATTTCTTGTGACAATTATCTAGAGACCAGGTCAGATTATTTCCTGTGACAATCATCTAGAGACCAGGTCAGATTATTTCTTATACCTGAGATCTTGACCATTGTCAAAGATACAAAACTACTTATAAGAATATATCAACAAACTTAAAACAAATCATAACAGATCACTAGACTTCATCATTGTGTCTCACGTGACTTCATCACATCTCACTTGACTTCATCACTGTGTCTCACTTGACTTCATCATTGTGTTTGACTTGACTTTATCACTATGTTTGACTTGACTTCATCACATCTCACTTGACTCCATCACTATGTTTGACTTGACTTCATCACATCTCACTTGACTTCATCATATCTCACTTTTCATCACATCTCGCTTGACTTCATCACTAGGTCTCACTTTACCTCATCACTGTCTCACTTGACTTCATAACTTTGTTTGACTTGACTTCATAACTTTGTTTGACTTGACTTCATAACTTTGTTTGACTTGACTTCATAACTTTGTTTGACTTGACTTCATAACTTTGTTTGACTTGACTTCATAACTTTGTTTGACGTGACTTCATCACTAGGTCTCACTTTATTTCATCACTGTCTCACTTGACTTCATCACTATGTCTCACTTTACCTCATCACTGTCTCACTTGACTTCATAACTTTGTTTGACTTGACTTCATCACTAGGTCTCACTTGACTTCATCACTATGCCTCACTTGACTTCATCACTATGCCTCACTTGACAACATCACTAAATTGACTATGGCTCAATTGACTTGATTATGTCTCACTTGACTTGATTAAGGCTCATCAGACTTGATTATGTTTCGCTTGACTATGTTTCACTTTATTTGACTGGTGAGAGAAGCCACATATGACAGCTGGAAGAAGTCAAATATGACAACTGGGAGAATCCACATATGACAGCTGGAAGAAGCATCATATATCAGCTTGGAGAAACCACATATGACAGCTGGAAGAAGCATCATATATCAGCTTGGAGAAGCCACATATGACAGCTGGAGAAGTCACATATGACAACTGGGAGAAGCCACATATGACAGCTGGAGAAGCCACATATGACAGTTGGAAGAAGCATCATATATCAGCCTGGAGAAGTCACATATGACAGCTGGAGAAGCATCATATGACAGCTGGAAGAATCCACATGACAGCTGAGAGAAGTCACATATATGACAACTGGGAAAAGCCACATATGACAGCTGGAGAAGCCACATATGACAGCTGGAGAAGCATCATATATCAGCTTGGAGAAGCCACATATGACAGCTGGAGAAGCATCATATATCAGCTTGGAGAAGCCACATATGACAGCTGGAGAAGCATCATATATCAGCTTGGAGAAGCCACATATGACAGCTGAAAGAAGCATCATATATCAGCTTAAAAAAGCCACATATGACAGCTGGAAGAAGCATCATATATCAGCTGGGAGAAGCCACATAAGACAGCTTGAGAAGTCACATATGACAGCTGGAGAAGCCACATATGACAGCTGGAAGAAGCATCATATATCAGCATGGAGAAGCCACATATGACAGCTTGGAGAAGTCAGATATGACAGCTGGGAGAAGCCACATATGACAGCTGGAAGAAGCATCATATATCAGCATGGAGAAGCCACATATGACAGCTTGGAAGAAGCATCATATATCAGCTTGAAGAAGCCACAGATGACAGCTGGGAGAAGCGCAAATAACAGCTGGACACCATATTTGAACTAATAGATGTAACAACTGCCCTTACAAGGACACAGGAGGATGGATACCATATTTGGACTAACAGCAACTGCCCTTACATGGAGGATGGATACCATATTTGGACTAATAAATGTACCAACTGCCCTTACAAGGACATGACAGCTGACAAGAAACCCACTCATCATCAAACATATAACCCCCTTCAGAGTCACAGGGAGACCACTCTGAAAGCATCAACACAAAATTTCCACCATGCCTTCCTATTATCAGTTGCTTGTTTAAGTGTGGAATCTGAATCCTACCAATTCTTTGATATGATCAATCCAGACTTTATTTTGACCTCTTCTTTCTTCACTAGCAACTGTTCCCTTTAGGATAGTTTCGGAAAGGAAATCATGTCTCATTACATGGCCAAACCACAATAATGTACACAGCCGCTACCAATATCTGGTACCAAAACAGTCACACACACACACACATATAAATATGTTTATATATATTATATATATATATATATATATATCAATCAATCAAGTGCCATGCTGACTGGCATAGGCGATCATGTTTCTCCAAGACTCTATCTCTTGTGTTGTCAATAAGCTCGGTTGGGGAGCTTCTACCGTGCCACGATACAATCCCATCTAGTAACTTTTCTCTTTGTCAACCCCTATCTCTTCTCCCTTTGATCTTTTCAGTGGTTATTAACCTTCACCACGCTTTGGTCAAGTGTGATTGACAAAAAAAAGATGGCTGCTGTTTGCTGTTGTCAAGTGCACTCGCTCAATGAGACATCGTGCGAAATAGGCCTACCACAGCCTAATTACCGCTTGTATATAGTGCTAGTCATGCGCAATTGAGGCCGGGACATTCCCACTTCCTAAATGATTGTTGTAAAGATGTCGAGGTGGAAGATACGCGTGTTATAACAATTAATCTGACCACATCTGCATACCGGTACGATGCCATGATGGTTGACCGTTTTTATAGATCTTTCTTTCATCATATTTAGAATAAAATAACATTGAATCGTGGCTTGAATCATGAATTATTTAGTTATTTAGTTTCACAGCAGTGAATATACAGAATGTTGTGTTGGTTTGGGGACTTGTACATGTTTGATATCGTATATGTTGAAGTGGCATCAAAAAATGACTTTAGACCTAAGATCAAAGAACTATTTTACTGCATTTCTACATGTTTTATACAGTTCCCCTGCAATATTTTGATAATTTTGCAATGAAAGAACATAAATACAACAGATTTGCGTGTGAATTAGTGTACAGTGTTGCCAAGGAATTCGATAAGTAAGGTAAGTCATATTTTTACTAATTTTTTTTCTCTTTATTTGTTATAAAATATATGTTTTTTGGTGAAAAACGTCTTTACCACTTTCTCATACGTCTCATATCACACACACACGTACATAAATTACACCAATATATGCAGAATTCAATTCTTTATTTATATGTGCAAATATTATTTAAATATCTTCAACAACCAAAAAATTATCACATTTTCAAAACAGTCACCATCAATAACACAAATTTTCAAAAAAGAATCTGGTGGCAGGGAGACCTTTCGTATTTTTTAATCTGGCTTGCTAAAGGTTAAGTGTTCAAGCTGTGTTATTCTCAGCACATGCCCTAGAAACCTTGACTGTCTGCCCCTAATGTTTGATATGATTTATCTTTTTACGCCAGCATCAATGAGAACCTCTGCATTAGTTTTCTTAGGTGCCCATGGTATTTTCATAATTCTTCTCAGAAACAACATTTCTGTAGCCTCTAATTTGCTTTGAATTTTCTTGTTTACAGTCCATACTTCACATCCATAAAAAAGAATTGGTTTGATATAACATCTCAGCACCCGAATTCGGGTCTGCATTGATAGACTTCCATTGCAAAAAATGGTTCTCATTTTTTGGAATGCTGATTTGGCTTGTGCTGTTCAGCTCTTTATCTCACTTGAGCATCTACCTTCTGATGTTAACAGGGTGCCAAGATATTTCACTTTTTCAACTTGTGCTAATTTTGTGTTATTAATTATTATGTTGCATCTTGGTGGTGTATGTCTCTTTGATGTGACCATTATTTCTGTGTGTGTGTATATATATATATATATGATGTTGGGAAAAGCATGTAAATTCTATATTTAGGAAGCCTGTGATGACAGCTTTACAGAGAACCATGGTGGTAGATGACAGTGGAAGTACTAGAGCTACTGTAGAAGTTAGTATTTCTTAATCTCATGCTGTAGCTAGAGCTGTGTGTGTTGCTTACACCAATTTGCATATTGACATGTAAATTATGTGTGTGCGTGTTTGTATATAGAGGTGCCACTTGCTGATGACATGTCATGACAAATCAAATAAATAAAAAATAGTTTGCTATGTCATCACAAATAAAAACTTGGCTATGTCATCACAAATAAAAACTTGGCTATGTCATCACAAATAAAAACTTGGCTATGTCATCACAAATAAAAACTTGGCTGTGTCATCACACATAAAAACTTCGCTATGTCATCACAAATAAAAACTTGGCTATGTCATCACAATAAAAACTTGGCTATGTCATCACAAATAAAAACTTGGCTATGATGTCAACTTCTAACCTTTCATAGGTGTCAACTTCTAACCTTTCATAGGTGTCAACATCAACACCTTTCATAGGTATCAACTAGTATGGATTTTCTGTATTGATAAAGATGTACAGTGATGTGTATCTCACATGCAAGAATGAGGGGCCATACATAAATTTAAGATTTAGAGTACCAAACTTAAAGAGACACAAAATTAAAAGATTAATACATGGTTGCAACACAGGCACATTTAACATTGGGTAGGTTTCTTACAAAGTGAATTCAACTTTACACAGGCATTGTTGAAACATGTAAAGTTGGATCCATTTCATGTATATTTATTGTAAAATTGGCAGCAGTGTTGCCAGATTGAAATTGTGATTTTAAGTCACACATTAGAAAAAAGGGCCACAAAAAAATGTTCAACAAAGGTGAACTACATTTTTCATACTTGCTTCACATTAACAAGCACAAAACTCTGATCATACTTAACAATCTACTACATGCTTTAATTTTTAACATTTTGTATCTAGGACTCTTTATTACATTAAATATTTCGTGTATTTGATAGAAAGTATTTGATTGTATTTTATATTGTCTTTTGTTTTTCTTATTTTTCATGTTATAGATTTCAAATACTAGCACCTAAACAAGCTGCTGTGAATGACAATCCCTTTTCCAAACTAAGTTGATTGCTTTGGGACATATTTTACTCCATTTTTACCATAATAGTTACCTACAGACTTAAGTAAAACTGGTTAGCATTTCTGAAGCCCAATTATTATTGTGCATACAGAAATCTCATTTTCCTTTATACAAATAGTAGGTAGTCACTTACTTTTGCGCAATTAATTTTTAAGAAACCTATAAAATTCAAATAAGATAAATTAATTCTGAGTATAAATATTTTTTGTTAAATACAGAATTTAAATTATGGACTTAAAATTGTTTAATGTGGTAGCCTTGATAAATTAAAATAGACCTCAACCAATCACAGAACATGTAAGATGTTTAGAAATTTCATGTAAAGCAAAATAAATGTATGTGTCTATATTAGTGGTATGTTTTATTTTCATTTCTTTGAATTATATTTATTGTAACAGTTTGTCAGAGTTACCAACATTCTGACACAGCACAGTATTACAGGAATATCAAGCGACCAAATATGCAATAGCCCACAAATTGATCGTCATTCAATCTTGCAACATCACATAGCATAAGCAGAGAAAAGACAATAGATAGATACAGTTTGTGTGTGTAACGCATATGTATTTCTTCTTCTTCTTTCGTTCACTTGAAACATGAAACATCTGTAATTCTGTCTCCTGAATAAAACTCACTGTCTTTTGTAGTTCATACAGTGGTCCGTGGAGCTTTGATTCCAATGTTGTTTCCTCTGACCAATATGTCTGCCTCAGTGTTTCATGCTTAGAACACTCTTGAAGTATATGTTTGTCACTCTGTGCTGCCTGTCCACATGGCCATGTTGCCAATCTTGAACTTTGTATTTGTATACATGTGACTGCGGAGTCGGTTGTATCCTGTTCTGAAGCGTAGAATTATAACTTGTTCTGATCTGTTCATAATATATGTATTTCTGGTATTAATTAGTTTTAAAGCATCCCACAATTCAAGAGAGAGAAATATGCTAGTATTAATTATTCTTGTGTTAGTCTATATATCCTTGTGCTAATATATATATATATATATATATATATATATATATATATATATATATATATATATATATATATATATATATATATATATATATATATATATATATATATATATATATATATATCATGTGTTAGTCTATATATCCTTGTGCTAATAAATATATATATATATATATATATTATTGTGCTAGTATCTATATCCTTGTTCTTGTCTAGTTAATCTTGTGCTAGTCTATATATCTTTTTGCTAATCTAGCCATATGTTTAGTAGTCTGTCTAGCTTAAAGACTTTCTGTGTTGAGTTAATCTCATTGTGTGATTTTATGTTAGGTCAGTTTGAAGATCAGTGACCAGAGCTACCTCAAGCAACAGATATACCTAGATGCATGCAGTCCTTATATCGGCTTTCACACTGAGGTAAAAATCTCCCATCACTACTTTATCTGTAGTCTACATCTCCCATCACTCAATTCTGTTAGTTTACATCTCCTATCACTCTATTCTGTAAGTCTACATCTCCCATCACTCTATTCTGTAAGTCTACATCTCCCATCAGTATATTCTGTTGGTCTACATCTCCCATCACTCTATTCTGTTAGTCTACATCTCCCATCAGTATATTCTGTTGGTCTACATCTCCCATCACTCTATTCTGTTGGTCTACATCTCCCATCACTCTATTGTTAGTCTACATCTCCCATCACTGTATTCCTTTGGTCTACATCTCCCATCAGTTAGTCTACATCTCTCATCAGTGTATTCTGTTGGTCTACATCTCCCATCACTCTATTCTGCTAGTCTACATCTCCCATCACTGTATTCTGTTGGTCTACATCTCCGATCAGTTAGTCTACATCTCCCATCACTCTATTCTGTTAGTCTACATCTTCCATCACTCTATTCTGTTAGTCTACATCTTCCATCACTCTATTCTGTTAGACATCTTCCATCACTCTATTCTGTTAGTCTACATCTCCCATCACTGTCGTATGTTGGTCTACATCTTCCATCAGTATATTCTGTTAGTCTACATCTCCCATCACTCTATTCTGTTAGTCAACATCTCCCATCACTGTCGTATGTTGGTCTACATCTTCCATCAGTATATTCTGTTGGTCTACATCTCCCATCACTGTATTCTGTTGGTCTACATCTCCCATCACAGTATTCTTTTGGTCTACATCTCCCATCAGTTAGTCTACATCTCCCATCACTGTATTCTGTTGGTCTACATCTCCCATCAGTGTATTCTGTTGGTCTACATCTCCAACCACTCTATTCTGTTAGTCTACATCTCCCATCACTGTATTTTGTTGGTCTACATCTCCGATCAGTTAGTCTACATCTCCCATCACTCTATTCCGTAAGTCTACATCTCCGATCAGTTAGTCTACTTCTCCCATCAGTCTACATCTCCCATCAGTTAGTCTACATCTCCCATTAGTTAGTCTACATCTCCGATCAGTTAGTCTACATCTCCCATCAGTTAGTCTACATCTCCCATCAGTATATTCTGTAAGTCTACATCTGCCATCAGTATATTCTGTTAGTCTACATCTCCCATCAGTTAGTCTACATCTCCCATCAGTTAGTCTACATCTCCCATCAGTTAGTCTACATCTCCCATCAGTATATTCTGTAAGTCTACATCTCCCATCAGTATATTCTGTTAGTCTACATCTCCCATCAGTTACTCTACATCTCCAGTCTACATCTCCCATCAGTTAGTCTACATCTCCCATCAGTTAGTCTACATCTCCCATCAGTTAGTCTACATCTTCCAACAGTATATTCTGTTAGTCTACATCTCTGATCAGTTAGTCTACATCTCCCATCAGTTAGTCTACATCTTCCATCAGTTAGTCTACATCTCCCATCACTGTATTCTGTTAGTCTACATCTCCCATCAGTTAGTCTACATCTCCCATCAGTTAGTCTACATCTCCCATCAGTTAGTCTACATCTTCCATCAGTATATTATGTAAGTCTACATCTCCGATCAGTTAGTCTACATCTCCGATCAGTTAGTCTAAATCTCCGATCAGTTAGTCTACATCTCTCATCACTGTATTCTGTTGGTCTACATCTCCCATCACTCTATTCTGTTAGTCAACATCTCCCATCACTCTATTCTGTTAGTCAACATCTCCCATCACTCTATTCTGTTGGTCTACATCTCCCATCACTCTATTCTGTTGGTCTATATCTTCCATCAGTATATTCTGTAAGTCTACATTTCCCTTCACTCTATTCTGTTGGTATACATCTCCCATCACTCTATTCTGTTATTCTACATCTCCCATCACTCTATTCTGTTAGTCTACATCTTCTATCAGTATATTCTGTTAGTCTACATCTTCCATCACTCTATTCTGTTAGGCTACATCTCTCATCACTGTTGTATGTTGGTCTACATCTCCCATCACTGTCGTATGTTGGTCTACATCTTCCATCAGTATATTCTGTAAGTCTACATCTCCCATCACTCTATTCTGTTAGTCTACATCTCCCATCACTCTATTCTGTTAGTCTACTTCTCCCATCAGTATATTCTGTTAGTCTACATCTCCCATCACTCTATTCTGTTAGTCTACATCTCCCATCACTGTCGTATGTTGGTCTACATCTTCCATCAGTATATTCTGTAAGTCTACATCTCCCATCACTCTATTCTGTTAGTCTACATCTCCCATCACTGTCGTATGTTGGTCTACATCTTCTATCAGTATATTCTCTAAGTCTACATCTCCCATCACTATTCTGTTAGTCTACATCTCCCATCACTGTCGTATGTTGGTCTACATCTCCCATCATTGTATTCTGTTGGTCTACATCTCCCATCACTGTATTATGTTGGTCTATATCTCCCATCAGTGTATTCTGTTAGTCTACATCTCCCATCACTGTATTCTGTTGGTCTATATCTCCCATCAATGTATTCTGTTGGTCTATATCTCCCATCAGTGTATTCTGTTGGTCTATATCTCCCATCAGTGTATTCTGTTAGTCTACATCTCCCATCAGTGTATTCTGTTGGTCAACATCTCCCATCAGTGTATTCTGTTGGTCTATATCTCCCATAAGTGTATCTGTTAGTCTACATCTCCCATCAGTGTATTCTGTTAGTCTACATCTCCCATCAGTGTATTCTGTTAGTCTACATCTCCCATCTCTGTATTCTGTTGGTCTACATCTCCCATCAGTGTATTCTGTTGGTCTATATCTCCCATCACTGTATTCTGTTGGTCTATATCTCCCATCACTGTATTCTGTTGGTATACATCTCCCATCAGTGTATTCTGTTGGTATACATCTCCCATCAGTGTATTCTGTTAGTCTACATCTCCCATCACTGTATTCTGTTGGTCTATATCTCCCATCACTCTATTCTGTTATTCTACATCTCCCATCACTCTATTCTGTTAGTCTACATCTTCTATCAGTATATTCTGTTAGTCTACATCTCCCATCACTCTATTCTGTTATTCTACATCTCCCATCACTGTCGTATGTTGGTCTACATCTTCCATTACTCTATTCTGTTAGGCTACAGCTCTCATCACTGTTGTATGTTGGTCTACATCTCCCATCACTGTCGTATGTTGGTCTACATCTTCCATCAGTATATTCTGTAAGTCTACATCTCCCATCACTCTATTCTGTTAGTCTACATCTTCCATCAGTATATTCTTAAGTCTACATCTCCCATCAGTGTATTCTGTTGGTCTATATCTCCCATCAGTGTATTCTGTTAGTCTACATCTCCCATCAGTGTATTCTGTTAGTCTACATCTCCCATCAGTGTATTCTGTTAGTCTACATCTCCCATCAGTGTATTCTGTTAGTCTACATCTCCCATCACTGTATTCTGTTGGTCTATATCTCCCATCACTGTATTCTGTTGGTCTACATCTCCCATCAGTGTATTCTGTTGGTCTATATCTCCCATAAGTGTATCTGTTAGTCTACATCTCCCATCAGTGTATTCTGTTAGTCTACATCTCCCATCAGTGTATTCTGTTAGTCTACATCTCCCATCTCTGTATTCTGTTGGTCTACATCTCCCATCAGTGTATTCTGTTGGTCTATATCTCCCATCACTGTATTCTGTTGGTCTATATCTCCCATCACTGTATTCTGTTGGTATACATCTCCCATCAGTGTATTCTGTTGGTATACATCTCCCATCAGTGTATTCTGTTAGTCTACATCTCCCATCACTGTATTCTGTTGGTCTATATCTCCCATCACTCTATTCTGTTATTCTACATCTCCCATCACTCTATTCTGTTAGTCTACATCTTCTATCAGTATATTCTGTTAGTCTACATCTCCCATCACTCTATTCTGTTATTCTACATCTCCCATCACTGTCGTATGTTGGTCTACATCTTCCATTACTCTATTCTGTTAGGCTACAGCTCTCATCACTGTTGTATGTTGGTCTACATCTCCCATCACTGTCGTATGTTGGTCTACATCTTCCATCAGTATATTCTGTAAGTCTACATCTCCCATCACTCTATTCTGTTAGTCTACATCTCCCATCACTCTATTCTGCTAGTCTACTTCTTCCATCAGTATATTCTGTTAGTCTACATCTCCCATCACTCTATTCTGTTAGTCTACATCTTCCATCAGTATATTCTTAAGTCTACATCTCCCATCACTCTATTCTGTTAGTCTACATCTCCCATCACTGTCGTATGTTGGTCTACATCTTCTATCAGTATATTCTCTAAGTCTACATCTCCCATCACTATTCTGTTAGTCTACATCTTCCATCACTGTATTCTGTTAGTCTACATCTCCAATCACTGTATTCTGTTGGTCTACATCTCCCATCACTGTATTCTGTTGGTCTTCATTTCCCATCACTGTATTCTATTGGTCTATATCTCCCATCACTGTATTCTGTTGGTCTATATCTCCCATCAGTGTATTCTGTTGGTCTATATCTCCCATCACTGTATTCTGTTGGTCTATATCTCCCATCACTGTATTCTGTTGGTCTATATCTCCCATCACTGTATTCTGTTGGTATACATCTCCCATCAGTGTATTCTGTTGGTATACATCTCCCATCAGTGTATTCTGTTAGTCTACATCTCCCATCACTGTATTCTGTTGGTCTATATCTCCCATCACTCTATTCTGTTATTCTACATCTCCCATCACTCTATTCTGTTAGTCTACATCTTCTATCAGTATATTCTGTTAGTCTACATCTCCCATCACTCTATTCTGTTATTCTACATCTCCCATCACTGTCGTATGTTGGTCTACATCTTCCATTACTCTATTCTGTTAGGCTACAGCTCTCATCACTGTTGTATGTTGGTCTACATCTCCCATCACTGTCGTATGTTGGTCTACATCTTCCATCAGTATATTCTGTAAGTACATCTCCCATCACTCTATTCTGTTAGTCTACATCTTCCATCAGTATATTCTTAAGTCTACATCTCCCATCAGTGTATTCTGTTGGTCTATATCTCCCATCAGTGTATTCTGTTAGTCTACATCTCCCATCAGTGTATTCTGTTAGTCTACATCTCCCATCAGTGTATTCTGTTAGTCTACATCTCCCATCAGTGTATTCTGTTAGTCTACATCTCCCATCACTGTATTCTGTTGGTCTATATCTCCCATCACTGTATTCTGTTGGTCTACATCTCCCATCAGTGTATTCTGTTGGTCTATATCTCCCATAAGTGTATCTGTTAGTCTACATCTCCCATCAGTGTATTCTGTTAGTCTACATCTCCCATCAGTGTATTCTGTTAGTCTACATCTCCCATCTCTGTATTCTGTTGGTCTACATCTCCCATCAGTGTATTCTGTTGGTCTATATCTCCCATCACTGTATTCTGTTGGTCTATATCTCCCATCACTGTATTCTGTTGGTATACATCTCCCATCAGTGTATTCTGTTGGTATACATCTCCCATCAGTGTATTCTGTTAGTCTACATCTCCCATCACTGTATTCTGTTGGTCTATATCTCCCATCACTCTATTCTGTTATTCTACATCTCCCATCACTCTATTCTGTTAGTCTACATCTTCTATCAGTATATTCTGTTAGTCTACATCTCCCATCACTCTATTCTGTTATTCTACATCTCCCATCACTGTCGTATGTTGGTCTACATCTTCCATTACTCTATTCTGTTAGGCTACAGCTCTCATCACTGTTGTATGTTGGTCTACATCTCCCATCACTGTCGTATGTTGGTCTACATCTTCCATCAGTATATTCTGTAAGTCTACATCTCCCATCACTCTATTCTGTTAGTCTACATCTCCCATCACTCTATTCTGCTAGTCTACTTCTTCCATCAGTATATTCTGTTAGTCTACATCTCCCATCACTCTATTCTGTTAGTCTACATCTTCCATCAGTATATTCTTAAGTCTACATCTCCCATCACTCTATTCTGTTAGTCTACATCTCCCATCACTGTCGTATGTTGGTCTACATCTTCTATCAGTATATTCTCTAAGTCTACATCTCCCATCACTATTCTGTTAGTCTACATCTTCCATCACTGTATTCTGTTAGTCTACATCTCCAATCACTGTATTCTGTTGGTCTACATCTCCCATCACTGTATTCTGTTGGTCTTCATTTCCCATCACTGTATTCTATTGGTCTATATCTCCCATCACTGTATTCTGTTGGTCTATATCTCCCATCAGTGTATTCTGTTGGTCTATATCTCCCATCACTGTATTCTGTTGGTCTATATCTCCCATCAGTGTATTCTGTTAGTCTACATCTCCCATCAGTGTATTCTGTTAGTCTACATCTCCCATCACTGTATTCTGTTGGTCTATATCTCCCATCAGTGTATTCTGTTGGTCTATATCTCCCATCACTGTATTCTGTTGGTATACATCTCCCATCAATGTATTCTGTTGGTATACATCTCCCATCAGTGTATCCTGTTAGTCTACATCTCCCATCACTGTATTCTGTTGGTCTATATCTCCCATCACTGTATTCTGTTGGTCTACATCTCCCATCAGTGTATTCTGTTAGTCTACATCTCCCATCACTGTATTCTGTTGGTCTATATCTCCCATAAGTGTATCTGTTAGTCTACATCTCCCATCAGTGTATTCTGTTAGTCTACATCTCCCATCAGCGTATTCTGTTGGTCTATATCTCCCATCACTGTATTCTGTTGGTCTACATCTCCCATCAGTGTATTCTTTTAGTCTACATCTCCCATCACTGTATTCTGTTGGTCTATATCTCCCATAAGTGTATCTGTTAGTCTGCATATGCCATCTCTGTCTCTTTAAGTATTTATTCATGTTTACGGCGTGTGTGATGTAAATCATTAATGACAAATATTGTTCCTAACATTATGTTTATAGTGAAGCATCATTTTTATTATAATTTCTTGCTCCCTGTAACAAACATGTGAATTTTGTTCTCCATTCATGTTCCTCTTATATTGGTGCTGATGTGTTTTTGCTGAATATCTTCTCCAGACCTAGATTCCTGTGTCTTAATTGTGTGAGTGTGAAGTGTATGTTCAAGGCATAACCTCCTGGTTTATTTACTTGTAAATATTATGTACAGGTGACCTGGTTTGAGAACCGCAAGCTCCTAAAAGTTGAGTTTCCAACTACAGTGCATACAACACAAGCAACTTACAACATCCAGAGTGGCTTCATACAACGACCGAATCATTACAACACATCATGGGATTCTGCAAGATATGAGGTTTAATTACATTACATTCTCAAAATCTTCTTTGAAATCTACTTCTGGATTTTCTTCACTCTATTCTTTCCTTGTACATTTTCAAGCACATTGGCTATTTGGCTTTCTATTATTTCCTTGTACTTTACTTCTGTTTTCTACTTTATTCCAACTCATGCTGACCTCTTAACGACCTCTTGCTATACAAGCACGGCAGAAACAGAAGACATATGATTGATGGCGTCAAGAGTAATCTAGACAATTTGTTCCTCTGGTGCACTAACTACAAGGCAGTCATCAATCATGCCAAGGTAAAGATCTTCTGGTTCTGCTGAACAACATGTCACAGACACAGTGCAAGCAGTCACCTGCATAGGCATCAACATTGACAAGGAGCAGACTATGAAATATCTAAGCATCACTTTTAATAGAAGTCTATCTTTCGCGAAACGTCAAAATGTCATTCAGAAAGCTGGAAAGGGTGTCAGTGAAGTCAAAATCATGGCATCTGCAGAGATGTCGCAGCTAATCCTTTTTCAGATGATGCAGGCAGTGGTATTATCTGTGTTGGACTATGACTTAGGTTTACTGACCCTGTCGCAAACACAGGTGGATAGATTGGAAAGAATTCAAAATGAGGCCATGAGAGCTGTCTTAGGATGCACAAGAGATACACCTATTCTGTCCATGAGGTTTCTCCTACCGAACATAAAATCAAGACATAAAACAGCTCAGGTTAAAGAATACTTCAAGGTTGCCATTAATGATCATCACCACTTACATCAATCTCTAGACAGCACAAAAGGGAGGCATATCAAGAGAACAAGGTCCAGGATGGCAGAAGCAGATGATGCCCTACTCAGAGTTTGTGAGCTGGAGGAAGTAGGAAGAGGCTGTGAAGCACTTGAAGTCACACGATACGATAATTTACACAGATGACTCAGTAACACAAGAAACAAACACGTGTGGTTGGGGTTTCGTGGCCTACCAAATTGGCAATAAATTAGCTGAGAAGTCAGCTGCGTATCCCACTACAACATCGAGTATGAGAATGGAAATAGAAGCAGTGACAGCAGCTCTCACTTAGCTGGCGATGTAACCACCAACAGACTCAGTGATTCTATTGGACACTCAAAGTATGCTGCGCAAGATAGAAAAGGGTATGATCAGAACTTAATAGGTCATTCTTCTCAACAACGCACAGAGCATTACATGGATCTACTGTCCAGGTCATCCTGGGGTCAGGGAAAACGAAAGAGCCGATGTGCTGGCTGGTAAAGCCTTGGTGAATGGCACTGAGATAAGAAGAGACAGGATTGAATTGATCAGAGCAGTCACGGGTACCCTACGAGAAGATGAGGAGGAAGTCAAACATGACAATGTACATATTCAGAGAGTGTTAGGAATGGGAGTGACTAGAGACGATGGGAGAAAGTACTCCCTCTCTGGAAAGATCAGAAGAATGCGTAATCAGCAACTGACTGGGACACTGAGCTTATACACTTTTAAATGGCTGACGGAACGGCAAGCTGAGAATATATGGGAATGCCCCCAGTGCTGTGACGCTCGTTTCTAATCAAGAATCACACCAGAAATTCTTCTGTTTTCAAACTCCTGCAGATTAGCAGGATGTAGTCCAGAGAATGGAATGCGTTGTGTCTCAGACTCCTGCAGATTAACAGGATGTAGTCCAGAGAACAGATGCGTTGTGCCATTGTTTAGAGCTTAGCTATGATATCTACCAGCCATGCAACAGAAAAACCTAAGTAGATGACATGTCGTTATATTGAGGTTATCTATTATAGAAGCTTCATGGCATGTCATCTATACAGTTATGCCTCTCATACGTTTCATTTTTTGTTACAATGTATTTTATGCCATGTTGTTTTCTTTTTCTTTATTTGTTTATTTATGCACCATCTATGGTTGGGAGAGAGCTAGAGATTTGCTGCGCAGCGGTGGGGAGGAGGAAACTGACATAACTGTTTTTCCTATGGCTGAGACCCATCATAGAGGCACACTGACTCAGGACGTGACGATCCTTTTGACTTGAACATTTGGTTGCATGCCTGGAGCAATAGAGAAGTTCAGCATAACCAGTAGTCAATTGGTGGCGGGGATGAGCACAGTGAACCCTATCTTGGCTGCAGTGGCTCGGAGCAGTTCATAGATTGAAACCTACCTACTTAGTAGTGTGATAGTTTTTCTCTGGCCTGGGGTGGGACGAAAATCCACAGACTCCCCAGCAATATAATGCCAGTACAAAACATACTAATTACAAACAAGATCGGACGTCGCCTCGGTTATCAAGGTCCGCGGCAGGCAGTGGGTAACCAGGCTGCTCTAGCTGAGAAATTAACTACTGGAACACACCCAAAACATCAGCACAAACACAGACATGCACAATACACAACACAGCAACAACACCTGCACAAGCACCAAAACATTAAACCCAGAAAACCTCAGAGAGAGAACCAGCAGAGCCAAGTTTTTCATAAAACAAAGTCTTCACTTAATATTCTACAACTGAACATCTGTGCAATAAGAAACAAAACACTAGAGCTCGCTAATTTATTACATGCTCATAAGATACATGTGGCCCTCTTACAGGAGACTATACACAAAGACACTGACCCATATCTGTCAGGATATACCAGCTATGCCTGTAAGTGTACCAACTGCCATGGCATAATTACTTATATCAAGAATGACATTCAGGGACAAGTTACCCAACTAACAGCTAATCCCACAGACATGCAGAAGGTGACCATCTGGCACACTGGAGGAAAATACACAATCTACAACATATACAGCCCACCTCAGACAACATGCAATTTACTGGAAATCCATACAACACAATTTATCAAAACAATACTTGCTGGTGACTTTAATGGTCACTCACCCCATTGGGGTTACCAGAACCATAATAAGACAGGAAGATATATAGAAGAACTCTGTGAAACAACAAAACTGTCTGTCCTTCAAGATGCAAAATCTGTACCAACACTTTTGCACAGGAGCCATCTATCTCTCAGTCGACCTGACTTGACTATCTGTTCATCTGATATAATAGACGCTTGCTCCCTAGAAATACTTGATGACATTGGAAGTGACCACAGACCAATCCTCACCACCATAACTACACCCAACAAAGCATATTTCAAACAGAAAATTCGCTGGAATTTTGGCACGGCAGATTGGAAACTATTCTAAGAAACATCTGATTTCCTGCTAGGTAAAATCAAAAGCAATGACATAGAAACATTTACTAGAGGTGAGAAAAGCTATCCTCAATTCAGCATCACAAAGCATCCCAAGGGGCAGTAGGAAATCATACAAACCATTCTACAACAAAGAAATGCAAGCTAGAATCCTCAATAGAAAAAAAAGCAAGATAAGCCCTTGAGATCTCACCTTCACAAGAAGCAAAAATCCTGTACAATAAAACATGTGCCAAAGTAAAACTAATAGTGAAGAAGGCCAAACATGATAAATGGGCAAAAACATGCGCAAATTTAGATCTAAGGAAAAATGGCAGAAAGGTTTGGGGGCTGATCAATAATTTGTCTGGGAAAAGAACAAATGATAAACCTGTGAGATGGAAACATAACAATCACCACAGATCAGAAAAAGGCAGAACACTTTAACCACTTTTTTGCCACTGTTAACAGAGTAGGGAAGCTGTCAGAGGCTGACAAGAAGCATCTGTACCTACTGAAGCAGCAAGAAAATGTCCAAACCTCTGGCTCAACCATATTTGATGATGACTTCAGTATGCAGGAACTCCAACAAGAGCTGAAGAAACTAAAGCCAAGAAAGTCTCCTGGACCAGATACAATTTATAATGAAATATTAACACACATGAGCACATCAGGGAAAGAAGTACTCCTTAAACTAATAAATATGACCTGGATAAATGGAAAACTGCCTAAACATTGGAGAAATGCTCAAATCTTTCCCATCCTGAAAAGTAACAAACCTCCAGATGAACCCAAAAGCTACCGCCCCATATCCCTAACATCATGTCTTGGGAAATTGGCAGAAAGAATGGTTAACACACGACTTTACTGGTTCCTTGAGAGCTCAAATATTCTCTGCCATGAACAGGCTGGCTAAGCTGAAGATTGGTGAGACAGACCTGTGCAACTGTGGACTGAGCCCAGAGACTGCAGAACACATTCTTCATGCCTGTCAACTCTACCAAGAAGAGAGGGAGAAAATATGGCCTACTGAGACGGCACTGCTTCCAGACTTGAGGGGATCCATGGATGACCTGAAGCGAATCACACAATTCATTGAAGCTATTGGTGCTGTAACCTGATATCTGACTGAAGAACGATGAAGAAGAAGAACAGGCTGGCTTCAGAAAAGGCAGTTGCACAGAAGACCAACTATTTAGATTGACACAGAAAATCCATGATAAATTCCAGGAAAACAAACACACTGTAGCCATCTTCTTTGACTTACAACAGGCTTATGATCGAGTATGGAGAAAGGGTCTTTTGATGAAGATGATTGAGATGGGAATTAGTGAGAAGCTATACAACTGGATAAAATACTTCCTCATTGACAGAACAATCCAGACAAAGATAAAGGATGCAATTTCATCTAAAGAAGTTCTAGAGGAAGGCTTACCACAGGGTTCTGCTTTAAGCTGCACCCTCTTTCTCATTTACATCAATGACCTTGCCAAACATATCAAAGCTGAAAAAGCCCTCTATGCTGATGACTTGACAATATGGCAGAGCCATGAGAATGTTGAAAGTGCTGCCAAAAGACTAAATGGAGATTTAAGAAGACTACATGAATACTGTCAAACATGGAAGCTAAAAATAAACTGTGAGAAAACTGTCTATACCATCTTTAGCAAGAGTCATAAATTAGCCAAAGAAAATATCAGTCTATGGTTTGATACACAGAAATTGCCAAGAGAAGAACACCTCACATATCTTGGAATCACGCTTGATTGGCAGCTCACCCTCAAGAAGCATGTAGAAAATATCAAAAATAAAGCACTTAAACGGTTACAACTACTGAAAAGACTCACTGGCACTTCTTGGGGATCAGACAAGGATACCCTTAGAGGACTATACCTTGGTTACATACGTTCTGCTTTAGAATACAACAGTGCACTCCTCACAACATGTTCCACAACAAATGTAGAATCCCTAAACAGAGTGCAGAACAATGCCCTACGTCTTATTAGTGGAGCAATGAGATCTACACCGACGGCTGCATGTGAAATACATACGAACGTAGAACCCCTTGAGATGCGGAGAGATATGGCTGCAATGGAGGCTTATGAAAGAAGCAAAAGAATGAACAAAGACCGCCCAAATAAACAACTTGTAGAAAACTGGGAACCAAACCACAGAATAAAACAAAAGTCAGTCCTGAGCCATGTCAATGAAATAAAAGACAGTTATCACTTCCCAGACAAGAACTGCAAAGAGTAGAAAAATGTTTCCACCACACGCAGGCTTTAAATTGCTGGAAATCAAAACACAGTTAAGAGATAATGCAACGAAATGTTCCGACCCAGTAAGTCTTATGAAAGCAACACAGAAAACAATAGACACCTACCCAGAACAATGGATTCATGTCTATACTGATGGGTCTGCCTTCAAAGCCATCATCAAAGCAGGTTATGGTGTCTATATAGAATATCCAGACAAAACATCTGATGAGTTGTTTGATGCCTGTGGGGAGATATGTTCTGACTATGAAGCTGAAATAACAGCACTAGAAATTGCCTTGTACCACCTGAAGACCATATTTGATGCCTTCCCATCAAAAGTCCAAAACATTCTTATTTTTACAGACTATATGTCTGCTCTCCAAGCACTGGAATGTGATGGACATTGTAAACCTGAGCTAGCTGAAATATACCACCATGCAAACCAGCTGCTCACATCTTATGATGTCAACATTGTTATGCAGTGGATTTCTGGCCACTCAAACACACCTGGTAATGATAAGGCAGACAGACTAGCAAAGAGGGGAGCACAACAAGAACAGCCTTATACAGAAACAACAATGCACACAGTTAAAATGATTCTGAAATCTGTGAACAAAGAAAATTGGATGAACAGATGGGCCATAGGAAACACTGGGAGGGAAATCTATAAATATATGACCAGCCCAAATCCTAAAGACAATATCAACCTCCTGGAAAGAAAATACCAGAGTATCATATTCCGACTGCGCACACATGTACAGCTTAACAATCACCTGAACAGAATACAACCACAACACACTCCAGGGTGCCGGCTGTGCACTCATCCATATGAAACTGTTGACCACCACCTTTTTGAATGTCCAGCGCTGGATGACATCAGGAAAATGCTCCTCCCTCCAGGGCCAGATAAATGGAACACATTATATGGAACAAAACAACTCACAAACACATACATATATCACACAATGGCATTGGGTCAAAGGGCATGAGTCCATTGACCGCTGGATCAGCAACCAACCAGCTGATATGTTTTTTGGTCTGACACATCCAACTTCAGCACCGCTTCTGGGTCATCATTTGCACCTCTGGGATGGGACAGCTAACTCCACCCCCAAACTTCCTTATTCACCTCTTATGGTGTGCATTGCAGATAACAATGTCACTATTCTTTGCTCAACTTGTTCAGTAGCTTGTTGCAGTGACTGTTGACCTGGAGAATGTCCAAATAGGTTAAATACTGATTTTTTTGCTGGACTATAGTTAATCAGTGAACAGGATTGTTACATAGTGGAGAAAATTGTTGCATAGTGAAGAAAATTGTTGCATAGTGGAGAAAATTGTTACATAGTGAAGAAAATTGTTGCATAGTGGAGAAAATTGTTGCATAGTGGAGAAAATTGTTACATAGTGAAGAAAATTGTTACATAGTGGAGAAAATTGTTACATAGTGGAGACAATTGTGCTACTATGCTTTTTAATATGAACATCAGTCACTGGATGAATACGCCCAGAACTAGCACATGGTTCTCCTCTATTACCTGTGACGGTCAACATTTATATGCAAGAAGAACCCAGTAATCATCATGTGCCAGGTACTATCACTTGAACTGATGCAAGGCCTCACATTTCTGTGTTTGAAATGATGTTTGTAAGACTAAGGTCAATAGTTAATCTTATTACTCTAAGATAGCCTATTATAAGGCTCAACATTGCCTCCATCAATGTGAACATCAAGAAAAGTCAGCCTTTGCTATGCAATTATTCAGTCAGCACCACAACATTCTTACAGCATCACAAGTATTGTTCTTATGAAGTTTGTGATATTTCAAATATCTCTTGAATATGCCATAGGACATCTTTTCTCTATCTGATTGAGTCCTCTAAGTTATGATATGTATTCATTCTCATTACAGGTGTGTGGTCACAAGTGGGCTGACTTGTCTGAACATAATTTTGGTGTGGCCATCATTAACAACTGCAAGTATGGCTATTCTGCCATCCATGGAATAATGCGACTCTCTCTGTAAGATAATGTATTCTATGAACATAACATCCAACGATAAGTCACTGACCAATGTAACAGACTGTTAACTCACTGACCAATATAACATCCAGTAACAGAGTGTAACCTCACTGATCAATGTAACATCCAATGACAGACTGTTAACTCACTGACCAATATAACATCTAATCACAAACTTTAACCTCATTGACCAATGTAACATCCAGTAACAGCTCACTGTCCAATGTAACAGACAATGACAGGCTGTTAACTTACTGACCAATGTAACATCCAGTAAAAGAGTGTAACCTCACTGACCGATGTAACATCCAATAACGGTTGTTAACTGACTGACCAATATAACATCCAATGACAGACTGTAACCTCACTGATCATTGTAACATGCAGTAACAGATTGTGACCTCACCAACCAATGTAACGTCCAGTAACAGATTGTAACTTCACTGACCAATATAACATCCAGTAACAGAGTGTAACCTCACTGATCAATGTAGCAGACAATGACAAACTGTTAACTTACTGACCAATGTTAACATCCAATGACTGAGTGTAACCTCATTGACCAAAGTAACATCAAATGACAGATTGTAACCTAACTGACCAATGTAACATCAAATGACAGACTGTGACCACACTGACCAATGTAACATCCACTGAATCACCATCTGTGCCACTAATCACCATCTGTGGTACCAATAACCATCTGTGGTACCAATAACCATCTGTGATACTAATCACCTTCTCTAAAACACACACATAATTATAATGTATAACAGTATCTAGAAACACACACACACATAATTTTCACTTCTAATAGTATCTACAAACACACACACACACATAATTATCACACACTCTGAGCAACATGTCCTCTGCTTCTGTCATCAAAGACTTTCTGCATTTGATTCACTGTTCATTTGTCTCATCTAGATTGTGATGTATGAGGTGGTCGTCATTTTTGGCTACATTACGGTATGCCTTTACCTTACCTTTGCCACTTGATGCCGTACCTCAATGCTGTGTAAATCTAACAGGAATCTCATGGCTGCGATGGGGGTATCTTTAGTACATCCCAGCACTGCCCCCATAGCCTCATTTTGGATTATTTCCAATATATCCACTTGTGTGTGACAGTGTGAGCAGACTGCTGCTATAATCTGTAACAGATGACACTAATATTGAAGAAGCAGAAATAGTGACCATTGTTGCATGTCTGCAGCCACCATGACAGCACTGATTCCACTCCTTGTTTTCTGAAATGTCTGCAGCCACCATGACAGCACTGATTCCACTCCTTGTTTTCTGAAATGTCTGCAGCCACCATGACAGCACTGATTCCACTCCTTGTTTTCTGAAATGTCTGCAGCCACCATGACAGCACTGATTCCACTCCTTGTTTTCTGAAATGTCTGCAGCCACCATGACAGCACTGATTCCACTCCTTGTTTTCTGAAATGTCTGCAGCCACCATGACAGCACTGATTCCACTCCTTGTTTTCTGAAATGTCTGCAGCCACAATGACAGCACTGATTCCACTCCTTGTTTTCTGAAATGCGTTGTCAATATTTTTGCTGAATGAGAGACTTGAAATTAGAAGCTAGTCAATGGACAAAGAGAAAAAGTCACTGGCAAATGTAGTAATACAACTGGGGAAAGCATGTGGGAATGGACTGTGAATTGATAGTAATACAATTGGGGAAAGCATATGGGAATGGACTGTGAGTTGATAGTACAGGAACTTCTGCAAGTGCACTCACACCCGCTAGACACAATCATATATACAGATTGCTCAGCCTGTACCAGTAAATGTCAACACCATGTCTTGGATGTTGATGTTCACTTCATTTCACCGCTTTTACAGTGCAGACACACCTGGCGATATACCTATTCTGTCCATCTATTAGATCCTATAAACATCCAGGCCTAGGGCAAGTATTTCAATAGCAAAGTATGTAAACAATAGGGAATAGCTTTATTGTTACTATATCATCTGGCAGGGAGGTTGAAGTATCACCACACAGGTGAATGTGAGATAATGTATGATTCTTCTAGGACTAAATGTCATGTGGTAGGGAGGTGACAAAACACCGCACAGGTGAATATGAGATAATGTATTATTCTTCTAGGACTAAATGTCATCTAGCAGGGAGGTGAAGTAACACCACACAGGCGAATGTGAGATAATGTATGATTCTTCTAGGACTAGATGTCATCTGGCAGGGAGGTGAAGTAACACCACACAGGTGAATGTGAGATAATGTATGATTCTTCTAGGACTAAATGTCATCTGGCAGGGAGGTTGAAGTATCACCACACAGGTGAATGTGAGATAATGTATGATTCTTCTAGGACTAAATGTCATGTGGTAGGGAGGTGAAGTAACACCACACAGGTGAATATGAGATAATGTATGATTCTTCTAGGACTAAATGTCATCTAGCAGGGAGGTGAAGTAACACCACACAGGTGAATGTGAGATAATGTATGATTCTTCTAGGACTAAATGTCATCTAGCAGGGAGGTGAAGTAACACCACACAGGTGAATGTGAGATAATGTATGATTCTTCTAGGACTAAATGTCATCTGGCAGGGAGGTGAAGTAACACCACACAGGTGAATGTGAGATAATGTATGATTCTTCTAGGACTAAATGTCATCTAGCAGGGAGGTGAAGTAACACCACACAGGTGAATGTGAGATAATGTATGATTCTTCTAGGACTAAATGTCATCTAGCAGGGAGGTGAAGTAACACCACACAGGTGAATGTGAGATAATGTATGATTCTTCTAGGACTAAATGTCATCTAGCAGGGAGGTGAAGTAACACCACACAGGTGAATGTGAGATAATGTATGATTCTTCTAGGACTAAATGTCATCTGGCAGGGAGGTGAAGTAACACCACACAGGTGAATGTGAGATAATGTATGATTCTTCTAGGACTAATGTCTCGTTCTTAGATAGACTTATCCGTGACATATGACGGATGTTGTATGAGCAAATCAAATGAAAGCTTTACTGTTTAAGGTTTTGATTGACCTATGGTCATACAGGATTTGACTTTCATTCCCGAAGAGGAACTGAATATGAGTTTAGTTTTTGGGCTGTCTTGCGTTTAGTGTTCAGAGTTTGGACATTGAATTGAAGTGAGTGTCTGAGCTGGACAGAATCACCCGCTGCCACAGTCAAGTTAAAAACTTGGTAGGAGGCAGGCCAGAGACTATCTAATTTGAATCAAGTGAGCAATTTAGCCAGAAATAATGAGTAGGACTTATCAGGAAGGAACTGTTCTAAAATTGAGTTTAGATGAGAGGACTTATCAGGAAGAAAGTTTCGCAGACAAACTGCATCTTACCACTGTGTTCAGAATATAGTTGAATTATCTGACAGAAGAATTGTACCTGGGAGCAGGTAATACCATCTGTGGGTGTTCTCAGACCTGCTTATTCATAACATTTTGCTAATTGATACTATTACTCAATATGCGGCCGATGTTGCAGAATATTTGCAGATGTATTTTGTGCTATTGATAAGTTGCTAGAATTTTAAAACATTTGGATGTTGTCACCCACATGTCATAACTTGTGAGCACATGATGAGTGAGTGAAGGATAGGAAGGTAAACGCAATCATCATCACCATCACAACTTTTCCGTTACAAATCAACAGAGAAACAAGTAAGTGCAGATGGGAGTTTTGCTTCCATGCAAAAATCGTCTGCCTACTTTACTACATTGAGCATGAAAATAGAAGCGGTGATTGCTGTACTCGGTTGGTGGCTGAAATATCAACACACTGTGATAGTCTTTGACTTCCAGAGCATGCCACGGAAGATAGAAAGGTGCATGCTAAGAAAGGATTCTGTCAGTTAATGAACAACTCGGTTGTCCAAAGTAATAAGTTATATACTGTCGGTCATGTGGAGGTCAGAGGCAACGAACAAGCAGAATCATTGGCAGGTTATGCTGTGGTTGATGGCACAGTATTGAAGAGAGATAAGAGTTGACCTAATAAGGGTAGTAATTGATTGGCTAAAAAGTGAAGATAGTGCTACTGGAGGTGATCATGTGCACATACAAAGAATGGCAGATCAGGGGATAATTAGTGGTGAGGGGTGAAAAAGTATCCCCCTGTATGGAAAGTTATGAAGATCATATTTTCAACATTCGACTGACTTTGAGTGTACATACTCTTGGATGGCTGCTGGAACAGAGAGTAGAGCACTTATGGGAATGTCTTGTTTCTGATGATGCTGGTTTCTAATCAAGCATCAAATACACACACGACAAACACATAATCATTGAGATCTCACAGTATCTAAACACACACACATAATGATAGGTATGATAGTAGTGTGTACAAAATATCATATTGTAACTATTCAACTATTTCAGACTCCGCTCACCGAAAACTCCAGATCCTAAAGCTGATATGGGTGTTCACACATTTTCATATGCAGTTATGCCACATACTGGTAAGTTATATGCAGTTATGCCACATACTGGTAAGTTATATGAATGGTGTTACACAAATATCATTTTCTCATAACATTTATAAATTATAACATTTATACATTACTAGTATAATATAAGAAAAAGACAATCTTCATTTTTTGGCCACTTCATGAGACAGGCAGGTTTGGAGAACATAGTCACAACAGGCAAAATTGAAGGCAACAGAGACTGAGGGTGACAAAATATTAGACAGTTTGACAACTCTGCACGGCAGGGAAAGAACAACGATCTTGATACATAATACTGTACACAGAGAATGTGGAGAGCCATGATCACCTACGTCAGCCAGCATGGCACCTGATGATTATGACATAACTAGTAATTTTTTGACATTTCACTCATTGTTTATATGCTGACATTTGTGAAATTTTGATTTCTAGGTAGTTTTCAGGAAGCTGGTGTGATCCAGGCAGCTGAGAGCTTTAATTGTCCTCTTCGAGCAGTTAGTGCAAGCTCAGCCGGTCTGACTAGCCAGGGTTTAGATGGATTGTTTGTGCTTGATACTAAGCAAGTTGTGCTGCAAGCTCTCAAAATGGTAGGTAATTCTGTATTGTCTTGTATTATCATGCTATCTTTTTACTTTCTTTGGGGATCCACTCATCTTATGTGATTTCCAGAGCTAACAGATAGCTTAGACCCAAAAATCAACTTATTGTGATGCATCTCAGTAACAGTTATGAAGCTCATGTAAAAACACGTGGGCAGAGTTTTGAGAATCAACTGCTGGCTAAGCAGACTGAGATGGGATGATAATTGCTTTCATACAAAGCAAACAATATCTCTAATCTGTATCTCTGTTATAATAGTAAAAAATTCAAGCAAAGTTTTCACACTTCGTTTACCAAGTTGAATGATCTTTAATTTCTATGTGATATACCTCCGCGACCAGTTTAGATGGACGTCTAATGCATTATGACTTTGTCCTATACTTTTAACCCTTTCAATTCTTTTAGTTTCCAGCCCCTGATGGCTGAACACCACTTCAAGGTGTTTTCCCTCGATGAGGAATGACTACAAAGACAGAAAAAAAATTTCAGCCACATTATGTTGAATATGACTATTTTTATTTTTAAACATATTGTAAGTATTAAATTATTGTTGATATAGTTTCATGCCAGACTGTTCATCTGCCAAAATTTGGTGGAGTTGTTCCCCCCCCCCCCCTTATCTTAGTGATAGGGGAGTGACAATTGGGAATCCACTTACTGGTGAAAGTGTTCATGTTAAAATTTCAATATTTCTATATGAACCGTCAACTTTAATTGTTCATACATGAACTGTCAGCATTTATTGTTCGTAAATGAACTGTCAGCATTTGTTTGTACATGAACTGTCAGCATTTATTATTTGTACATGAACTATCAGCATTTATTGTTTGTACATGAACTGTCAACATTTAGTGTTTGCATGTGTCATTTTCAGGCTGAAGATCAGAGTCGAACCATTATTCTGAGAGTGCATGAGGCTTATGGTGGGAGTACCAATGTCAAGATTAGTACACAACTACCCCTGCAGGATGTCTATGCTTGCAATGGACTGGAAGAACAGCTACACAATTCTGATCATGATCTGCAGATCCAGTTTGTACAAGAGGAGAAGCAGTGCTATTTTCAATTCAAAGTCTCAGCTTTTCAGATAGTTTCACTCAGATGTTTACTTTAATTGTTACTGTCACTCCAGATTATTGTTCACATATTGATGTTTACTTTAAGTGTTACTGTCACTCCAGATTAGTGTTCTTTTCTTCCTCTTTTACCCTTTACGGGTGTCGAGGGAGATACAATGTTCTTGTTCTCGCTTTTCTGGCAGTTTCAGATAATGTTATTTGGTGTTCGTGTAATGTCTCTTCGATGTTGTCGATCCAGCGTGCTCTAGGTCTACCCCTGGCTCTTCTTTCTGCTTCCCCTCTCTTTATATATGCTTTATAAACTAATGAAACACACAGCATTCTTTCCAGATGACCACACCTTTGTAGAATTGACACAACACCCCCTCTTTCTCTTATGACATCGTTTCTAATTCTGCGTCTTCTGGTCACTCCTGTGGCTTTTCTCAGACATATCTCTGTTGTAACCAGTTGTCTCTTATGTTGTGTTGTTAACACTTTACTGACCAGCGATCCAGAGCGTACTTGTCCAAAAATTCATATAAAATCAATCTAGCGCAAGAAAGCCTTGAAACTTTCTATGTGTTGTAAAGACTGTTTGCACTTTCTGAATTAATTTGAAAGCTCCAGAGTTATTTCAAGTGCAAAATGCTACTTATCATAATGCTAGGGCTAGATTTACATTAATTTCTATATATCATACAATATTTCCTTCGAAAACTCCCGATATTTCTTGATAAAAACTCACTTACTAGGTCTATATCGTTATTCGCGACATGCCGCTATTTTGACAACATAATTTCCCGGAAACACTATTTTTAGCACATTATTGCAATGGGTATTCCCGTTTTTCTGATGCATCATAGCAAATTCAACGATCATCGAATTTGGTCTCCAAGGTCCAGTACCGGAAATTCGACTGTCGTCGAAATTGGTCAGCAAAGTGTTAAGGGCCATGTTTGACATTGGTAGCACAGGGTTGGAATGAGGATACTTTGGATAAGATGTTTTTTAGTGTTCACATAATGATGTTTACTTTAATTGTCACTGTCACCCCATATCAATGTTCACATATTGTCATTATACTAAATGTTCACATATTGTCATTCAACTTAAAAATATTCAGATATTTCTGGATATACATTAATATAATGTGTGAGGACAATGATATTGTGCCTTACTCATGTTTTCTGATGCCATCCAACATCTCAAGAACCCTTGTATATGTATCATTATGAAAATTTGCATGTGGTCTTGTATTTTAGACGTCGTTTCAATGTCTTCTTCAGCGTTCATTCTCAAACTCCTGCTGAATCTCCCTTGTAGCATGACAATGGTCCTACTAGATTTCCAGCAGGATGTAGTCCAGAGAATGGAAATGCGTTGTGTCGCCGTATAATTTGCGCCAATGGCCCGACCCATCCGTCTTCGGCGGGGTTTCAATGTTATAATTCATAATTGTGCAGACTTATGCCAATTTCTTAAGCCACCTCAAGTCAGTTCAGACACCATCTGTCGACAAAAACTCCCATTTTCATAGTTCGAAGATGGACTAATGCAAGTGTTGCTGCTGATGCATCTTGAGTCTAGTGCAGTAAAATCCCACTGAATGGTGAAGCCCAAGTGTGAAAGCTCATTTTTAGAACTGTGCAAGATAACCAATTATCATCACCAGACCTGGTGTTACCACCACTGCTACAATATATAAACACATTCTTTTCCTACTTACATTATTATTATTATAGTGCAAAAATGCACATACAATATTTATATAGCACCTATTTAATATGTAAATTCTCATTCAAATGGGTTCAATAGTGTTTGAGTTAGAATTTTGTTGCTATAGACACAGATTTCTATTTAAAAAATACAATTAAGGACAAATGTAGATGATGGACTCGAGAAGTAAAATTAAATGAACTTGTGAACAGACAAACACTGTTATAAATTTTATTTTCTGGAGTGAGTTTGTTGTTTCAGAAATGGAAAACACACACAAAAAATGTGGATATCAGCAGAACATTCATATTGGGGGACAAACAATAGTAGTGGATTACAAGATATATATATATATATATATATATATATATATATATATATAAAATGTAATCTTGTAATGAACTTATAATACACTACTATATTTTACATACATACAAACACAATCATAACTGGAAAAACTACCTTCTGATAATGAGGGAAATCGACATTTTGTCTTCACCATCTTGTATCTACTAGTGAGAGATCTGTCACCATCTTGTATCTACTAGTGAGAGATCTGTCACCATCTTGTATCTACAAGTGAGAGATCTGTCACCATCTTGTATCTACTAGTGAGAGATCTGTCACCATCTTGTATCTACTAGTGAGAGATCTGTCACCATCTTGTATCTACTAGTGAGAGATCTGTCACCATCTTGTATCTACTAGTGAGAGATCTGCCACCATCTTGTATCTACTATTCTTTCCAGAATGTTGTCATTGTCCTGGATACTTTGAGCACCTCTGTTTCGGGCAAGCAAGGATTATATGTTTACCATCATGAATGTGTCTACATCTGTGATGTTCACATATATCATTGATTATATATCATCATGAATGTGTTATTGACAACTCCAATTAATCCACATTTAAGGTTGACTGGAATGGGCCTTCAACATCCTGCCAGTTGCCTTGGTGGTGCACTCTGACAGTCTCCTGGCAATTTCGTTATGTTCCACTCATAACTGCCTACCTCTTGCTTGCCACTCCATAACTCTACTTTCAAGTAAGGTCTTCAACAAGGTATCATATCTCTTGACCCTTTCAGTCACTGCCAATCAGGGAAAACTCAATGCTTAATTCTCAGGACAAGGGAAATAACTGTGCAAACATCAGATGTGATTGTGCAGGAAATGTAATAACAAGTACAATTTGCAATCAATTTTTATGATTCAAAACAACATAAATGGAAGAGGTACTGATCTGTGAACATATCTTTGTGAATGTCATGTAAGACAGGTTTACTTGTCATGTAACATACCATAGGGGAAAAAAATGAGCACCAGTTTCATGTCAGCTTCATTTACTTATCAAAATAAATGCTGAAAATGTTCAAATGAAAAGCTGCGAAGCAGTCTCCCTTACACAGCAAGACAACAACACGATATCCTAGTCCATCTTTCATCTGTTTGATTATCCAGCATACAACACGAACTGTTTACATGTATTTGATATGACTTGCCGTGAAGACTTGCCATAAGAAGATAACCTCAATATAACGGCATGTCATCTACTACGGTTTACTGTTGCATGTGTGGATTGTCTAGTAGGCCATTGGTGAGACCCAGACACAACCGCATGCGTGACAAACTATATCAATGATAGAATTGTGACAACAGACAAACTACATCAATGATGGAATTGTGACAACAGACAGAACTATATCAATGATAGAATTGTGACAACTTCATGATAATATATTTGCTGGGTACTCTAACGTCGCCCATGAGAATGACTGTGACTTCTTGAGATTAATCTCCACTTTAGTTGCCAAAAGCCGGACTTCACTGCTGGAGGGTATTACTGCCTGTAAACAAGCACAGTTTTAGTCATACAAAACATTTGTCATTATTCATTAATTCACATCCCTCCATTACTCATTCATAACCAAAAAAGGGGGCAGAATTTCAGTCACAGACAGAGGTGAGTCACAGACAGGGATGAGTCACAGACAGAGGTGAGTCACAGACAGGGATGAGTCACAGAGGTTAGTTTTAGCAGTTGAAGACTGATTGGTGAACTTATATATATAACCTATATAATAATATATGACATATGCAATAAAGCAAGTATTGGATTTTATAATTCTGTGCAATAAATCAAGTATTGGATTAGATATTTCTGTGCAATAAAGCAAGTATTGGATATTTCTATGCAATAAAACAAGTATTGGATATTTCTGTGCAATAAAATAAGTATTGGATATGTCTGCAATAAAACAAGTATTGGATTAGATA
This sequence comes from Meghimatium bilineatum, assembly GCA_034231615.1. Lineage (NCBI taxonomy): Eukaryota > Metazoa > Mollusca > Gastropoda > Stylommatophora > Philomycidae > Meghimatium > Meghimatium bilineatum. The sequence continues at coordinate 67,620,443 of CM067311.1, read as the reverse complement.
TTTCTGTGCAATAAACAAGTATTGGATTTTATAATTCTGTGCAATAAATCAAGTATTGGATTTGATATTTCTGTGCAATAAACAAGTATTGGATTAGATATTTCTGTGCAATAAACAAGTATTGGATTAGATATTTCTGTGCAATAAACAAGTATTGGATTACATATTTATGTGCAAGAAATAAGTATTGGATTAGATATTTCTGTGCAAGAAACAAGTATTGGATTAGATATTTCTGTGCAATAAAGCAAGTATTGGATATTTCTGTGCAATAAAGCAAGTATTGGATATTTCTGTGCAATAAAACAAGTATTGGATATGTCTGTAATAAAACAAATATTGGATTAGATATTTATGTGCAATAAACAAGTATTGGATTTTATAATTCTGTGCAATAAATCAAGTATTGGATTTGATATTTCTGTGCAATAAACAAGTATTGGATTAGATATTTCTGTGCAATAAACAAGTATTGGATTAGATATTTCTGTGCAATAAACAAGTATTGGATTAGATATTTCTGTGCAATAAACAAGTATTGGATTAAATATTTCTGTGCAATAAACAAATATTGGATTAGATATTTATGTGCAATAAACAAGTATTGGATTTTATAATTCTGTGCAATAAATCAAGTATTGGATTTGATATTTCTGTGCAATAAACAAGTATTGGATTAGATATTTCTGTGCAATAAACAAGTATTGGATTACATATTTATGTGCAAGAAATAAGTATTGGATTATATATTTCTGTGCAAGAAACAAGTATTGGATTAGATATTTCTGTGCAATAAAGCAAGTATTGGATATTTCTGTGCAATAAAGCAAGTATTGGATATTTCTGTGCAATAAAACAAGTATTGGATATGTCTGTAATAAAACAAATATTGGATTAGATATTTATGTGCAATAAACAAGTATTGGATTAGATATTTCTGTGCAATAAACAAGTATTGGATTAGATATTTCTGTGCAATAAACAAGTATTGGATTAGATATTTCTGTGCAATAAACAAGTATTGGATTAGATATTTCTGTGCAATAAACAAGTATTGGATTAGATATTTCTGTGCAATAAACAAGTATTGGATTAGATATTTCTATGCAATAAAGCAAGTATTGGATATTTCTGTGCAATAAAGCAAGTATTGGATATTTCTGTGCAATAAAACAAGTATTTGATATGTCTGTAATAAAACAAGTATTGGATTAGATATTTCTGTGCAATAAACAAGTATTGAATTTTATAATTCTGTGCAATAAATCAAGTATTGGATTTGATATTTCTGTGCAATAAACTAGTGTGTCATGTGTAGTATTCCTTCCAGAACGTTGTCTTCCCAATGAACTTTCTGAACCTCTCTCTGTCTTGGGCGATGTGGCTTGCATTTTCTAGCGATGTATTCATATTATCTTTAATGTCGTCAGTCCATCGTCTTCTTGGTCTGCCCCTTCTCCTCTTCCCAGGTACTCTTCCCTCCATTATTTGTCTTTCTAAACAGTTATGTCTCTTTATATGACCAAACAGGCGTAGTTTTCTTTTTGTTATTGTGTTTAGTAACCAACACTCTGGAATATTCAGTGTGTTTATAATATCTGAGTTTCTGATTTTATCCTTCCATGATATTCTAAGTATCTTTCTGTAGCATTTCAGCTCGAAGGCGTTCATCTTCTTTGCCGCTGTTTTACTTAGAGTCCATGTTTCACAGCCGTATGTTTCAACCGGAAAAATAAAAGTTTGTAACATTAGCACTTTCGTTTCTATTTTCTATGGTATTGGATTAGATATTTCTGTGCAATAAACAAGTATTGGATTAGATATTTCTGTGCAATAAACAAGTATTGGATGAGATATTTCTGTGCAATAAAACAAGTATTGGATATTTCTGTGCAATAAAGCAAGTATTGGATATTTCTGTGCAATAAAACAAGTATTGGATATGTTTGTAATAAAACTATTGGATATTTCTGTGCAATAAAGCAAGTATTGGATATTTCTGTGCAATAAAACAAGTATTGGATATTTCTGTGCAATAACACAAGTATTGGATATTTCTGTGCAATAAAACAAGTATTGGATATGATATTTCTGTGAATGTGTTTTCTTGAATGAATAACCTGCCGAAGACGGATGTGTCGGGCCATTGGCGCAAATTAAACGGCGACAACGCATTTCCATTCTCTGGACTACATCCTACTGGAAATTTAGAGGACATGTCCTGCTAAAGAGAATTCAGCAGGAGTTTGAGAATGAACGCTGAAGAAGAAGAAGAAGAATGAATAAGGATCTAATGTAGATCTACCAGAACAAAATGTAACAGCGGCAGGAAGACCATTTTCTTATGAATGTTGCTAGAAATATTTGAAACGTACTGGTTATATAAGGTTAAACCGACTGAAGAACTCTAATGGGGTGGGGGAATGTGTGCGTTCGTGTGTGACCCACAGCAGCACCAGATAAACCCTTTTCTCCAACATGACAGTGACACAAGATTACAAGTTACAGTAGGTTAGTCCCCATCAATGTGCCTCACACCACAACATGACACAAGATTATAAGTTACAGTAGGTTAGTCCCCATCTGTCCCCAGCAATGTGCCTCACACCACAACATGACACAAGATTACAGTAGGTTAGTCCCCATCAATGTGCCTCACACCACAACATGACACAAGATTACAAGTTACAGTAGGTTAGTCCCCATCAATGTGCCTCACACCACAACATGACACAAGATTACAGTAGGTTAGTCCCCATCAATGTGCCTCACACCACAACATGACACAAGATTACAAGTTACAGTAGGTTAGTCCCCATCTGTCCCCAGCAATGTGCCTCACACCACAACATGACACAATATTACAAGTTACAGTAGGTTAGACCCCATCAATGTGCCTCACACCACAACTCATTGTTCACACTCACTCATACACCCACCACAATTGTTCACACTGTCACTCACACGCACACAACTTGTTCACACTTCCTCACTCATACACCCACACACACGGCTGTACACAGAAAATTATGACTGACCTCCCTCAGAAGAAATGATTTCTGGTACGTGCTGTTACCATCATCATAGAGCAAGTTGACTTGACATTTGACTTGATTGGCCTGGACTAGAACCTTCTCAGGTTGCGCATACTTGGCAAATATTGATATACAAACAGTTGTTGGTGTTTGATGCCAATCTAGACGTACCTCCTTCTCTTCTGCTGTCTGGATGTAAATACACACAGATATATCTACCAAGGTGATGTAAATACACACAGATATGATGATGTTCGTCCGTCGTGATCGACGATGACCAAAAACTCAACCATAATAATAATAACAATAAATAATAAAAATAATAAAGTTAATAGTGCGTTTTTAAATGACTAGCAAGTCCAATGCATGCACAAAATGTTCTTTTACAGAATTGACAACAATAGAAGGTATCTGTGTGAGGTTGAGATGTTTTTCTTTTCTATGTGTCCGCTTCTGTCTTACAGTTTCTTGTCTGAGTTCTTCCGCCGCTAGTGCTCCCGTTCTAATGCTGTAACGCCATGCTGTTTTATCCTGAGCGAGGCTCTCCCAAGCGCCTACGTCAATGTTAAGATGTTTCAAGGATGACTTGAGCGTGTCTTTGAAATGCTTTTTCTGTCCACCAGCTTTTCAAAGTCCTGCCTTGAGTTCTCCATAATATATTTGTTTTGGCAAACGCGAGTTCTCCATACGCACAAGATGACCTGCCCAGCGTGCCTGCGCCTTCATAAGTATTGTGTGGATGCTTATTGAGGTTGATTTTTCCAAGACCTCGTAGTCTGGTACTTTGTCCCACCAACGGATGTTTAGTAATTTATGTAGGCAGGTAAAATGGAAATTATTTAACTTTCTTGCATGTCTAGCATACACTGTCCACGTTTCGCAGGCGTATAGTAAGGTTGGTATAACAGCAGCATGATATACTTGTAGTTTGGTGGTTGTTCTTATACCTCTTCTGTCCCATACATTGTTGCGTAATCTGCTAAATACAGCACTAGCTTTTGCCAGTCTATTGTTAATTTCCACATCAATGTTGACATCGAGAGGGAGAGTGCTTCCAAGGTAAGTAAAATTGTCGACTACCTGCAGTTTTTCCTGATTGACGATGATGGAAGTGGCAGTATGTTGGCTATTTGATGTTGCTTGGTGCATGACTTCTGTTTTTTTGGTGTTAATAGTGAGACCAAAGTTGTTGCAGGCCTTTGAGAAGCAGTCTATGGTGCTCTGCATGTTTACGACAGAGTCAGCATACAATGCACAGTCGTCAGCATAAAGTAATTCTCTAACAGTACTAGATTTAGTTTTCGTGTTTGCTTTTAGACGACGTAAATTGAAAATACCACCATCCGTTCTGTAATTGATCATTATGCCTGCTGTTTCATTACTATGGTGTGTTTCCGTTAACATGGCCGTAAATAACAGGCTGAAAAGAGTAGGGGCCAGCACACACCCCTGCTTTACACCATTTGTGACAGGGAATGCAGGAGATACTCCTCCGTCGCAGATAACACTAGCCATCATACCGTCATGAAATTGTCGTATCACAGTGACAAGTTTTGGGGGGCATCCGAACTTTGTAAGCACCTTCCACAGTCCTTCTCTGTTAACGGTATCGAATGCTTTAGTTAAGTCCACAAATGTTGCTAAGAGTTCACTATGTTGCTCTTGTGACTTTTCCTGAATTTGTCGTGCAGAGAATATCATATCAACTGTACCACGACCTGCAAGAAAACCGCACTGACTCTCTGGGAGTAGCTCGTTTAGTAGTGAATTATTTAATCTGTTGAGTATGACACGAGCGAGCTATAGACAAAAGTGATATGCCCCGATGATTATCGGCTGTTTGGTACCTTTGCCTTTATATAGGTGCACTATAGAAGCATCTTTTAGATCTTGAGGCAATGTACCTGAGTTCCAGAAAATACAAAAACTTTCAGTTCGTTTTTTAATCAGCAATGGTCCGCCATTTTTATAAATTTCAGCAGGTAAGGCATCCAAACCTGGAGCTTTATCATTTGACATTTGTTTAATCGCTATCACAGATATATCTACCAAGTTGAAGTAAATACACACAGATATATCTATAAATAACGAAGTGGTCAGAGGGTGTCCGACAAAGTGGATGGTGCCGCAGTAACCTAATGAACAAATAGTCAAGCAAAATGAATTAAACAGGTTACTAAAACACTTACCTTGCCTATTAATAAAAATATATAAAAAAGTATATATAAAAAAACATACAATAAAATTAAACAGGACCATTCTCCACGTATCGGCTCAAATTGAACCTTTTTCAAGAGACAAAACAACAGCAAACAACAAAATAAAAAACAAAATAGATGACTAGATTTCATCAAGCCCCGTCTCCATAGCGCAGGGATGGCAATGCATCTAGTAAAAAGAGAAAATGCATTCATTCATTATAAACAAACCGAAAGTGGGAAATTAGAGGCACTATAGATGTAGTTAGGATGTTTATAATGAGTGCAAGAATAATAAAAGAAAAGATAAGAGAAATACCCCTTTTGTCACTTTATCAGACAGGCAGGTTTTAAGAACATAGCCACAACAGGCAAGACTGAAGGGAACAAAGACAGATGGGGACAACGTGAGAAAATATTCGTTTGACAACCTAGCAAGGCTTGGAAACAACGATCCTGATAACATTACTGTGAACAGAGAACCATGGTCACCTACGCCAACCTGAATGGCATATGATAATGATAGATGAGTAATGATGAGGTTGTGTGGTGAGTGGGTTTGGGCAAGGAAGGATACAAGAAGAATCATCATTTGAAAACGCATGGAATGAATGTGAAACCAAATATAGACATAAACATATATATAAAACCAAACCTAAACATACATAGAAATGTATACACACACCAAGAGTTAAGAAATAAATATATAACAAAATGGACACAGATGTGTGAAGGATACCCACATAAACAAGTGCTCACATAAATATATATATATATATATTTATGTGAATGCATGTATCTCCATTCTGTGTCAATATGTATGCCTATTCTGGTGTGAGCCCTTTCCTATGTGTGGATACATTTACATGCCTGTGCATTTTGTGTGGGTATCCTTCACACATCTGTGTCCATTTTGTTATATATTTATTTCTTAACTCTTGGTGTGTGTATACATTTCTATGTATGTTTAGGTGTGGTTTTATATATATGTTTATGTCTATATTTGGTTTCACATTCATTCCATGCGTTTTCAAATGATGATTCTTCTTGTATCCTCCCTTCCCCAAACCCACTCACCCCACAACCTCATCTATCATATGCCATTCAGGTTGGCGTAGGTTACCATGGTTCTCTGTTCACAGTATTGTTATCAGGATCGTTGTTTCCAAGCCTTGCTAGGTTGTCAAACGAATATTTTCTCACGTCCCCATCTGTCTCTGTTCCCTTCAGTCTTGCCTGTTGTGACTATGTTCTTAAAACCTGCCTGTCTGATAAAGTGACAAAAGGGGTATTTTTCTTATCTTTTCTTTTATTATTCTTGCACTCATTATAAACATCCTAACTACATCTATAGTGCCTCTAATTTCCCACTTTCGGTTTGTTTATAATGAATGCACGCATTTTCTCTTTTACTAGATGCATTGCCATCCCTGCGCTATGGAGACGGGGCTTGATGAAATATAGTCATTTATTTTGTTTTTTATTTTGTTGTTTGTCTCTTGAAAAAGGTTCAATTTGAGCCGATACGTGGAGAATTGTCCTGTTTAGTTTTTTTATATATACTTTTTATATATTTTTATTAATAGGGAAGGTAAGTGTTTTAGTAACCTGTTTAATTCAGATATATCTATCAAGCTGAAGTAAATACACACAGATTATCTACTCAGCTGAAATAAATACACACAAATTCAAGTTTATTATAACTGTAACACCTCACATACATTTTATAGCTCTCATAACTTTATATTCATGTCATTCAATGTCACATGTACAAACATGACATTCAGTAACATGTCCACAAATATCCTATGCACTGAGTATGTGTACACAAATGTAAATTTATGACATTTACACATGACACATGTACCGATTTATGATATTCAATGACAGTAGTATATAAACATTGCAAGGGGCAGACCTTGTTTTTGTGCCAGGCATGTGTGCCAACCTCACATCCCTCTTGATTTAAAAAAGCATCAAAATCACTTGTCTTCCGCTGGCAGCATGTCCAGAACTTCATCCTGTCAAACACAAAAATTAAACCCACACTTCCAATGATGCAATGTCACAATAGAACACACACTATCAATGTTACAATGTCACAATAGAACACACACTATCAATGTTACAATGTCACAATAGAACACAAACTATCAATGTTACAATGTCACAATAGAACACACACTATCAATGTTACAATGTCACAATAGAACACAAACTATCAATGTTACAATGTCACAATAGAACACACACTATCAATGTTACAATGTCACAATAGAACACACTATCAATGTTACAATGTCACAATAGAACACATACTATCAATGTTACAATGTCACAATAGAACACACTATCAATGTTACAATGTCACAATAGAACATACACTATCAATGTTACAATAGAACACACACTATCAATGTTACAATGTCACAATAGAACATACACTATCAATGTTACAATAGAACACACACTATCAATGTTACAATGTCACAATAGAACACAAACTATCAATGTTACAATAGATCACACACTATCAATGTTACAATGTCACAATAGAACACAAACTATCAATGTTACAATAGATCACACACTATCAATGTTACAATGTCACAATAGAACACAAACTATCAATGTTACAATGTCACAATAGAACACACACTATCAATGTTACAATGTCACAATAGAACACAAACTATCAATGTTACAATGTCACAAAAGAACACACTATCAATGTTACAATGTCACAAAAGAACACACTATCAATGTTACAATGTCACAATAGAACACACTATCAATGTTACAACGTCACAATAGAACATACACTATCAATGTCACAATAAAACACACTATCAATGTTACAATGTCACAATAGAACACACTATCAATGTTACAATGTCACAATAGAACACACTACCAATGTTACAATATCACAATAGAACACACTATCAATGTTACAACGTCACAATAGAACATACACTATCAATGTCACAATAAAACACACTATCAATGTTACAATGTCACAATAGAACACACTATCAATGTTACAATGTCACAATAGAACACACTACCAATGTTACAATATCACAATAGAACAAACACTACCAATGATGCAGTGTCACAATAGAACGCTACCAATGATGCAGTGTCACAATAGAACACTACCAATGATGAAGTGTCACAATAGAACACTACCAATGATGCAGTGTCACAATAGAACAAACACTCCAAACATATGTCCTCAGCCTTTCAAAGGAATGTAGAATAATTATGACCAGACCATTCGTTGATGATATCAATACAGACTCTTTTTCTGCTTCTTCTCCATCTACCCTTGACTGCTTCTTGTAAAACTGTTTTAAGAAGTCAGTGGTGTCTTGTTCAAACAAAACAAGTTTATGCCACTTTACTATTATTAACCTTCACCGAGCCTATATCAATCGCAGCCGCCGAGAAACAAAATGGCCGCGCGCGCTTTTGGCGGTCCGGCCCACCCAACGATAATATCGTGAGATTTACACGTACCACAGTCCGCGCACATAGCTGGGGACATGCGCAATCGAAGCCGGTACATCCCCCACTTCCGACATGATCGTTTTTGAAAATGGCTAGCTATTCGTAAAAGTTTAAGAGCAATTAATCTGACCACATCTGTACACCGGTACGATGCCATGATGATGGATCGGTTTTACAGACCTTTATTTCATCGTATTTCTAATAAATTAACATTGAATCGTGGCTTGAATAATGGATTATTAGGTTATTTAGTTTCACAGCAGTGAATATACAGAATGCCGTGCTGGTTTGGGGACTTGTACGTTTGATATCGAATATTTTGAAGTGGCAGAAAAAATAACTCTAGGCCTAAGCTCAAAGAACGATTTTACTGCAAATCTACATGTTTTATACAGTTCCCCCGGCTATATTTTGATAATTTCGCAGTGAAAGAACATAAATACAACAGATTTGCGTGATTTAGTTTACAGTGTTGCCAAGGAATTCGATATGTAAGGTAAGTTATTTTTTTTTCTTATTTTTTCCCTCTTTATTTGTTATAAAATATATGTTTTTTGTGAAAAACGTCTTTACCACTTTCTCATACGTCTGGTATCACACACACACGTACATAAATTACACCAATATATGCATAATTCAATTCTTTATTTATATGTGCAAATATTATTTAAATATCTCTAACAACCAAAAAATTATCACATTTTCAAAACAGTCACCATCAATAATGCAAATTTTCAAAAAAGAATCCGGTGGCAGGGAGACGTTTCGTATTTTTTAATCTGGCTTGCTAAAGGTTAAAAAGCACTTCTTGATAACCTGCAAATGTGTTCATGTGATCTATTTTCTTTCTCCAGGTGAGTGATAGTTTATCATATCCACACTTGACATTAAGCATACAGGTGGAAGCCTCATTTGTCCTTCGAAGGCCAGATGCGTCACATAGAGCCCATGTTTATTCAATGTTATCTTGATGTTTTCTATCCACCATTTTTGTAGTCTATCTAATTTCAATTAATTTTAATATAACAATTTTCCTTGCTGTCTTTCAATATGCCCAATACATATACCTACTCTTTTTCTAATTTTTGTCATATCTTATTTTATAAAGTTTAGTAACCATTGCAGCATTTATCAAACACTTCATTTCACATGTAACTACTTTCCTATGCTGAAAGTTGGTAAGACATTGTGTTTGCTGTCTAACCGTGTTTCTATTTCTCTGTCTAGTCTTCCATTGTCTGTCTAAAGAAAATGCTGCCTAGATATTTGAATTCTTTGGCTTATTTCACTTTGGTGTTATCTATTGTGATATTCATTCATGTTGCAGTGGACAAAGTATATTCTTCAGTGCTTCTGTGTTTCCTGAAGCCTGATTGGCAGTCGTCTAGAAGATTGTTTTCCTCCAGGTAGTTTAACCCTATGACCGGATATCCCGCGATTTCCCCGTTCAGCACCTACTGGCATAATTTTACGCATCCCGTGATTTCCACGTGCTCGCAATTATTTATGTTTCTTCGCATTGCTATCCCGCGATTTCCCTGTTCAAGTTAGAACTGCGGATTGATATAGTTTTTCAGTTTCCTGCCAGATGTCATGTGTTATCGCTTGTGAAAGAAATTCGCGTGCAAAAGAGTGCTTTGTTCACTAGTAATAAGATATTTGGTTTGCGTTGTTTGTGTGTTGTATTCACTGCTGTAATAAATAACTGAGGATGAATATATGTATTTAAAATACTGATAATATTTATAATTTTGCTTTGAGGTAAGAACAGAGTTGCTATATATGTATTTGAAGGACATTAATGAAACTGAAGGGGAATCTGATGATGATAGCGATTACGTGCCTGCTAATAAATTATTTTTTTTACAAAACTTCCGGAAAAAAATACGCTGACAGAGGGTTAAGAGTGTTATTCACAATTTTTTCTGTGACTTTTCCTAGGCAGCTTAGTAGACAGATAATACGGAAGCTTGCATTGTTGGTTTTCCTTTCTTGGCGACTGGAATTATTTCTGTCTCTTTCCATTCTTCTGGGAAGATCCCTTGAACCCATGATTCATTAAAGAGGTCTAGGACTCTGTTTCTACCCACAAGACCTAGGTGTTGGATTATTTCGTTTGTGATACCATCGGATCCAGGGGCTTTCTTCTTTTTGAATTGTCATTTAAGTTCTGATTTGGGAAAGAGTGAGGTCATTGTGCCTGGACATGGTTGCTGTTTTTTAATAAGGTTTTTTTTGGCTCTCGTCTTAGTTCGGCAGTTCTCACTCGTTATGTTAATTTTTCTTTCTTCAGCATAGGTGTCTGCTAGAACATTTGCATCTTGCGTGCCAATGTAGGATTTTTCCTTGTCCTCTATGATGATACTGCTTTGGAGATTGTTCTGTTCATTGGGACACCTGATAAGATGCTACATTTTTGTTGTCTTTTTCCATGTTGAATGTTGCTGTATTTAAAAATTCCAGTTGGATCTAATGCTGTTTAGCTTTTCTCTCCTGAAAATTGCTTGCAGTCTTGTATTCAATGATATTGGTTGCTGTTGGTCTAGTTTCCATCTTGGATCTTGCAGCAGGGGCCTCATCATGTTCCAGAAAGGTTTGTTGTTTAATTTCTGCCTCTAGTTATACTATAATGTAACAAACACTGCCAATGATATATTGAAAAGTGACAATAGAACAAATACTACCAATGACATATTGACAAGTGACAGAACAAACACTAAAAATTATATATTGACAAGTGACAAATACTACCAATGATAGACTTACCCTTCATGAAATACAGGAACTCCAATACTACCAATGACATATTGACAAGTGACAGAACAAACACTAAAAATTATATATTGACAAGTGACAAATACTACCAATGATAGACTTACCCTTCATGAAATACAGGAACTCCAGGATGATAGAGACATTGTTCTGTGTGACTTTTTTCTCCTTGATATGACTATCATAAATAGACAATCAAACATTTTATAAACATAAATTCATTTCTCAAAATTTGAATGTACATCAATAACATTATCACTCAATGTTCACACATCAATAACTGATGTATAATGAACAATGTTCACACATCAATAACTGATGGATAATGAACAATGTTCACACATCAATAACTGATGTATAATGAACAATGTTCACACATCAATAACTGATGGATAATGAACAATGTTCACACATCAATAACTGATGTATAATGAACAATGTTCACACATCAATAACTGATGTATAATGAACAATGTTCACACATCAATAACTGATGGATAATGAACAATGTTCACACATCAATAACTGATGGATAATGAACAATGTTCACACATCAATAACTGATGGATAATGAACAATGTTCACACATCAATAACTGATGGATAATGAACAATGTTCACAGATCAATAACTGATGGATAATGAACAATGTTCACACATCAATAACTGATGGATAATGAACAATGTTCACACATCAATAACTGATGTATAATGAACAATGTTCACACATCAATAACTGATGGATAATGAACAATGTTCACAGATCAATAACTGATGGATAATGAACAATGTTCACACATCAATAACTGATGGATAATGAACAATGTTCACACATCAATAACTGATGTATAATGAACAATGTTCACAGATCAATAACTGATGTATAATGAACAATGTTCACACATCAATAACTGATGGATAATGAACAATGTTCACACATCAATAACTGATGTATAATGAACAATGTTCACAGATCAATAACTGATGGATAATGAACAATGTTCACACATCAATAACTGATGTATAATGAACAATGTTCACACATCAATAACTGATGTATAATGAACAATGTTCACACATCAATAACTGATGGATAATGAACAATGTTCACACATCAATAACTGATGGATAATGAACAATGTTCACACATCAATAACTGATGTATAATGAACAATGTTCACACATCAATAACTGATGTATAATGAACAATGTTCACACATCAATAACTGATGGATAATGAACAATGTTCACACATCAATAACTGATGTATAATGAACAATGTTCACACATCAATAACTGATGGATAATGAACAATGTTCACACATCAATAACTGATGGATAATGAACAATGTTCACACATCAATAACTGATGGATAATGAACAATGTTCACACATCAATAACTGATGTATAATGAACAATGTTCACACATCAATAACTGATGGATAATGAACAATGTTCACAGATCAATAACTTCTAGATTACTCTGGATGCCATCAATCATGTCTCTTCTGTGCTTGTACAGCAAGAGGTGTCTGCATATGTTAATATCCTGCCGGACCCAGCCTCCTGAAACTGCACTATTTTGTATGTATATACGTTAAAGAGTACAGGTGATAGTGGCAATCCCAGTGCTATAGCTCTGATCTCGGATGTCCAGGATCCCAATCTCAGAGCATCAGGTCTGGACATTAACATCATTGCTATACATCAAATTATCCACAAGTCGATGCTGAGTTCGCTTAGCAGATGTATTAGCTGGCCAAAGCTGACTCTGTTGTAAGCATTTTCTAGGTCGACCGTGGCGACCAATGTTCCTCCTTTCCCTGAAAGCCATCGTAGATGTCATAATCAAGGATTGCAGCATTTGTCATCATGTCCCTCCTTGGCTTGTATACACCTAGAATGTCAGGAAGTAAGCCTCTATTTTCCAAATCGAATGCCAGTCTTCTAGTGTTTATCCTCTCCAGCACCTTGCCATAGACATTTTGTAAGGTGATGATATGATAATTCTTGATGTCGGAGGTGTCTTTGCCTGGCTATACAAGGGGAGACGGTAGCTGTGTAGCCACTCTTCTGGTATATGTCCTGTTTTCAGCCGGTCATACGCAATATCTTTCAGGAGGCTGTAGCGTATTCCGTCGGGTCCTTGTACACGACCTGCTTTGAGAGTCTGTATTACCGGGTGTGTTGATGTATCAGTTATCAACCAATTAAGTGCTACTGTAACTCCCTCTATCTCCATCCTCATGCGTGATGTGACAGTAGAATATGCTGAAGATTTCTCAATCAACTTCATGCCATTTCTGTAGGCAACATAACCCCAACCGCTTTTGTGGTTCTGTTAACAGAGCCATCTGCGTATATAATTATGTCTTGTGATTTTGAGCATAGCTTGTTCATGCACTGTAACCTGGGCCCTAACACCCGTCCATTTTCGACACGCTTTATCTCGTTGTATTATTACTTTAGTCCGTGATTTCTTCTCAGTGTCTACCTCCACCCATTCACTGCCCTTTCCTATTTCTTCCAATCCACATACTCTTCGCATTGTCTTCAGCCTCTGCCATCCATGATCTGCCACGCTTGATCCGTTTTTCCTTTCACTCATCTTGGCATTTGTGTAATGGGTGGTGCTTGTATTCTGTCACTTTACGGTACGACCTAACTTGTGCTACCTGATGTCACACTCTAATGCTGGGGAGATCAAGCGTTCTTTCTTGGCTTCCTTTACGATTTGTTTAAAGGCTTCAGTGGTCATCTTCATAGTATTCTCCCAATCTTTTTTGCTTTCCATGATGACTTGTGTCTGTCGTCTCTTATGTTGCCACTCCCTGACACTGTTTTTTCTTTACCCATGCAGATTGTATTTCTCCAGTCCACCATCTGACTCTTCGCCTAGTATCCACGAACTTTCTCGGTAATGTTAGGGCAGAAAACTACAAGCAACTAGTAGAAGACATGTTGATGAAGTATCACAGAAAACTACAAGGAACTAGTAGAAGACATGTTGATGAAGTATCAAATACTTGACTGCAATATGTCTCTAAAGGTCCCCTTCCTTCATTTCCATCTGGGTTTCTTTCTTGATAACTGTGTCATAGAAATGTGTTAGTCATGAACATGGGAAACAATGGAACAGATAGATATACATGGAAAATGGTCAACTAGAATGCTGGCAGGCTTTTGCTGGACACTCCCAAGAGATGTTCCTAAACAGCTGTACGAGAGACAGGCAAAGAAATCTAAGAAGTAGTCTATAACTTTATTTTTTGTATAGGTATTAACCATTGCATTATTAATATTCGCATGCATTTCACAATGTTCACAGTTGCAGATTACAAAAAAAACTCGAGTCACTTGACTGTCATATGTGCTCAGTGCTTCAAAATTGATAAGCAATTACTAATACGTCTATTTATTCGCTAAACCCTTTATTGCCTTTCAGCATCAGGTGTAGAAGAGTTTTCTGGAGATGGTCCTCTTGTGTGCTGAGTTTATTGTGGAATTTGTCGCCTATTTTATTTCGGTGGTCCATCGTTTTCGAGGTCCGCCTTCACTGTATCTGTGTCGTATAGTGTGGTATGGTATCTGGTGGTAGTCTGCTGATGTGTGAAAACCATTTGATCTGTTGGCTCTTGATATACTCCAAGATCTGGACGGTGCTGGTTCTTTGTCTAATGTCCTCATTTCTCACTCTCTCTTGGAGATATTTCTAGGACTCTGCATAATTATGTCATTTAAGATGTCACAAGTTTACGTTAATCTTGTGCTGTCGTTGGTATAATAATTGTTTTGAATAGTGTTATTTTTGTTTCTACATTTTTGTTTCTGAAGATTGGTGTCATTTTCCCTAGGGCGTGGTATGCTTTACTACATCTATTGTGTATTTCTTTACTGCTCTTGCCGTCTGTTGTTATATATGACGAAGCTCTTGCCGTCTGTTGTTATATATGACGAACAATTTCAGTAACATAACTTTTTAAAACATTTGTTGACCAGTGTAATTATCATAGAAACGTGAGACAGGAAACTATGGAAGCTTGATTTCAGACCCATAAATATAGGAGATTTGCAGATACCAGAAATTAGATATGCAGACGACACAGTGCTATTAGCAACAAACGAACACGACCTACTGAACATAATTAAGTCAACAACAAAGTTCAGCAAACTGCAAAACCTGTTCTTAAATATGAAAAAGACGAAAATAATGGCAACCGATAAAAATAAATCAAAACCCAAAATTAATATTGAGTACTGCATTCTAGAAGAAGTAACACATTTTGATGACTTAGAAACAAATATAAACAATGCTGGGGACTGCGCAGTTGAGATAAAAAGAAGAACAGCAATGGCGCTGTCAAAATTAAAACAGCTAAAGAAACTATGGTAGGGTGCTAATATAAGAACCAAATTGTGTTACCTGTGGCGACATATGGATGTGAAGCATGGGCACTAAATAAAATAGCGGCCAAGAGAATAACATCATTTGAATTAAAGTGCTATAGAAGAGTTTTGAGAATACCATGGATGGACAGCAAGGAAAACAAACCAGGAGGTGTTACGAACAATAACGCCAAGGAAGTCTGGTTTCTGAACACCATATTAAAGAAAAAGCTAGTTTTTTCTGTCACATTGAGAGACATGACGGCATGGAGAGAGTGTTACTGGAGGGGATGGTAGAAGGCAACAGAGGCAAAGGCCACCAAGACGCAGTTGGACAAAAGACATTCAGGAATGCCTGCGCATGTCATCGAAAGAGGCAGGACAACTTGCCCAAGACTGCAGAGAATTCAAGAGATCCATAGAAAAGACTACGTTCTGGAAAGAATATGTCACCTGATGATGATGTAATTATCATTCAATGTTCACACATCAATAAATGTGTCTGTCAATACTAACTGTATCTCTCAATGTTCACACATGAATAAATGTGTCTGTCAATACTAACTGTATCTCTCAATGTTCACACATGAATAACTTGCCTACAATACATATCACATAATATTGTTTGTTCTATTGTGTCTCCATAGGTACTCACAGAGCGACAGCCCTTGTTATTGCAAGATGTGCCTATCTTCACCTCAACATCTGTAGGAAAGATAAGACAATTGTCTATGATTATCATGTCCAATGAAATGTAGAAACTACTTGATCTACCTGATATGTTCAGTAATGATTATCTTCACTGCATCATAGATGAGATGATCTCCACCAACATACAGTAACATACAACAACGACAAAGATGGACCAAACATTTCCGCGGTCTTAACATACCACCACCCCAATCTACTACTAATCTAGAGGAAGAGGAGCCAATGCCACCATTAGAAGCTTCAATAGAAAATTTCACCCTCGAAGAGGTAAGCAGAGGGTCAAGATGACATCACAAGTGAAATGTTAAAAGCAGCAAATGATAATACCTTGTCATTTTTACTGGATATTTTCAATATGATTTGGAAAAATGAATGCCCACCCCAACAATGGAAAAATGGTATCATCAAACTACCAAAAAAACAGGAGACCTAACAAACTGTGATAACTGGAGGGGAATCACACTGCTATCCGTACCTGGTAAATTCTTTGTAATATGATGCTCGCAAGAGTGAAGACATCATTAGGCAAGACTTAGAAAGAGCGGACAGGCTTTAGACCAAGACGCTCCTGCCATGACCATATATCCACTCTTAGAACAATAATTGAAGAATGTCTAGAATTTAGATCTAATCTCATAATAAACTTTGTTGATTTTCAAAAAGCCTTTGACAGCATCCATCGACCATCGCTTTGGGAAATTTTAAAAATATATGGATTTCAAAACAAATATATAAATGTGATAAAATCATTCTATACCAACTCAAAATGCTGTGTTAGAACAGAAAAAGGCAATTCAGAATGGTTCCCTGTGATTTCTGGTGTTAAACAAGACTGCCCTATGTCACCATTACTATTCAATATCACAATTGACTGGGCTATGAGAAAAAGCACACATCAAATGTAAATTTAGGAATTAAATGGATAAATAAAATAACATTAGAAGACCTGGATTTTGCCGATGATCTTGCACTACTGATTGAAAACCATCAAAATGCACAAACAAAAATTGATAGATTAAAATTCATTGCAGGCCAAATAGGTCTCCCAATCAACTCATCAAAAATAAAAATTATGGACTTCACAAATTCACCTAACGCAATTAGTTTAAATGAACAACAACTTGAAAAAGTACACAAATTTTCCTATCTAGGAAGCAAATTAACACACGACGGTGATGTCATGACAGAAATTACAACTAGCATTGCATTAGCTTCAAATGCCTTTAACAGACTGTCTAATATCTGGAGGTCTACATCAATCAGCACAAGCACAAAAATATGCTTATTTAATTCCTGCGTTATTCCGGTTCTATCATATGGATGTGAGAGCTGGAAAAGCTCTTTATCTTCCGAAAAGAAATTACTGAGTTTCAAGAACAAAGGTCTTCATAGGATAACATCCATTGGAGTGAATTCAAATTGAATGATAAAATCAGAGAAGAGACACGTCAAAATTTCATCACAGATGTTAACAGAAAACACTGTTGGTCCTACATCGGTCATGTCCTACGCGCAGACATCAACAGAATACACCACCAATCTCTTGAATGGACACCTACAGACAAAAGAGTCAGGGGTAGACCAAAAGAAACACTCATAAGAACAATACTTAGAGAAAGTAAAACAAACAATATTCATACTATTCAAGAACTGCACAGAAGAGCTTTGAACAGACAGAATTGGAGAGATCTGACCTCTGCCCTAACTTCAGCGCTGAAGGAAAATGAAGGAATGAAATAAAAGCTTGGTTTTCATATTTATTGGAGATCAGACTATCAAAGGGTAATCATGATGTCTGCTCAATCCATTTCTTGGAGATCACAACAAATACATCAGACTATCAAAGGGCAATCATGATTTCTGCTCAATCAATTTCTTGGAGATCAGACTATCAAAGGGTAATCATGATGTCTGCTCAATCCATTTCTTGGAGATCACAACAAATACATCAGACTATCAAAGGGCAATCATGATTTCTGCTCAATCAATTTCTTGGAGATCAGACTATCAAAGGGCAATCATGATTTCTGCTCAATCAATTTCTTGGAGATCAGACTATCAAAGGGTAATCATGATGTCTGCTCAATCCATTTCTTGGAGACCAGACTATCAAAGGGTAATCATGATGTCTGATCAATCCATTTCTTGGGGATCACAACAAATACATCAGACTATCAAAGGGCAATCATGATTTCTGCTCAATCCATTTCTTGGGGATCACAACAAATACATCAGACTATCAAAGGGCAATCATGATGTCTGCTCAATCCATTTCTTGGGGATCAGACTATCAAGGGGCAATTATGATGTCTGCTCAATCCATTTCTTGGGGATCACAACAAATACATCAGACTATCAAAGAGCAATCATGATGTCTGCTCAATCCATTTTCGGCTCAAGACCATCTATTATGGTGACACAGCATATCTGATGTTCATGTGACCTGGAATCCTTTGCAGTGACCCTGAGCGAGTCCATTTAAATGAACATATGTGTATAATTTTGTACTTGAAGCTTGTCAACACTTCCGTTGCCATACTACTTGTGGTCAGACTGAACATCAATGTGTTTCTCATTACAGCTATTAATGAGAGCTTTAATCTATGCCCATCCTGGGTCAAAGACAGTAGACACATAAACTTTGTTGACAAGAACCAGCTGGGAAAGAGAACATATCTCTCATTACTTGAGACTTCCACATTCAAATCCAAAAAACAACACCACTGTTGAAACAAACATAGAAAAACCCAAACTCTCAGGTACACATGTGAAACACTGAGTGAACCAATGTTCTCAGGTACACATGTGAAAAATAAAATGAATGCAAATCATTGGACATGCGAGATTTAAGACTTAGCTTAATTAGCAAAGAAACATTGAACAATTGTTATCAGAGCATCAGGTTGATCCCTCTCATTAACAGCAAGTATGTCCCAACCAGGAATTACCACCAACCTTAGAACAGCTCAACACATTATCAGCAACAACCCAACTGTAAACAACAATGGATAGACCGCCGGGCTACTGAATTGAAAATCAGACTAATATATGCAGACATGACCAATCAAATACACACTGCAGCATAAATACACTACACCGCAAAGATCAAACCACAATATTTTGACTGCGAACAACACATGTACAACTTAACAAACACCTACAAAGTATTATAACAGACCATACTGCAACAGGAGGAAACAGTAAAACACCACCTTATTGAATAAACTGCACTACAAGAGTTGCGAAAACAACTGTTACCACCAAACCCCTCCATCACCTACACCTTTTATACAGACACAACACAGCTAAAGAAGACATGCACCTACCACCACCTGGTACGGGGAAGAAAATGAAAGCTTGCAACCTCAGAGATCAGATAAGTAAGTTGCGATGTATAATGTGTTCAATGATAGTGTCAATTAGTACATGTGTACAGTACTTCATGTGTTCTCAATTACAAGCATGTCTATGGTGAAATTTTCATAGCACATCATGATTAAGTGGAAACCTGGATTTAGGGAACACATTTGCCTTTGTCCTTGTGCTTGCTATGACATTTGAGTCAGACATCGTGACAATATGACCTACCATCAACAACAGATGTTTTCTCAGAACTGTTAATGCTGAGCTTTTCTAGATGTGTCTGCAGAGAGGCTCCAATATTTATTTTTATATCAACCATAGGTTCATCTTCTGATGGACGTGTCTGAGAGACTGTGACCAAAGGTTTGTGAATGGGTTCAGTCTGTACCTGAAATATTGGCTCCTGACAGAGTATAAAATAAAAAAATAACAGCATTGATGATGTGACCATATCTCACATGTTACTGACATCATTCTTAGAAGATACCTACAGACATTTCACTTAGATAAATCTCATACATTACAAGCACCTGTATCAATAAGATAAATCTCTAATTAGAGATATCTCACGTAAGACATCTCACTCAGATAAATCTCATGTTACAGACATCCCACCACGATCAAATCTCAGATGTTACAGGCATCTCACTAAAATAAATTACACGTTACAAATGCAGTGGAATCCCATTATAACAACTTCGTCCGGACCAACAAATATATATATATATATATATATATATATATATATATATATATATATATATATATATATATATATATATATATATATATATATATATATATATAAAATAACAGAAATTTGCTATATACAGTACACAGAATAAAGAATAAATATAATCTAAGACTTTGAAAGTGTTGTCATATAGAGAATTGTGTATACAAGAATGTGTTATACAGGGATTCCACTGTATAAACACTAAATATAAAACTCAGATATCTCACTAAGATAAATATCATGTTACAGGAATCTCACATAGCAACCAACATCTAATTTCCCCTCATATAATATTCATGTTACCCACATCTCATTTCCCCTCATATAATATTCATGTTACCCACATCTCATTTCCCCTCATATAATATCCATGTTACCCACATCTCATTTCCCCTCATATAATATCCATATGTTTCCACTGATAAATCAGAAAATGTAACCAACATGACATGAAGATAAACATCACACAGGTGTGTGATACAGCTCACCTGTACAGAAAATATAACCAACATGACATGAAAATAAACATCACACAGATGTGTGATACAGATTACCTGTACAGAAAATGTAACCAACATGAAGATAAACATCACACAGGTGTGTGATACAGCTCACCTAAACAGAAAATGTAATTATTATGACATGAAGATAAACATCACCTCACCTGTACAGATGTCTTCTGTTGCTTCTCTTGCTCAGGTGGTTTGACATTGCTATGATAGCCTATAGTGCATCCCTGATTAAAAGAATTGTTATCACAGAATAAATAGAATTAAGACGTATCACATGGGAGATCAGATACAGTTTACAAGCAAAAATATAACACAGTTGTAAGAGGAGATTCACTACATAAAGATCTCACTGAAAGTCTGCAACATAAATCATATAACACATGGGAATATGCTGCACTTAACACAGCTACATGACACATGGGAATATGCTGCACTTAACACAGCTACATGACACATGGGAATATGCTGCACTTAACACAGCTACATGACACATGGGAATATGCTGCACTTAACACAGCTACATGACACATGGGAATATGCTGCACTTAACACAGTTACATGACATGGGAATATGCTGCACTTAACACAGCTACATGACACATGGGAATATGCTGCACTTAACACAGCTACATGACACATGGGAATAAGCTGCACTAAACACAGTTACATGACATGGGAATATGCTGCACTTAACACAGTTACATGACACATGGGAATATGCTGCACTTAACACAGCTACATGACACATGGGAATATGCTGCACTTAACACAGCTACATGACACATGGGAATATGCTGCACTTAACACAGCTACATGACACATGGGAATATGCTGCACTTAACACAGCTACATGACACATGGGAATATGCTGCACTTAACACAGCTACATGACACATGGGAATATGCTGCACTTAACACAGCTACATGACACATGGGAATATGCTGCACTTAACACAGTTACATGACACATGGGAATATGCTGCACTTAACACAGCTACATGACATGGGAATATGCTGCACTTAACACAGCTACATGACATGGGAATATGCTGCACTTAACACAGTTACCTGACATGGGAATATGCTGCACTTAACACAGCTACATGACATGGGAATATGCTGCACTTAACACAGCTACATGACATGGGAATATGCTGCACTTAACACAGTTACATGACATGGGAATATGCTGCACTTAACACAGCTACATGACATGGGAATATGCTGCACTTAACACAGCTACATGACATGGGAATATGCTGCACTTAACACAGCTACATGACATGGGAATATGCTGCACTTAACACAGCTACATGACATGGGAATATGCTGCACTTAACACAGTTACATGACACATGGGAATATGCTGCACTTAACACAGCTACATGACATGGGAATATGCTGCACTTAACACAGCTACATGACATGGGAATATGCTGCACTTAACACAGTTACATGACACATGGGAATATGCTGCACTTAACACAGTTACATGACACATGGGAATATGCTGCACTTAACAGTTACATGACATGGGAATATGCTGCACTTAACACAGCTACATAACACATGGGAAGATGTTGCATAAAACAGAGCTACATGATGCTCTGCAATCAAAAACCAACACCACATCTTGTGGGTAAAAAATAAGAAATGTATGAACTCAACAGTGGGGACTTTTTTGAAAGATAATGTCAGATCAAACACTATCAAATGATCATCCCATGTTCCAACCTGTCCAATGAGCCACCATAGGGGCTATTAGCTACCAAACTCTCATGTTCCAACCAGTCCAAGGGGGAACCATAGGAACTATCAGCCATCAAACTCATAAACAAGGACTTACCTCTAAATGAATTTCACAAAGTGGATGTAACAAATGGATATTATTACTTGCTAAGGATGAGCAACACAAAACATGTTACTTGACAATGTTAAATATACATAACTTGTTGTTCAGACAAGTATACACAAACTTGTTCAGACAAGCATACACAAACTTGTTATTCACAAGCATAAATAACTTGTTCAGAAAAGTATACACAAAATTGTTCAGACATGCATACATCCATAGGTGTCAACTAGTATGGATATTCTGTATTGATACAGATTTCGGGCCCCAGAACAAAACAAAAATAATCTAACACAAAAATTTTTTGGGGTGTCTTTTGTTTGAATAAAAAGGTCATTTTGTGTTACATCTTCAGTAATTACTACAAACTCTGACATTTCATGTTACATCTTCAGTAATTACTACTAACTCGCACATTTTGCTCATAGTGAACTTATTAATGGGCAAAACAAGGAGTGGGTGTTTGGGGGATTTTGGGGGAAATTTTGTTTTTTGGGTGCTAAACACTGACATTTTTATTGAAATATGGAAATAAATTGTTAAAAATATGGATTTATGGAAAAATAAGCTTTGATAACTTGTTGTTTAGACAGAATATACTACTTGCTATTGTTGAGACAGATATATACTTGATGTTGAGACACATGACTTGATAACATTGAGACAAATATACATAACTTGTTGAGACAAAATACACCACTTTTTGAGACACATATATGACTTGACAATGTTGAGACAAATATACATAACTTGTTGAGACAAAATACACCACTTTTTGAGACACATATATGACTTGACAATGTTGAGACAAATATACATAACTTGTTGAGACAAAATACACCACTTTTTGAGACACATATATGACTTGACAATGTTGAGACTCATATACATAACTTGTTGAGACAAAATACACCACTTTTTGAGACACATATATGACTTGACAATGTTGAGACAAATATACATAACTTGTTGAGACAAAATACACCACTTTTTGAGACACATATATGACTTGACAATGTTGAGACAAATATACATAACTTGTTGAGACAAAATACACCACTTTTTGAGACACATATATGACTTGACAATGTTGAGACAATTATACATAACTTGTTGAGACAAAATACACCACTTTTTGAGACACATATATGACTTGACAATGTTGAGACAAATATACATAACTTGTTGAGACAAAATACACCTCTTTTTGAGACACATATATGACTTGACAATGTTGAGACAAATATACATAACTTGTTGAGACAAAATACACCGCTTTTTGAGACACATATATGACTTGACAATGTTGAGACAAATATACATAACTTGTTGAGACAAAATACACCACTTTTTGAGACACATATATGACTTGACAATGTTGAGACAAATATACATAACTTGTTGAGACAAAATACACCACTTTTTGAGACACATATATGACTTGACAATGTTGAGACAATTATACATAACTTGTTGAGACAAAATACACCACTTTTTGAGACACATATATGACTTGACAATGTTGAGACAAATATACATAACTTGTTGAGACAAAATACACCGCTTTTTGAGACACATATATGACTTGACAATGTTGAGACAAATATGGTATTGTATGTCCTTTTTTGTCCTGTTATTTGTATTGTTTCACATTCGTATCATTAGCAGCCGATAGTGATAGCCTGTTTGTCTCCGTCGAATAAAACTTCAAAACCTGTGTTCTACGTAAGTACTATAGGCAAATACCCAGTATGTAGAACTTGTTATTTGTTTAGACAAAGATACACAACTAGACACCAGCAGATACTGATGAGATAAATGAATAGAAATATATGATGAAACAACTGGACATCACATGTTGAAATAAGCTAATAAAACAATGTTAAGACAAAGATACACACTTTGATGTTGAGACAAACATTAGTATTGAGACAAGCAGAGATAAGATGATGTTGAGAAGAGATACATACAAAAAATAAATTGATGTTGAGCAGGCATATGTTGATGTTGAGCAGGCATATGTTGATGTTGAGCAGGTATAGGTTAATGTTGAGCAGGCATATGTTGATGTTGAGCAGGTATAGGTTAATGTTGAGCAGGCATATGTTGATGTTGAGCAGGTATAGGTTAATGTTGAGCAGGCATATGTTGATGTTGAGCAGGTATAGGTTAATGTTGAGCAGGCATATGTTGATGTTGAGCAGGCATATGTTGATGTTGAGCAGGCATATGTTGATGTTGAGCAGGCATATGTTGATGTTGAGCAGGCATATGTTGATGTTGAGCAGGCATATGTTGATGTTGAGCAGGTATATGTTGATGTTGAAAGAAGAAGAGATATATACTTTTGTAATAGTTATGTATTGGGGGCGGTAGGTAACTGGGATATATGGGGGCGGTAGGTAACTGGGATATATTGGGGCGGTAGGTAACTGGGATATATGCTTATTAAACTAAACTTTTGTAATAGTTATGTATTTTGGTTTTAGGCAACAGGTAGGACACATCCTGAGGGACTCAAACAGCTAACAACAACAAAGAAATACAGAGAGATCCAAAATCTATATCTAAATGCACAGAAAATAAAAAGTATGACAACAGACAAAACAAAGATCAAACCAATAATCAACGTCGACAACATAGAACTAGAATAGGTAAACAAATTTGAATATCTGGGAACAAATATGAACAGTTCCTGAGATTGTTCAGTCGAGATTAAAAGAAGACATGCAATTGCAACACAAATGAGAAAGCTATGGCAAAGTAGTAATAGCGAAACTAAAGTAACCCTTTAAGATCATGTTTTTTCCCATTGGCAACATGTGGATTCACTGAGCCCAAGAATCATCTTTGGCACCTGTCTCGCTGAGTCTTAACATGTGGATACGAGACTTGGACTTTAAACAAGACAATACCCAAAAGAATAAATTCCTTTGAAATGAAGTGTTACAGAAAGATCCTACACATATTATGGACAGAGCAAAAGAAGAACATTGAAGTTTTGAAATACCGAAATTAAATGAAGGGTGGCTTCTAAATACAATCATAAGAAGGAAGCTACAGTATTTTGGACACTTAAAGCAACATGATGGTATCGAAAGGCTGATTCTAGAGAGCAAAGTGCCAGGCAAGAGAAAGATAGGAAGACTAAGAAGGTGATGGACCAGCGACATCGAAGAATGTATGCACATCTCTGGCCAATGCAGGCCTGCTTGCCCAGAACAACAGAGAGGCATTCAGAGTATCCACGATGAAGACAACGTTCTGGATAAGAATATGTCACTTGATACATAGGTAACAGGGATATATGTTTATTAAACTAAAGAGAGAGAATTTGTTCCAAGATGTAGGAATGTGGCTGAGGTGCAGCAATCACCGAGGCAGCACATTAGTAAATACTAGTACTGGACATAATGTAGAAGCTGGACATACTAGTAATGGACATAATGTAGAAGCTGGACATACTAGTACTGGACATAATGTAGAAGCTGGACATACTAGTACTGGACATAATGTAGAAGCTGGACATACTAGTACTGGACATAATGTAGAAGCTGGACATACTAGTACTGGACATAATGTAGAAGCTGGACATACTAGTACTGGACATAATGTAGAAGCTGGACATACTAGTACTAGTAGAATCATCTTTCTCAACTGCAGTGGACACTGTCATCGGTGTGTCAGTCCTGAACCGCAGTATTTATGACTGAATTCCTTAATCACTTGGCTGGAGGGGGTAAAAAAATCAATTCGTAACTACAGTGCTGATAAATTGTATGGGTTGTTGAATATTTTTTCCCCTTTCCAATTTGCCCACCACATTCTTGCATTCAACAATAAGAGTATATTATTAGTATATACTCATGAATTTACAAGCATAACACTTCTTTATATTGTGGAGGAGATGTAAAAACCTTCAACATACGTTCGCCTCACAACAATGATGGTGAGAGAAGAGATACATACGTTGATCAATCAATCAAGTGCCATGGCGTAGGCCATAATGTTTCTCAACGAATCTCTGCCTCGTGTTGTCAATAAGCTCAGTTGGTGAGCTTCTACCATGCCACAATACAAGTCCATCTAGTAACATTTTTTTTTGTCGTCCCCTATCTCTTCTCCCCTAGATCTTTTCAGTGGTTATTAAGTGTTCAGGCTGTGTTCTCAGCAGATGCCCTAGAAACCTTGACTGTCTGCCCCTAATGTTTGATATGGTTGATCTTTTTACACCAGCATCAATGAGAACCTCTGCATTAGTTTTCTTGGCTGTCCATGGTATTTTCATCATTCTTCTCAGAAACCACAATTCTGTAGCCTCTAATTCGCTTTGAATTTTTTGTTTACAGTCCATGCTTCACATCCATAAAAAACCATTGGTTCAATATAACATCTCAGCACTCGAATCCGGGTCTGCATTCATAGACTTCCATTGCACAAAATGATTCTCACTTTTTTGGAATGCTGATTTGGTTTGTGCTGTTTGGCTCTTTATCTCATTTGAGCATCTACCTTCTGATGTTAACAGGGTGCCAAGATATTTCACTTTTTCAACGTGTGATGATTTTGTGTCATTAATTATTATGTTGCATCTTGGTGGTTTATATCTCTTCCAGACAACCATTATTTCTGTTTTCTTCTTGTTTAAATTGAGGCCTTTGTTTTCACTTTCTTTCACTACTTTATCTAATAGGGCTTGTAGTTCCGGTTCGCTTCCTGCAATCAATACTGTGTCATCAGCATATCTCAAGTTATTTATATTGCATCCTCCCACTTTTATTCCTGGCATATCTTCTATATTTCGCATAATGTATTCTGTATACAGGGAGAAAAGGTTTGGTGACATTACACAACCTTGCCTGACACCCATTTCTATCTTTTGAAATCTACCTATAGTGTTGTTAACTCTCATCGCAGCCGTTTGTTTCCAATACATATTTCTTACTATTCTTAGATGCTTTCCAATCAAAGTTAACCCATTAGCTGCAGAGGTATCCTTAAGGATATGATGAGGTGTTGCTGTCATTTTGCAGAGATCTTCTACTTCTTAGTTTCCAAGGGAAACAATTCATTTGAGTCCTTTATTAAAGCATCCATACAGATTTTTTCCCTGGGAGGCTAAGAAGAGGAGATCGCAAAATCGTGGTGGTTTTTCACCATATACTTAAGAATGCCTCCGCAGCTAAGGGGTTAAGATTTTCTAGCAGTTTTATCATCTCTGAATGCTTCACCTTGTCAAATGCTTTGCTGTAATCTATGAAGCACAGATAAAGGTCTTGTTGTACTTCTATGGCCCTCTCCATTAATGTTATTACTATATATAGGACAGACATTAACGTTGAGACAAGAAGACATACATTGATGGTGAGAGAAGAGATACATACATTAATGTTGAGATAAGCAGACATACATTGATGGTGAGAGAAGAGATACATACATTAATGTTGAGATAAGCAGACATACATTGATGGTGAGAGAAGAGATACATACATTAATGTTGAGATAAGCAGACATACATTGATGGTGAGAGGAGAGATACATACTTTGATGTTGAGAAACTCTGTAAAGTCAGACACTCGTTTCTTACAGCAGGACCAGCCCTTGAGAGCATCATGAAAGATTGGACCTCCAGGATGGTACACACAAGCAGCTGTTGATAGAGCAAACATTGTGTAAGGTTTGGTTGCATAATTTGATGATACTTGTATAACTACCCTGAACAGTATTATTTAGATTTCTAACACATCAAGCTAATATGTATGTTTATTATGAATTTAGTCCACATAATTCTACAGCTCAAGATGACGTTTTGCCAAGTGATTACTTTGTGACACCACCGAAACAACATTTATGAAAGAACACTGCATTTTTAAAAATACTACTATCAGTAGAGTAATGGGTAAAGTAACTCATAGCAAAATCAAGTTATTTCTACAGCAAATATTACAAGTGTACAATATTGTCAATAAAGGGTCTATCATAAACTATAAACAATGATTGGTTTGCTTTTTTCAATCTTCTGCTAGACAATATGAATTTGGTCCTTTGATCTGTTTTTTTTTCAATCTGTTGGGCAACACAGACAATTTGGCCTTTTGATTTGTTCTTTTTCCCATCTGCTTGACATTTTATCTATGTTGTTTTTTCAGTCTGCTGGGCTACATTCCTGCTTTAGCACCTGTCTTGCAGATTCCAAGAATCATCTTTGGCACCTGTCTCGCTGAGTCCAAGAATCATCTTTCTCAACTGCAGTGGACACTGTCATCGGTGTGTCAGTCCTGAACCGCAGTATTTATGACTGAATTCCTTAATCACTTGGCTGGAGGGGGTAAAAAAATCAGGTGTTAGACATGGTGAAGAAGGATCCACAACTGAAAGGTAGGAGACTTCATCATATCTGACGTGATCAGGTTACTGGTGCAGATGTTGAGTATGATGAAAGAATAATGTCATTTAAGAGTAAGCGTAAGAAAGATAATGTAAGTCTAGAATGGTGTAAAGCTGGTGCGAGTAGAGTGGAAGATGTGTATGATATGCCTGTGTCACAGTTGTTAGTTGATTATATTTTTGGTGATGCATACTTTATTTAGTTTTATCTCCTTACCTGTTTGTAGTTTGGATGTCTCATGAAGCTGAACTGTAAGTTATTGCTGCTTAATTATTAATTATATTACATAGTTTTCATCAATGTTCCTTGGTATCACAAACACACAAGCAAGGTAAATATATTTATATTTTCTTCTTATTTAACATTTTATTTTTATGCATGTGTTTGCGTCTGTGGGCCTCACGAATGGTCCACTACACAAACCAGCCATGCAACAGAAAACCTTAGTAGATGACATGCTGTTATATTGAGCTTATCTTATAGAAGCTTCATGGCATGTCCTCTATACAGTTATGCTTCTCATAATTTTATTTTGTTGTTGCAATGTGTTTCATGTTTTATTTGAACAAATGTATTTCTTTTTATTTGAACTCTCTGTGGTTGGAAGAGAGCCAGAGGGAAGCATTATTACAGCATTATAAACACCACAGCTAGATAGCCCTTTAAATTTGTGTTTCAATGATACCTCAACCAAGTCTGTAGGTCAATTATGTGAAAAGTTATGCATTTTTTTTTGCCAAAATATAACAAAAATAATTACACGAGAACGCATAAGCAAATATAAACGTACTTGTGAAGTAAGTTGTGACGAAGAATTACAGCCGAGTTAACAATTTATGCAATATCTTAGTTGTTTACGATAAAACTCTTAGGAAGTTATGAGTATTTTAGCATAAATAACTCAAATATTTAATAATTAGACTTTAATTGAAAGTAAATTATGCAAATTAGCCACCATTTTGAATAGTAGTTAGCCCCAATTACATCAGAAAATTTTTACAGTGTATTCAATAAATGGGAAATGTTCAATATTCAGGAAATGCCTGGCATTTCTGAACACGAAAATGTATAGTTTGTAGGGTATTTTATCATAAATAATTGAAATATTAAATGAAAAGACTATTAAATTGAAATTAAATTATGTAAATTAGCCACCATTTTGAATATTAATTAGCCCCAATTATGTCTGAAAATGTGTGCAGTATATTCAAAAGATGCGTCTTGCCTTCCCGGACACAAAAATGTATAGTTTTATGCATATGTTATCGTAAATAACTAAAATATTTCATAAATTGTTAATTCGACTTCAATTCTTGGTCACAACTTTCTTCATCAGTCAGTTCATATTTTATTATATGTTCTCATGTAATTATCTTTTCGTTAAATTTCGACCAAAAACTTAACTTTTCACAGAATTGACCTACAGACTTCGTTGAGGTGTCGTTGAAATACAAATTTCAAGGGATATCAAGTTGTGATGTTGAACAATTTATAATTATAAACCCAATTTGAACCTAGTTTATTAGACATTAGCACAAAGGAGCTCTTTGGTGTCAGATAAAAAAAAATTACGTCCCCTTGAAAAAATGGCTGCTAGTCTATTTCCTTATCACGCAAGGCAGTGACCACGTTTTAATTAGATTTCCGGTGTCCGGTGGCCGCTTTGGCATATATAAGCGGGCATTTTTGTGACATAAAGTCTTTCTGACATATTTGTGCATCTATCTGGCGGAAACAGTGGATATTGTTTGAGTAACCTGCATTTGAACACGAGGTATGTGTATTTCATTATCACTTATTAATGTGCTATTTCCTGCCACTTAATGCAATTCCTAAAGTTTTATAAGCCATTTATACAGGCATAGACCTAGTATGAACTACATATGATACTGCACACTATAGCTAAAAACGTTTTAAAATCTGTTCACGTTTTTTATCGGCACGCATCATGATGCTTACCGCCATTTTTTTGGCTGTGCTTTTATGTACTTGCTATGTCGGTAACAACTACACAATCACGTATTTATAGAAATGCAGTTGCTTTTTTAAATAATAAATGTCCTGTAGGGTTAATCTATATTTATTAAAAATGTTAGTTATGATTCCTTACAATTATACTACGTTTATATAATTTAGTAACAAGGTAGCTCAGGAATGTGAACTAGTACTATGCAAGCATGCTTACTAGGTCGTTGTCATGACAGCATTAGCTTTAACCTTAGGCATAATTTACTTAGTGCTTATGTATTGTATTATTAGATAGTTATCTAAACACACCTTTTGTAATTTACGTAGTGCTAAAAAATAGATTAGATACACTGATGATAGTGTCAATTTTTGAACATTTTTTCAGAACCTGAACACTTAGGGACTTTCACTTTAATTTCAATTGATCAGATATTCCAGTGTAACTTCTTAGTGTAAGTAAAGTAAGTGTTGATGTTGTTAGTTACAGTTTAGTTTAGTTTGTTGAGTGTAAACTTTGGATATTTTCTATTGACACTTGACTAATACCACTAATTAATTTGCAATATACAATTTGAATTATACTTTGTTACCTAACTTGAAATTATTATTTAATTTATTATAACTATATATATAATAATTAATAAGTTATAATATAGTTTGAAATTGATAGAATGTAGGCCTATTGAATATTAATTAATAATCATTTAAAATTAATTACCAAGAAGTGTAAATTCTAATTATAATTCTTTCTCAACGAGAATTATTTTTTGTTAATTGCAGAAAACAAGGGCTATGGCAGAGAAGTCGATAAACGGTCTGAGGGCACATGTATCTCAATTTATACCTCAGTATCCTTTAAAAAAAGGTTATGTTATACAGTTGATATTGAACCACAGGGTTCCAGATGCTGCGAGGGAACTTAAAGCTTGTGTTCTCTCTAAAGAACAGGATAAGTGTATTTTAGATTCTTCTCTATGTTCCTCCTTGTCACATTTTAAAACAACATTGGCACGGCATACAAAGGCGATTACAAGAAACTGGTCCATGCTTATGCGTTTTTGCCTTGAACCTTTTCCTATTCCGTTTCACACCGTGACTGATGCTAGTTTATTGCAACCTTCTACACCATGTCCATCTTTTTCAGGTACTTCTGATATGCCAGCATCTTTTTCAGGTACATCAAATAAGCCACCATCCCCTAAGAAGATGAGATATGACTGTGATGCCTGTGTGGACAAGCCACGCACAATTAACAATATTTCTCTGGTAGGTAAGATCAAGGGACTGAAGGCACATAATCGTCAAATCATGGTAAGGTATGCAGTGAAGAAGGTAAATCAGAGACAGAAGAGGGATGCAAACAAAATAAGTGCTTTGAAGAAAAAGTGTAAGAATTTCGAAGTTATTAATAGTGTTTTGCAGCATTCATTATAGAAAATGGAGGATCAGAAAATGAAGCTAGCAGAAGCTAATGCCGCAAATCGATACAAGGACACTCTACTTCTAAAGGCTATGAAGCATGCTGAAAAACTGACACAGGAAAAGACAGATTATATGATTACGGTGAGAATTGTTGTTGGTTGGTTATCAACATTACTGTTTTTAAGAGCTTTTGTTCTGTATTCCCAAGGAAACTTTTGTATGGATGAGTGCACTGTAATCTTGTGTGTGTGTTGGGGTGATATTCTGTTTGGATGATTGAGCTGTGTATATTTAGTGCGAAAGTGGAAGATCGGCCTTCATTATTTGTCACCTTTAGGCTAATTATATATTTGTTAGTATTAGTTTCTCCTTGTTTTTTATAGCACATTTTTCCAACCAACTATGTTTGTTCGCAGCTGGATATTGAGAGGGAAGAAGAACGCAGAGTCTGCAGGCAGGAACTATTGAAGACCAAGAAGGAGCTATTCAATGAGAGAGCTTACAGTGAGAACCATATGGCAATTATGCATGAGGAGGCTGTTGACAGTAGCATAGTGGAAGTGAAGGTCAACAAGAAGCAGTATGGTACACCCTTACGTATGTGTGTTTATAAATGTCTGCTGAGTCAGGTAGGTATAAAACATTGTTCGTGTGTTATTGATTATATAGGCAGAGTGCTATTTGGTAGAGTATTGCCATGTACACCTCATTATACAGTTGTTTCACATATGTCTTATGAAATAGGTGTACAGTCTGACATTAGGACAGGGCAGCTATTGGATAAGTCAACTGTGATCAATCTGGCATGGGACGCTACAACATTAAAAGGCTCCCGGTGAATGAGGTGCATGTCACTGTTGATATTGCTGACAATAAATTCAAGTCTTTAGTTTTAGATATCGACGCATTACCAGGAGCTGCTACAGAGGATTATATTGTACACATATCAAACTCTCTCCTTGATGCCATAAACACATACTGCGCTTTCTATAAATTGTCTGTTACAGATGTGAAACGCACTATTCTAAGAAAAATAAAGAGCATGATGTCAGACAGAGCCAAAGTCAATCATTGCATTGCTAAAAGGCTTATGGAGGAGTTTGATTTGGAGTTGATGGAGCTCAAGTGCCATTTACACCCCTTGGATGGACTAGCACAATGTGCGTGGACCACCCTTAACAGAGAGTGGGACTTGTCAAGTGGAAGTGGACCAATTGGATGTCTTGCTGCAGAACTTAAACACAACATTTCCAAAATGAGGTAAGCATCTGCTGTTCTTATTGCCCACTATGTTATTCATATTTATGAATTCAAAGAGTAGCAACTTTATATTCCATGCCTGTCATAAGAGTTTATTAGGTGCTGCCTGCCCCATGCCATATAGGGTTAAGTGTCCCAAAATCGTGCTGAGGTTTAATGTGTCATGTCAAAATGCTAAGATACAGCATCCAAGCCATACACCATGACAGAATGCATTACGTTCTCCAGACCAAACCCTACTAACAGCAGGAGTTTGAGAACGAAAGTAGAAGAATACATGTAGAAGAATTATATTGAACATATTCAATATCCTGTCACAGTAATGGTTAACAACAACAATTTCAGATACAAGGAAGGCTCTGGAACTCCATCAGGATTTATGACTTTTCTGGAACAAGCTGGGCTAAAACTGGGAATCATCCTTAGATATGTTGGAAATAGATTGAATGTTTTCTTTCACATGGCGGCTGTAGTCTTTGAACTGAAAGATAAACTTCTGAATTTCTTGGATATCAAGTGTAGCCACCAAGGATATCTAAAAACAGCAATTCTTAAACGACTGATGAATCCTCTTGTTCTGGTTCAGCTTCAAGGACTTGGACTTTTCTCTAAAATTCTTACGGGACCATGGATGCGAATGTTCTACGGCAACAAAGAGCAGCACTTCAATCTCCATGCGGTGAGTACATAATCTGCATGTTTTTGTGAGCTGTTGCTTTGTTCCATATGGGTTGTCTCATTATCTTATACAAATCATTTACTAATACCTAATGATGAACATCTAATAAGATAGTTAACAAATGCTACAATCTGTTTCCAAATTTCTCTTCTGACATTATGTCACATTCATTTACACAGGTAACCGGTGGATTTTTCAAGAAATGTCTGGAATTCCTGGCAAGAGTGCAGACGGATCCATTGGTTTTGATGTCCTGCGAGACTGATGTTTTTGGAGATCCCTTGGACGTTGATGAACCTCTTCTTAGATTACGTGCAATTGATACCTCTATAGAATGCAAATTTAAAGAAGTTGTTTCACATCTGGCAGATGCCTTCATCTGTAAGCTTAATTTCCAGCTAGCACCATATATCTCTGGAGTTCTTTCTAAACCAACTGCAGAGATGTTGGCAAATTCTGCTGGTGTTCCAATGCATAATATGCAGGCAGAGAGAACTCTAGGGATGATGGATGCTATGTGGTGTAGAGCTCCAAACACTAATCTTGGCTTCATTGAAGGGAAAATCAAGGGTATACAGAATGATACGCTTGAGTGGCTCGAGTCACTACCTGAAGATGAGAGGGAGCAAGTCGTGGCTTTCTCTGTCAAGGAAGGGCACAAGGTGAGATTTTTGAGAGCTCAGGGACAGAAAGCAACAGCTAAAGCTTCTGCCAGGAAACAGCATGATGGCTGTAAACAACAGATAGAAGCAGCTATTAAGAGTATCATTGCACAGAAGCTATCTTTATGTTCGTTAGACATGTTTAGTAGGATAGGTAAGGAAGATTTAGGTTTGTTAGAGATGTTTGTGAGCAAGGATCCTACACTCATAGGTACAATGCTGCATCATTTCTGGGATGAAAGTGGTGAGAATGTTGGCTACATCGTAACAGTTAACACATTTATGACAAAGACTGTGCGTAAGAAAGCTGTAGACTATGTATGTCTAGCCTGGCGTAGGGTCAGTTAGCCTGAATCCCAATCGTTGTATGAGTTACCAGTGACTCAGTTATTGGTGGATTATATTGTAGGTGATGCTTCCTTTGTGTAGTTCACTGGTCTTGTTATGTTTTTGCTGTCCAGATGTCACGTTATCTTTTTGTAGTTCGAATGTCTTGTTACGTTTTTAGCTGTTTACTTATATTTAATAACTTTCATCAATGTTCCTTGGGATCAACAATTCATCACAACCATATCCATACGAGATAAGTATATTTCTTTTTATCTAGAAAAACAGTCAATTTACAATAGCACTATAAATGTAATTGTGAATATGCAATACTTGTGTAATTTAGAAAACTTTAAATATTTGTAGTTACTATTAATTAGCTCTGATTGCATGTAAAAATTACCATATTGTACTCACCAGATTCGTCTTGTCTTGCTAAACGCAAAAATGTATAATTTGGTATATATATTTTAGCATTAATAACCATTAATAACTCAGATATTTAATAATTATATATAAAATATCTTATAATTATGCAAATTAGCCAACATTTTAATTGCTAATTAGCTCTGATTGCATGTGAAAATTACCATATTGTACTCACCAGATTCATCTTGTCTTGCCGCACGCAAAAATGTATAATTTGGTATATATTTTAGTATTAATAACTCAGATATTTCATGAATTATTGGCTCGGCTACAATTATCGGTTACAACTTTGTGAACTAATCAGTTTATATTTCATTATACTTATTATATGTTCCATGTAAATAATTTTGATGCAAAATTAATTCAAAAAAATTCATAACTTTTTTCAGAATTGACGTACAAACTTGGTTGAGGCATCACTGAATTGCAATTTTCAAGGGCTATCTAACTGTGGTATTTAATATTTCTAATCTAGTTGTCCACTCAATCAAACCGCTTCGAAATGTGAAATAGTATGATTAACAGACTAACACAGTATATAATATACCATGCACTTACTTTCAGAATTATCTTCAAACTTGAACTTGTTCCCACAGCCCTTGTTGTAACACATAAGTAGTTCTGATTCCATGGTTGTAGTATGTAAACTCAACATAAACAACGTGAGAAAATTCCCGATCAAAAAACCGGAAGTCTGAGTAAAATATATCAAACGACTGCATTCAAATATGTTCTTATAATAATGAAACAAATCTGGAAAGGTGATCAAATATTATGTTATTTCGTAAGTAGACGCTTATAAAATTTCATTACTATATGTTTTCCTGTTAAGGAGTGCAGGAAGGCTTTTTGTGTGGAAATATAGACATCTTTGTCATAGCTGTCGCTGCAATCTGTACAGGAAGAATTTTGTATTCATAATATTTTATTTTTTCCTAATTTCCGTAAGAATTTTTTTATTTTTCGTATAGAAAGCAGGGATATTCTGTTCCCTTATCTGTAAAGTCTTCAGATGCAGTCCTGTAAGGCGGGTAAACTTTCTTGCGACGTGCAAAACACACAAATAGTGACACTTACATCAAACCCATAGTTGGGGGGGGGGGTGGTATCTAACTTCCTCCCACAACCACTAGTAAATCAAAACATTACCTTTTAACGCTTTGGGTGAGGAATTTACAAACGAAAAGGAAGTAAAGAATGACCCTTTCCGTTATTTTTGTTTTAATAAAACTTTGGCGCATCTGCCGTTTAAGGGACCACTGTGACCTTTGGTCTAGTTTGGAGGTATTCCCTAACCTTTGCAAGTAGGGTTGCCATACGTCCGGGTTTCCCCGGACACGTCCTTTTTTATGCCCCTATCCGGGCGGCTTTCCAGAAAAATGGCTTTTGTGCGGGTTTTTCTCCGTCCCCTACAATCTGTCCGTCCCCGATCGATCGATACTTTCTTACTTATCTTATCTGTGCTATATACTTTAATCTATTATGTATCGTGAAATAAACACACGCGCCAGCTATATTTAGCGCATTGTTAACACAGAAAGAGTGTTTTCTAAGATGCAAAAATACTGGACCAAGGAAAGAGATAAGTTGCTCATTTAATCTGTCACATGAATTCTGTTTTTGCAGCATTACTTGAAGCATATGTCATGCACATAATTTCACACATATCTCAGCACCCAGCCTAACTTGTTGTAGGCCATCAGTTCTTTGGAGAAATAACCGCTTTCAAGCTCGCATTTCTCAAGGCCTCAATCCACTGTTCGGGAACGAGACCCACTTGTACCTTCTTAATCATACTCATAGAGTCACTCAAGATGCGGACCTGCGTTACTTTCTGTGTGCGAAGCCACTCAAATGCCTTGGTCACTGCCATAGTCTCCATGGTCATACTACTCGTAGTGACCGCAAAGGCACCACTTTCCTCCTTGATCGTTTTACCTGCGCACTGAGCTGTAAAGGCCCAAGCACTGCGAACATACCTAATTACAGATCCATCAGTGTATATAATCACATCCCACTCTTTGGTTTTCTCACTGATTAAAGCCTGCACTTCTTTCTCCACAGCTGTGGGACACCATTCTCTGCATTCTCTGCTAAGTGATATTACTACTCTCAAACAAGTTTCGAAATCTGTGGGTAGACCTATTCATTCCGCACCTGCTGCCACATCCTGTAATCTGCATACGCTTTGTATTACATCCTCAGCACGTCCCATCCACGACCTTCCTCTCTTGAGTCTACTGCCTTTAACTTTCTGTATTTCGGAATGCAACGGGTGTTCCTTATCTGCATGTATTTGAAGGTATGCCCGTGCACGGCAATACTGTATTCTATGCTCAGCTGTTGGGCAGTCAAGTAGGTATCGCATAGCTCTTGTCGATGTGTCTCTTGTGCATCCCAGAATGATACGCATTGCTGCATTCTGAACTTTATCCAGTCTTTCGATCTGAGTTTGGCTAAGAGTCAGAATTGCCAGTGCATATTCCACCACAGCCACAACCAAACCCTGGTACAAAAGAAATAACAATCTTTGCTCACACTGCGCAGCAGCCATAACCTTCATTGCTGCTAAGCCGTTGCCTGCCCTTATGATAATGTGGTCAACATGTTCCACGAAACTCGGGCTTCTGTAAAAAAAAAACACACCCAGATATCTCATTGTTCTTTCATCATCAGTTCTTTCTAAACTTTTCCCGGACAACGAAACTTGTGGCATGGGTGTCTTTACCATGTGATTGTTCAAGGAAAACCACGTCACGAATGCCTTAGACGGATTAACCACTGCTCCCGTATCTCGACACCAATTTGTCAGTCTGTCCAGCTCCTTCTGTAGTTCCACGACGCACTCTTCTCGATTTCTGCCCTGTCTATACACTAGGATATCATCGGCATATGACATCGTTCTGCCAACACCTGTGATTTGATTGCCTGCGATATGTACTGTGTATACATTGAAAAGTACAGGAGATAGAAGCGATCCCTGTGGCAGGCCAGGGCTAATAACCGTTGGTGTAGATATCCAGTTACCACACTTAAGAACTAAAACCCTGTGCATCAGGGCGGCGCCAACCCAACGCACGACAAACGGATTAACTGCAAGATTTAACAGCTGGTGCATCAAGATATCCAAGGACACCCTATTGTACGCATCCTCAAGGTCTATTGCGACCGCACATGTCTCCATGCGCGAATCGAACCCCTCAAAAACTTCCTGCGCAAATATGGCTGCATTCTGCCATGTCTTCTTTCCTCGACGATATCCTCCTAACAATGTTGGTAAACACTTATTTCTTTCAAGATAATACGATACCTTCCGGGCCACAATTTTTTCCAAAAGCTTGCCAATCGTATTCTGCATAGTTATTATTCTGTAGACATGTATCCTGGTGTGGTCCTTCCCAGGTTTGTGTTGTGGAAGTAAATAGCTGTGCAACCAGTCTTCTTTCACTGTGCCCTTTAGAAGGCTATTATTGAACATGTCCGCCAACTCTCCCTACTCCTCACCCGTTCTTCGACTAATGTCCTCGTATCTAATGCCATCTGGCCCTGGTGCTGTATTTTTTGTACTTTTCAGTGCCTTCCTGATTTCTTAAACTGTGATAAGCATATGGTTTTCCATGCTCAAGTTCTTACACGTGTCTGTGAGCGTTTTCCGGATTTCTTGATATGCCTCCACATTTCTCTGACCAATTTGTGCGGTGTAGTGTGCCAGCAACGCAGCACCTTTCATTGGTGTTACACGGAACTCCTTGACAACAGTGTGCTATTTATAGCACAACGGTGACTTAAACTAGGATTCAACCAGTCTATGCTGGAAATGAGAGAAATGATGCCCCCGACCCTATTTTTTATTTCAAAGAAAGGGGTTAGGCCCCCCCCCCCCCCCAAATTATTATTTGAAATAATAAAACATATTATTGACAAACAAATATATGTGGCGTCTGCATTGAGAGTACTTTAGTAAAAAGCCTTACTGGAACGTGTTTAAATCCCTTCCTTACAAAAAAAGGAGATAAAAATAATTATAAAGGTATAGGTTTATCCTTGTTGAGTATAACAACAAATATAGAGGTATAGGTTTATCCATGCTGAGTATAACACCATGTAACATTTTGTTGGCGTTTGAGAAGGAACACAGAAGAAGAATATAGGCTATAGTTTGACAGTAATACATCAGACAGCTTGGAATTAGTAAAACAGGTCTGTGTTCTAGTACATCAAATATCTTGGAAGTAGTATAACAGGTATGTTTTCTTGTGCATCAGACAGCTTGGAAGTTGTAATACCCTATTTCCTACATCAGACAGATTGAAAGTAATAAAGCAGATCTGTGTTCATGTCCTTACCCTTTTTGGAATCATGCTTCTGAGTTGGTCTGCACACTCCTACATGTTAGCAGTATGTAGTCTGGAGAACTAAATGCTTTGTTTCATGGTTCAGTTTTGGTTTCTGTGTCACTTTCACAATGTATGAGATGAGACAGCCAACTCTATTCCAGTAGTCATATAAGTTTATTCCTAGAACATGCATAGAATGTAAATATAGTGTTGCTATTCTTTACTCCCCTTTCAGGTCTAGGCAACACACGGGCGACATGAAGCCTGCCTGGTTATTATCTAGACAGTTATAGTCTTCCAGCCACTAGTATAGTCTGTTGTTAACCATTCTTTCAACCATCTTCCCTATGCATGAGGTGAGGAATATGGGCCTATAACTTCTTGGTGTTCGTGCCGGTTTTCCTTTCTTAATAATGGGGTTGATGTGAGCCATGCTGATAGCAACTGTCCTTCTTTCCATGTTCTATTAATAAACTATAGAAGTATTACTCTTGCCTGTGGTCTCAGCTTACATATCTTTTCATTTGCAGTCTGACTGTCAGTACTGCATTTTCCCCGTTAGATAGTAGCAGGGAGGTTTCGAGTTGCAGCCTTATTACATTGTGCATTCTAGGAACAAGATGGTAACACTTATATTCGCATGAGATTTGACTGCTATATTCATTATGGCGAGGCTGAGAGCCAAATATATGACAGTCCAGGTACTCGTCAGCGAGTTACTATTTTCGGAGATTGCTGTTATGTGGTACATAATGATCTCACTTTGCAGTCCCTGGTCAACAACTTGTGATATATTCACACTCAAGATAAACGTGGAAAGGACATACTCATTCTAGAAGTAGCCTGACCACCAGGATCAATCACTCCACTTGATGATCGCACTTAAGACAGG
The DNA here is from genome assembly GCA_034231615.1 of Meghimatium bilineatum. NCBI lineage: Eukaryota > Metazoa > Mollusca > Gastropoda > Stylommatophora > Philomycidae > Meghimatium > Meghimatium bilineatum. The sequence goes on along the minus strand of CM067311.1, from coordinate 67,579,001 downwards.
GAAAGTTTCCACTATCTTGGACCAACAGTAACATGCAGATTATTACTCGTTAAGGGAATGAGTTTACGCATAGGAAAGGCGTCTACAAAATTTGGTAATCTGACAGAGAGAGCGTGGATAAACTCAAAACTGACATTCAAGACTAAGGTAATGATGTTATGCATGCTCAGGTATTTGTTGTATGGATCCCAAACCTTGCACACTTTATTCAATTCACGAAAACAGAATAAACACGTTTCATACGCGGTAGTAGTTAGGAGTAGGCAAGATCCATCATGATTCCGGAAGTAGTCTCATAGTGACTCTGGATTGTCAATCCCGAAGTTACCTGTCAGCAAGATATCTCCTCCGGGAATGGTCTCATATAGTGACTCCGGAATGTCACTTCGGATCGGGTGTGTCGGTTCGACCCGAGCCGGAGGGTCCCGGTGGCGTCGCTCTGGGAGCAAAGGATCAAGACTCGGACCGGTACCGCGTCATGGAAATACCGGCCACGGGCCGTGAGTATATGGTCTCATAACACTGTAGTGTCTTATTCTACATATAATCAGAGGCCATCATAACGTCATCGCTGACATGTTCTGTCAGACATGTCACGACACATTTTCTATGAGTCATTGCAGATGAGTTTGTGACAGGTCTCAGGCAGGTCTGCACATGTTTCATGACTCATACATATTCGCTGTAGCTTAGGGTGCATAGAATAGGGCTACTGTTATTTTAAGGGTAGTAGGAAGAGACTAAGTCATTTGAAACCTTAAAGCTTATGTCTTATATTAATTTATCATCTGTGAAACGATGTGCCCTGGGGTGTAATCTGAGATCGACCAACCTTCGATGCGGAGAAGCTCATGATTATGATAGATAATAGTAATGTTCTCGCTGTGTTATAAAATCATCAACAATCTCTGTCTCATGTATGGTGGCGCACTCTGCTAGACTAACCTGTCTACCATGTGGTGCTAGGCTCCCATAAGTATCTGTCACCTCCACTGGTCGGCCGTCTATAGATAACAGAAGATTTGAGAGTATGATTGTCCGGCCTCCACCACGTCCCACCCCTCGTCTCAGGTACTTATAGCATATACTAAACATACCCGTGTTTCATTTAGAAAGAGTAACAGCTTGTAGTTTATAATGCAGAGAATAGGACCACTGTCTTGTTCAAGTAGTAGGAGGAGACTAAGGAGAGTTGGGACATGTGTTATCTGGTGTTATGGGAGTGGCAGACGGTTTATAAGACCGTTATCGGTATTGAGTTAATCCAAGGGTAACCATACGTGGAAGATGATTATAGATAGTCGTGATTATCTCCCTGTCTCATATATTCTTCCTGTATAGTGGCCTACACCGAGCCTTATACTTAATCTTGATAGAGAGCTGTGGAGAGTCATGATCGATTGTGTTGTTCGTCCATCACAAGTGATGATGACCATTTGTTACATCCACTTTTGAAAATTCAATTTTAGTTATGTCCTTGATTATGAGTTCGTAGATGGCTAATGAGCCCTATTCGAGCTGTAAATGTCCTTGGACAGTTTGGACATGGAATAACGACTGTAGACGGATCTTGGTCTATCCGTGACTTTCTAGCTGCTCTCCGCTGTTGAGCTGCTGCATGTCTCTTCTTTTCACAAGATGATGCGCTCTTTTTTTATTTTAGAACGCCATGTAGATCTATTTGACTCAACCATATATCGATTAAACCATCCGACACGGATGGTTTATGTTTAATATCGATTAAACCATCCGACACGGCACCCGATGTTGAGGTATATAACCAGCAGGTAGAACACAAGTTCTTGAAGTTTTACGATCACCAACTTACTGACTATTTTTGTGCTATTTTACCAAATACTCATGTGATATAGAGAAGTTGTTACTGATAACATGGATTATGGTATCCAGAAGCTGTTACTGATAACATGGATTATTGTATCCAGAAGCTGTTACTGATAAGATGGATTATGGTATCCAGAAGCAGTTACTGATAAGATGGATTATGGTATCCAGAAGCTATTACTGATAGTTAGTTAGTTAGTTAGTCGTCGGATCATCATCACTGCAAACTGGACACATCCATAGTTGCTCCGATCTCTCCTTGAGTGTATCCGCCATCACACTTCTGCTGACAGTACCGGTCCTATGCTGGTTGACCATCATTCTTCTGCGCCCTCCAAAATGTTCACCTCTAGCAACACCGCATTCAATCCCTGATCTTTAATCCTAGCCATTGAAAAGGAATCATCATCCACATTAGTCTCACTCTCGCGTGTTATATCTCTTAAGGAGTTCAAAACGTCAGCGCGATCCATTGCCCCATCGCCCTTTGCCACAATAGCACACGATGCCAGTTGATCCGCTCTTTCATTGCCTCGAACGCCCACATGTCCCGGCACGAAAATAAATGTAACCGCTTTCAAGCTCGCATTTCTCAAGGCCTCAATCCACTGTTCGCGAACGAGACCCACTTGTACCTTCTTAATCATACTCATAGAGTCACTCAAGATGCAGACCTGCGTTATATTCTGTGTGCGTAGCCACTCAAATGCCTTGGTTACCGCTATAGTCTCCATGGCCATACTACTCGTAGTGACCGCATAGGCACCACTTTCCTCCTTGATCGTTTTACCTGCGCACTGAGCTGTAAAGGCCCAAGCTCTGCGAACATGCCTAATTACAGATCCATCAGTGTATATAATCACATCCCCCTCTTTAGTATTCTCACTGATTAAAGCCTGCACTTCTTTCTCCACAGCTGTGGGATACCATTCTCTGCATTCCCTGCTAAGTGATATTACTACTCTCAAACAAGTTTCGAAATCTATGGGTAGACCTATCCATTATTACTGATAAGATGGATTATGGTATCCAGAAGCAGTTACTGATAACATGGATTATGGTATCCAGAAGCAGTTACTGATAACACTGATTATGGTATCCAAAAGCCGTTACTGATAAGATGGATTGTGGTATCCTGAAGCTGTTACTGATAACATGGATTATGGTATCCAGAAGCAGTTACTGATAAGATGGATTGTGGTATCCTGAAGCTGTTACTGATAACATGGTTTATGGTATCCTGAAGCTGTTATTGATAAGATAAAAGTTGTGATAGCCAGAAGTTGCTATTGCTAGCGCTCACGGCTGTAACTTGTCGATTATGTCACACACACCTACAGCTGCAACTTGTTGATTATGTCACTCACGCTCACGGCTGCAACTTGTTGATTATGTCACTCACGCTCACGGCTGCAACTTATTGATTATGTCACTCACGCCTACGGCTGCAACTTGTTGATTATGACACTCACGCTCACGGCTGCAACTTGTTGATTATGACACTCACGCTCACGGCTGCAACTTGTTGATTATGACACTCACACTCACAGCTGCAACTTGTTGATTATGATACACCTACAGCTGCAACTTGTTGATAATGACACTCACGCTCACAGCTGCAACTTGTTGATTATGTCACTCACGCTCACGGCTGCAACTTGTTGACTATGATACACCTACAGCTGCAACTTGTTGATTATGACACTCACGCTCACACCTGCAACTTGTTGATTATGTCACTCACGCTCACGGCTGCAACTTGTTGACTATGATACACCTACAGCTGCAACTTGTTGATTATGACACTCACGCTCACGGCTGCAACTTGTTGATTATGACACTCACGCTCACGGCTGCAACTTGTTGATTATGACACTCACACTCACAGCTGCAACCTGTTGACTATGATACACCTACAGCTGCAACTTGTTGATTATGACACTCACGCTCACGGCTGCAACTTGTTGATTATGACACTCACACTCACAGCTGCAACTTGTTGATAATGACACACACGCTCACAGCTGCAACTTGTTGATTATGACACTCACGCTCACAGCTGCAACTTGTTGACTATGATACACCTACAGCTGCAACTTTTTGATTATGTCACTCACTCTCACGGCTGCAACTTGTTGATTATGACACTCACGCACACAGCTGCAACCTGTTGATTATGACACTCACGCACACAGCTGCAACTTGTTGATTATGACACTCACGCTCACAGCTGCAACTTGTTGATTATGACACTCACGCACACAGCTGCAACTTGTTGATTATGACACTCACGCACACAGCTGCAACTTGTTGATAATGACACACACGCTTACGGCTGCAACTTGTTGATTATGACACTCACGCACACAGCTGCAACTTGTTGATTATGACACTCACGCACACAGCTGCAACTTGTTGATTATGACACTCACGCTCACAGCTGCAACTTGTTGATTATGACACTCACGCACACAGCTGCAACTTGTTGATTATGACACTCACGCACACAGCTGCAACTTGTTGATTATGACACTCACGCTCACAGCTGCAACTTGTTGATTATGACACTCACGCACACAGCTGCAACTTGTTGATTATGACACTCACGCACACAGCTGCAACTTGTTGATTATGACACTCACGCACACAGCTGCAACTTGTTGATTATGACACTCACGCACACAGCTGCAACCTGTTGATTATGACACTCACGCTCACAGCTGCAACTTGTTGATTATGACACTCACGCTCACAGCTGCAACTTGTTGATTATGACACGCACGCACACAGCTGCAACTTGTTATACATTTTCTATACTCGTGCATGTCTTATGCTCCCCGCGACTTCTCCATGCTTCTCCGTCAACTCTGTGTTATGACGACATTAAATTACCCCCCCCCCCCACTGCCACATACGATGCTTACGTTTATTGGCAGTTCCTGTACTACTGACCCGCATACTATTCATATTATTACTAAACATATTGGTGCTACCATTAGCCGCCGCAGGATGTCATCTGACGGGTCAAACTATTGATGTCATTTCACCCTAACTCATCATCATCAAGTGCCATCTCCACAATGAAGGTTGGTTGCAACAGACAACCGACATCTCCTGTCTCTTGTTTTGGTGGTGCACTCTGCTAGACTGTAACATGTCTATCTTGTGATGCTACTCTCCCACTTGTGTCTCTGCCTGGCTCTTGCTCGCCTCCCTTCGACTTTACCCTCAAGTATTTTCTTCAACAATGTATCATGTCTTTTAATGTGTCTAAAATATTTTATTTGCCTGATCTTTATTTCTTTTAATAATTCTTTCTTCATATTAAGTGTTGTTAGAACTTCTCTGTTTTCTTCTCTTTCCATGATGTTCTCCCTATTCTTCTATATACCCACATCTCAAAGGCATCAATTATGTCTTCTAATTGTTTATTTAGTGTCCATGTTTCTGAGACATACATTAATATGGAATAGATATAGCATTTTATTATTCTCATTTTTAACTTGTTTGTAATTTGTTTAGATATTAATAATTTCCTCATGTCATTGAAGGCACATTTAGCCATTCCTATTCTCCTTTTAACTTCTGTTTCACATCTACCGTCATTTATAATTATGTGTCCAAGATATTGATAGTGTTTTACTTGTTGTAGTTTCTCACCTTGTATGTTTATGTTTAGCTCTTGTTCTTCTATGACTTTGCTAATTATCAAGGTTTAAAAAAAACAAATATTTATATCCAGTCCATATTCATTACTTGATTTATCGACTTGATATATTAGTCTTTGTAGTTCATATTCACTTTCTGATAAAAGAACTGTGTCGTCTGCATATCTCAGGTTGTTTATTATTTTCCCATTGATCTTGAGTCCTGGTATTTCTTTTATATTGTTAAAGATATTCTCTGTGTAGATATTAATTAGGCTTGGTGATAAAATGCATCATTGCCTTACCCCTCTTCTTATTTCTATGTACGGTGAATATCTGTTTTCACACCTTATTGATGCAGCCTGTTCCCAATATATATTTCTAATCAGTTTGATGTCTTTTCTATCTATGCCTAGTTCTTGAAGACATTCGATTAATTTTCAATACTTGACTTTGTCAAAGGTCTTGTTGTAGTCTATGACGCAAATATATATATATTTTTGTCAACAATACTTCAAGGTCGCCAATAATGATCATCACGTCTTACACCAATCTCTAGACAGCACAAAGGGAAAGCGAATCAAGAGAGGAAGGTCTTGGATGGAAGAAGCAGAAGATACCCTACTCAGAGTTTGTGAGCTGGAGGAAGTTGGAAGAGGTTGTGATTGGTGGACATTTGGCAAAGAGAGAAAATTATTGACAACAGTGGTGATACAGATGGGAAGAGAGTGCCGCGACTGGGCTGCCAACAGAACAGAGGAAATTATCCAAGAACTCATACTGCAGCACTCGAAGCCACACTATCAAATAATTTACAGAGACGGCTCAGTAACGCAAGAAACAAATAGGTTTGGTTGGGGTTTCCTGGCCTACCAAAATGGCAAGAAATTAGCTGAGAAGTCAGCTGCACACCCCACAACATCGAGTATAAGAATGGAAATAGAAGCGGTGACAGCAGCTCTCACTTGGCTGGCGACGCAACCACCAACAGATTCAGTTATTCTATCGGACTCTCAAAGTATGCTGCGCAAGATAGAAAAGTGTATGATCATAACTGAATGGGTCACTCTTCTCGACAATGCATGTGCGCATTTACATGGATTTACTGTCCTGGTCATGCTGGGATCAGGGAAAAAAAGGGCCGATGTGTTGATTGATAAAGCTTTGGTGAACGGCACCGAGATAAGAAGAGACATGATTTAATTGATTAGAGCAGTCATGGATACCCTACGAGAAGATGAGGAGGAAGTCGAACGTGACAATGTACATATTCAGAGAATGGTAGAAATCGGAGAAATGGTAGAAATCATAATGACACCTTATTGAAGACCTTACTTGAGGGTAAAGTCAAAGGGAAGCGAGCAAGAGGTAGGCAGAGATACAAGTGGGAGAGTAACATCACACGATGGACAGGTTACAGTCTAGCAGAGTGCACCACCAAGACAAAAGACAGGAGATGTTGGAGATACGTTGCAGCCAACCTTCGTTGCGGAGACGGCACTTGATGATGATGAGAAATCGGAGTGACTAGAGGCGATGGGAGAAAGTGCTCCCTCTCCGGAAAGATCAGAAGAACGCGTAATCAGCAACTGAATGGGACACTGAGCTTATACACTTTTAGATGGCTGATGGAACGGCAAGCAGAGCATATATGGGAATGTCCCCAGTGCTGTGACGCTTGTTCCTAATCAAGAATCTAGATACTTTTTTGTACTTCTATATATTTGTCTGTAAATAGTCGGATACTAATAGTTGATAATAATGTCATTTAATTACATTACTGGTTCCTTTGTTTTTCCTACCTCAGCGTTTATCTTGTTTTTAATTCGTGTATGTATTATCTTGAGTAGTATTTTGGTTAGATGACTCATCAAACTTATTGTTATAAATTATGTACATTCCAAAGCCCTAGGCTTCTTAGGTAGTGGTAGTCAAGCAAAATGAATTAAACAGGTTACTAAAACACTTACCTTGCCTATTAATAAAATATATAAAAAAGTATATGTAAAAAACATACAATAAAACTAAACAGGACCATTCTCCACGTATCGGCTCAAATTGAACCTTTTTCAAGAGACAAAACAACAGCAAACAACAAAATAAAAAACAAAATAGATGACTTTATATTTTATCAAGCCCCGTCTCCATAACGCAGGGACGGCAACGCATCTAGTAAAAGATAAAATGCGTGCATTCATTATAAACAAACTGGAAAGTGGGAAATTAGAGGCACTATTGATGTAGTTGGGATGTTTATAATGAGTGCAAGAATAATAAAAGAAAAAGATAAGAAAAATACCCCTTTTGTCACTTTATCAGACAGGCAGGTTTTAAGAACATAGTCACAACATGCAAGACTGAAGGGAACAGAGACAGATGGGGACGTGAGAAAATATTCGTTTGACAACCTAGCAAGGCTTGGAAACAACGATCCTGATAATAATACTGTGAACAGAGAACAATGGTCACCTAACCCAACTAGAATGGCATATGATAATGATAGATGAGTAATGATGAGGTTGTGTGGTGGTGGGGTGAGTGGGTTTGGGGAAGGGAGGATACAAGAAGAATCATCATTTGAAAACGCATGGAATGAATGTGAAACCAAATATAGACATAAACATATATATAAACCAAACCTAAACATACATAGAAATGTATACACACACCAAGAGTTAAGAAATAAATATATAACAAAATGGACACAGGTGTGTGAAGGATACCCACACAAAATGCACAGGCATGTAAATGTATCCACACATAGGAAAGGGCTCACACCAGAATAGGCATACATATTGACACAGAATGGAGATACGTGCATTAACATAAACACGCGCTCACATAAATATATATATATAT